>CAXIVR010000002.1:239944805-240357305 GCA_964035755.1 Teleogryllus oceanicus | reverse complement strand
AGAATCATACCCTAGACCAACGAGCCACATGGTGGCGACGCTAATGACCATGTTTATTTAGCATCAATTGGATACTTTCATGGCAAAAGAACGGGCTCGTCCGGGATTTGAACCCGGGACCTCTCGCACCCTAAGCGAGAATCATACCCCTAGACCAACGAGCCACATGGTGGCGACGCTAAGTGACCATGTTTATTTAGCATCAATTGGATACTTTCATGGCAAAAGAACGGGCCTGTCCGGGATTTGAACCCGGGACCTCTCGCACCCTAAGCGAGAATCATACCCTAGACCAACGAGCCACATGGTGGCGACGCTAAGTGACCATGTTTAATTAGCATCAATTGGATACTTTCATGGCAAAAGAACGGGCTCGTTCGGGATTTGAACCCGGGACCTCTCGCACCCTAAGCGAGAATCATACCCCTAGACCAACGAGCCACATGGTGGCGACGCTAAGTGACCATGTTTATTTAGCATCAATTGGATACTTTCATGGCAAAAGAACGGGCTCGTTCGGGATTTGAACCGGACCTCTCGCACCCTAAGCGAGAATCATACCCTAGACCAACGAGCCACATGGTGGCGACGCTAAGTGACCATGTTTATTTAGCATCAATTGATACTTTCATGGCAAAAGAACGGGCCTGTTCGGGATTTGAACCGGACCTCGCACCCTAAGCGAGAATCATACCTAGACCAACGAGCCACATGGTGGCGACGCTAAGTGACCATGTTTATTTAGCATCAATTGGGTACTTTCATGGCAAAAGAACGGGCTCGTCCGGGATTTGAACCGGGACCTCGCACCCTAAGCGAGAATCATACCCTAGACCAACGAGCCACATGGTGGCGACGCTAAGTGACCATGTTTATTTAGCATCAATTGGATACTTTCATGGCAAAAGAACGGGCTCGTCCGGGATTTGAACCGGACCTCTCGCACCCAAGCGAGAATCATACCTAGACCAACGAGCCACATGGTGGCGACGCTAATGACCATGTTTATTTAGCATCAATTGATACTTTCATGGCAAAAGAACGGCTCGTCCGGGATTTGAACCCGGGACCTCTCGCACCCTAAGCGAGAATCATACCCCTAGACCAACGAGCCACATGGTGGCGACGCTAAGTGACCATGTTTATTTAGCATCAATTGGATACTTTCATGGCAAAAGAACGGGCTCGTCCGGGATTTGAACCCGGGACCTCTCGCACCCTAAGCGAGAATCATACCCCTAGACCAACGAGCCACATGGTGGCGACGCTAAGTGACCATGTTTATTTAGCATCAATTGATACTTTCATGGCAAAAGAACGGGCTCGTTCGGGATTTGAACCGGACCTCCGCACCTAAGCGAGAATAATACCCTAGACCAACGAGCCACATGGTGGCGACGCTAAGTGACCATGTTTATTTAGCATCAATTGGATACTTTCATGGCAAAAGAACGGGCTCGTCCGGGATTTGAACCCGGGACCTCTCGCACCCTAAGCGAGAATCATACCCCTAGACCAACGAGCCACATGGTGGCGACGCTAAGTGACCATGTTTATTTAGCATCAATTGGATACTTTCATGGCAAAAGAACGGGCTCGTCCGGGATTTGAACCCGGGACCTCTCGCACCCTAAGCGAGAATCATACCCCTAGACCAACGAGCCAGGCGGTTGCTCTTCTTGCAGAGAAAGTAATTTCGTTTCATGCTGCTTCAGGTTTTAATCACTGCTCGCACATGCTATTAATTCAATTACCATAACTATTTTTTCTGTTGTGATAATGATAAATATATTTCGATTTGGTTTTCGAATATATGCCGTTTTGACTTGAATTCCTCTTTTCTGTCAATAAATTCATTAAGTTACATTCAAACATGTCTTTGCTTACATTACTCTTCTTAGACAACAATGAAGGTCGTTATGCCCTTCTCTTTTTTTGCTGCGTATTTTCTGTACTAGGAGCCTTGTATAACTCTTTAGATTCCTAATTAAACTGCGACTGACAGAGTATTTTATGGTCCTTCCGTTTCCATACTCATTTCTTTACATTAAATGGATCTCATCTCTACCAAACTTCATCAGACTTGAAACGTGAGAGGTTTTATGCATTGGTATGGTACTATTGTTTGAATACCAGTACACCCGTGCGAACATTTTTCAGTTTGTAAATCATTGTTTTAATTCTGAAGATAACGTCATGCTGAATCTCAACATTGAACGGCGAAACCCTGAACCATGTGTCAAATCAACTGGTCATACAAGCCTGGGATTCTGCGTGAGCAACTATCCAGTACTGTTTTTGATTGATTAATTGATATTTTCGTGTTTCCGGGCGCGTCAACTGCTTTGGTCATTAGTCCCGTTAGTGTAGTGGTCGTTTTTCCTCTGGAGATGGCGGTGATCTTCCCCCGCTGGATGGCGAGATCCGGCGCCGACCTACCGTTGGCTAGTGAGGTTTCCCCCTAACCAGGACTCTCCCACCAGCGGGGCACCCCCCCAATCGAGACATGCTCTAAGCTCCCGACCGGTCACCTGGAATATGTGGTAGTGCAGTGCATGTAAGTGTAAGTGTGTGTGTAAGGGGAGAGGATAGGACAAGGAAGAGGAAGGCCAGATCGTGCGCGGTCCGTGGCCCGTTTGGTAGGGTATTGCTCCGGCATTCGCCTGGTGTTGATCGGAGAAACAACGGAGAACTACCGATCAGAGCAGCCGGCCGCTAGAATTCTCCTCCAGACAGCAACTGAATTCGACCTAGCTGAAAAGCTAGTGTCGCAAATCCTGCCGCCGTTGGGAGGTTAACTAGGAGCACCCGGTCAGAGGCGTTGCAGTGACATCAGTTGATGCACTGAGCTGCCGCTCCCGGTCCAGTACTGTTAAAAGTTTATTTAAAAGAGAAAGTGACTGCGACCCGTGAGATAAAATCGCATGTAATTAATTTTACGTTGTAGTCGAGGTTTTGTACGTTTCTTACCACACGTGCTGTAATATGGCGATAGCAAGAAGAGATACAAAGTCACCACAATCTAATAGAAGAGTTAAATTCTAATTTTTTAGGCCTGTGAGATAAATGGGTTTTAAGGATGATCGTTTCATTGATTCATTTCCTTTGTGGGGGTGGAAGTCCATTAAGAAAGTTTAAAGAAAAGTAATGATCCTATAGTTTGTACTATTTCATTAAAAAATGCGTGAAAACTACTTATATTTTTAAAATAATTTTCATGATTTTTATTAAAGAACTGATAGTGAAGAATACATTTTGTTTGAAGAAAAAAATACCCCTATTCAATTTGTAGTAGTAGGAAGGCGGAGAAAAAACATCAAACTGCTGCAATTTCAAAAATTCAGTGTTAACTGTCAAAACGAGAAGGTTTCGTCGACATAACATCGTTGTGTGGCGCAGTACAAATAATCTTTGAAAACGTTTGGGAATACATTCCTTATCAAGTTGAAAATCAAATGAAATCTTTGGTTAATTGAAGCAGCTAAAGTAAGATGAGACCCTTTTGGAGTTGTGCAGTGGAAGAAAATCTTCTGACGTAACTTCAGCTGAAATTGTTAAAATTTCCACTGACGCCTCAAATCTTGACGAAACCGCAGAGATTAGTAACAGAAGCCTCGTATGCTTTGTAGATCATTGTTACTCGTTTTGAAGGTGGATAGAAAAAGCGAGGTGACGTAATACAGAATTTCCTTAGATCTCCGTATGCAATTTCTGCTTTTAATTCCATCATCTGGGCTTAATCCCACGTAGGATATTGGAAGAAACATGCTCGTCCTACCATTGATCTCTGCCGCTGGGGGTTGGCGTTCCAATTCGATAGCCTTGAGGTACTCCCAGGGCGCTGAAAAGAGGGAGCGGTGCCTCTCGGCGGGCGAGGGCCTGTCACGGCGCGCCCCAGGTAATTTCGGGCGTCCCGCGGGCCAAAGCGCGTGTGCCAGACGCACTGGGAGTGAAGAGCACGGAGCGGCCGCTGAGGACAGCCGGGTGGAGTCCTCGCAGCCTCTCGCTCAGCCGCACATCAAAGCAGAACGCCGAGGCAGCACGAGCTTGAGGCACAGAGAAGGAAAGGTAGTGTTGGCGTCGCTGCAAGGGTAGCTTGCGAGGTTGGCCACCCCTACACCCTGCACAGGATGAAGAGTTGCTATTATAGCTTGGCGACTCTAGTGCTATTTTCATGTTCAAAATTTCGTATGAGACCTGTACAATTTCATATTTAATCCAAACTTTTAATTCTATAGAGTTTCCTCTTTTCCATTCTTATGCTTGGAAAGAACATAAAAAAGTAGCGCTAAATACTTTTAAAATTATGATTTATTACAAGATTTGGTTTAATGCCCGTTCATTATCATGAATCAAATCATAATTATGCTGGAAATGCGGTTAAGTAATTCACTGCGTGTAATCATTATAGGTGTCTTGAAACTTCCACACGTTTTTTTTTACAATTTTTCCAGAATATTGTAGAAGGGTAGTGCAAAAATATTATCAATTGATTTGTCTTTTCAAAAGATTGATCGATTCTAGATGCCTTAACCCTTTTCCCCAAAAAATCGCATTTTGGAGAATTCTTTTAGTACTCCTATATTTTGGAAGTATCCGAAAACAATATTCCGTTCCTTATCAATCAACCGAGACTCTTTGAGAGAGACAACACTCCGCGAATGGTGAAAAGAAAGAGACCTAACTGTATCGGGATGACACACACACTCACACACGCACACGCACACACAGGCACCTAAGATTGTCCGATAACTATGTTGTATAATTTATGCAACAAGAAATAAAACAATGTTTAATCTCATGTTGTTTACAAATTTTATTTTACCTCCAATTTTTCGGAATTTTAATGATATACATGGAAATGATGAAGAAGGGAGTTAATACCCGAGTTCCTTCGTAGGCAATAATTTTCTGCTTTTCGGATATATATATATATATAATGACCTAATGGTCATACCACCAATCAATAAAAGAAAAGATGCCTATTTGAATCTGGCGCGCAACGGACGGGAGAGTCACGAACGAGTGAGAGGAACGAGTCGCGCGACGCGAGAGGGACGCGAGGCGGAACAGAAGGACAGTAAGGGCAGAGTGTGCAAATGGCGTGAAAGGGAAAGGTGACGTAGATGAATAGTGGACATGTAATCGGCTAACATCGTAAAATATAAGTGGGAAGAAGCGAAGTTATGAAGCGAATGATAAGTAGAGACAGTGAATAATAAAATTAAACGAAGGAAGTGTGACATAAACGTTGACGAATGATGCACAGTCGAGTGCGAACGAAGGCACGTGGCGAGTGAATGCGTGTGGGCCATCACACGGACAGAGCGATAAACGGACGATGTTAATACAACGCGTTATCGTAAGAAGGCTGAACTTACACGCGGACGTCGAAAAACGCGTGATCGTACAACGAAACCCCGGAATCGGAGTGACGACCTCGGAATCCAGCTAGTGGCGACGCGAGAGGGGAGGCCCCACGCCACGTTGTGGCGTGAAGGTCGCGCACAACCGCAGCTGTGTTCCTGCATCAAGAGGACGGGAATCCAGGCTGAGTAGACAAACGGTTAACAATCATGTAACTTCAGTGAAGTTAGCACAGTCACATTGGCCAGGAAATGTAGCAATGGAGTAGGACGTAGTAATAATGAATCAATATGTAGGTAGGGGAATAAGCAAATGCGATGCACATACAATATTTATAACGGGTGTAATCATGATTACAAAGCTGATCAGCAACAGATTCATGTAATTGGGGAGTAATCCAGTAATAGGATCAAAATTAGATATTAAGTTCGAATGATGCAATAATCATGTAAGACTGCAGATCATGCAGATCAACTTTCCGAGCTAACGATAATAGTGTAGCGTCACGTTGGCGGCCGTGGGTGGGAGGAAGAGCGGAAGTATCGCATACTTGCGGGCTGAATAGCCTTGGCGCCCCGGGGTTGGGATAAATTTAGACCAAGTGGACGCCAGCTCGACCTGGAAGGTCACGTGGTAGACGCGAGCCTCCCTCCTACACCAAGGACGGTCAGGTGACGTCTACACTCTAGGTATAAAATCGAGCCGACGAGCTCACACGGGGGTTTTGTTCCGGAAACCTCGCGCGATACGCAAAACTTTACGCCCGGGCTGGAGCGTGTCGTGCCTAGTGCACGGGTGACGAGGTCACGGTAGTGGCGCGGGAGAAGCGTCAGTGAAGGTGGGGCCTTCCTAGCTAGGTGAGGTATCCACAGGGAAATACTCACAAGTGTGTAGTTTCGGAGCAGAATTTAGTTATTGTACATACGTGTAAATAAACTTGTACATACTTGTAAATGTCTATGTTTTTCTCCATGACGCCACAATAGTATTACAATTAGAAGCGGGTGTAATATATGTATATGCACCCGCTTCTAATTGTGTATATATATACAAACACACAATTATTGAACCACTACTTTTATTTTATTTTTTAGACAGTTTTTAAAGTAACAATTAGAAATTGAAGATAATGCATAAAATAAAAGTAATTACCATACGCAAATTCAATTAAAGTAATTTTGATATTCTATTTTTTAAATGGTATGTTTTAAATATTGTCTGCAGTTGGCCTCAGTGCTGCTAAAAACTTTGTTTTTAGTAGCACTGAGGGATAATAGAAAACAAAATACTGCAGAAAGCAGACAAATCAGTACTGTACCTGTAATACTGGTGTTCAATGATTAACAAATCGATTTGTTTCATAATAAATTTAACTTGCACTTATCGACTAGATCATTTACTAACCTGCTCAAAATAGTATGCACTACGAGAATAGTCATTTTAGTTTTCTTGCAAATGCTTCAACTTGTCCAAGATAGTTTTAACTTTGATAAAATGATCAACCACTGTAGGAGGAAATTATTATTTCCCAGTTTTTTCAATGCAATATCATCACTGAACATACTGACATGAAAATTTGACCGAATTACTGCTGATAACGAAAATAGTGGCACAGAAACCAAACCTGACAAGACATAAAAAAAACGGGGCCTGAAAACGAATTTTCGACACAAAAACTCAAATTGCCACGATCTGGCCAAGAAAAAATGATAAATCATGTTCATATGTGCAGTAAATTATTTCAAGTTGAACACATTAACTCACATTACTTCATCTAACACGTTGTGTAGTCAGAGTCCAAATTTGTGGGTCCTTGATGCCGAAAAATCGATCGTCAGCAAAACGTCTATCTGCCTGTGTGTTTCTCTGCGTTCGGCCGTCTATGATCAAAGATAGCGCGTTCATCGTTCGGCGGATTTCCTCCAAACTTCCCTGATCGATTAAAAGGAGCTCTAGGCCCTCTGAGTTTGAAAATTATATTATGATTATTGAGAATATGAAGACATCAAGCCTGAACTATATTTTCAATATTTTCTCAAAAATAGCTCTATCTTCTTGATTAAACTTTGTCTTCGGATATCGTAATGGATGCTTAAGATAATGATGCAGGTTTAATTTTCGTTTAAATCCCTGATGTTTTAAAAATTGCATGTTCCCTTGGCGTCTTCCTATAACTACAATATTGAAGATAGAGATTTTTTCCCTAATGAAATCGGTTGTTTAAAGATGGATCTTGAAAGAAGGTCATGTACAATTTTTAGAAAATATGAATGGGTATTTTTTCGGGAAATATGTAAATTTCTTAAATTTTATTAAAAAATTTTCTTCTCAAAAACGGCTCCATTTTTTTCTTTAAATTTTGTCTTCGTATGTATGAAAGGGCTGTATAGGAAGTGGTGCTATTCCCATTTTCGGTGAACTCTCCGTATTTTAGAAAATAAAAACGTATTTGAAAAGTGCAAAATTCAAAACAGAGATATTGCCTTAAATAAAAATCTGTTCTAAAAATTCAGCTCGTTAAAAGAGTCATGCAATATTTTTTGAAAAAAACTATTCGTTTTCGGTAATTTTGCTTGAAATTAATTAAATATGTATGTGTCCCACCAACCATGGGCCACTCTTCTATCTTGTAAGCGGTTCCCGATATCGAAATGCAATTTTTGTTCTACATGAGGAATTATGGAGCAAGTAATGAGATATCGTTTTAAATATTTTTAGCTTTTGAGAAATTTAATCATCTTTGATATTTTAAATGGAACTTCATATTTTTCTCGCTAGCAAATGCTAGATCACAAAAAGTGGAAAACCATGATGTATCACATGTCAGTGTATATATGTAGTAAACCCACATAAAAAAGTCTCAAAAGCCACTTCAATTTTTTTCTTTAATGCTTTTCTACGGATAAACCAACGCCTTGCTAAACCAAAGTACATGAGTTAGAACGCTAGTAAAGTGATCGTATTTTTGCAAGTTCAATGCACTTTTTGGGAATTAAGTATTAATGTAACATTTTATTATTGGGAAGTGGAATTGAATTACATTAATGATATAGATGAAAGCATATATTTTACTTATTTTTTACTCCTCTCTATTATTATCAATGTCTTGTAATTAGTTCTACCATCAGGGGACCGAAAAATTGAAAAAAGTGAAATAATAACCTTCAGTTGACAAAAGTAGACAGCTGGGAAAAGGGTGAGGGAAAACCGAAAAGTTAGCGTACACTAGAGAGATTAGTAAACTAACCTATAGCAGAAAGTGTGTGACATTCTGAAACACTACTAGCTGCTATAAATACACTCTAGGTTTCTAAGACCTTGATTTTATGTAAAACAGCTTAAATATTTGAAAAGTGAAATAAAGAAAAGTTTGGACTAAAATTGAAAACATCGAATTGATAAAATAATAATTACGATTTTATAAATTATTTGGAAAACTAGAGTATACGTCATCGAAGGAATCCCTAAGTGTTACCAGGTTTGAATTCTGATAGAAAAGGGTATTGTACATCAGAGGAAAAATCATGGAGCATAAATGATGTATTGTGATATATTTTAACAAATTTTGAAACAAGTATTCCAAATTAGTATGTTCGCTACTCTCTGAGGAGTGAGATCTGTATTACGCACTCCGATCTTTCCGCTAGGCAAATACGCTACTGCTGACCACGATGATCACAAACATCAGTTTTGAATTAAAAAAGTGATTCGAATGCATCAAAAAAAGATAATAGTTTTGAACGTTAAAAATACGATTGATTAACAAAAGTGATATAAATTAGTGCAGGAATATGTATGTAATGGGATTTTCACTTCATTGCAGTACAAGAAGAATTTTAACTGTGTGTCGAATTCAGAGCTGCTGACATTGTTAAAGTTTCTCAATTGACATTTTAGGTTCAATGCGTTGAAATCATCGTTCAAGTCCATTTGCGTCATTATTGATCCCTGTTACACAATTATCTGAATCATTTGTTTTAACTACATGTATGAACGCGCACAATCGCTGCTTACTCACCGGAAGTAATACAGTATTCGTGCTATTTACTAGTCTTCAGTATTAACGAGTGTACATAAGTAATTACGTGGTGCTTACGGCATTCTAATATTCGGTTGTAAAAATACTTTTCGGTAAATAGATGCGGAGTGGAGGAAATAATTATATAATAGTACCGATACAATAAATTTTTTTTCATGAATTCATTGTTCAGAGAGATCTAGTATTCCATTATTAAATCATTTATTTTATTTCAAGTGATTAAATTTATTTGCAAACTGTTGATTTAAAACATATTTTTCGGACACTCAACTTTTGTGTGTTTCAACACTGTGTACTATTTAAATTTGCAGTTTAGATACTCTTAAGTTCTTACTCTCCCTGCCCTCTAGATACTCTTACTTTATACCTCGAGAAAAATCTCCAGCCTCTGTATACCTTACATTGATTACGTATGGTTGCTTTCAACACGTTCATTCAACAGCGGCTCGTTGGTCTAGGGGTATGATTCTCGCTTAGGGTGCGAGAGGTCCCGGGTTCAAATCCCGGACGAGCCCAATTTTTACAATCAATGACTTCTAGTGTCATCAGTGGACAGGCAATTGTTTCCTTACGGATATGTAAGTGATCTGAAAAACGGTGTGCTTGAGCGATCACCCGAAATTGGAATAAAATGTCGAACATATATCAGATTACGTCCTATCAAGCTGACGTAAGAGAATATGATGTGATGAATGAGATCACAACATGACGACGTCAAGGACACACTGTCCTTATATTTATTCTTCCATGGCTAACAAGGAAAGTAGACATATCAATTTCAGAGATCACAGTAATATTGTTTTTCAGATTTAAATAGTATATCCAGAGTTAGTTTTTTCAAGATCCAATACAAGATGCTGAATAAACAATAAATAGATTAATTCATTTGGAATAATTTTAATTGAAACGGGAAATTCCATGGCAAAATAGTTTTTCAAAATTGTGAACTAATTACAGTAGTGGCGAAGTGCGGCCACACAAAATTGTTCTTCTCTTAGTGTAATGAAACGCATAATCTAGGCATTGTAATGACTACGAAACATGCTGATGGTGACAATTCATCACTCCACCGAAAAGCAAATTAGACTACTTTGTCGCGTTCTCCCGTATGAACAGATAGAGATGTCAATACACTAAAATGACTTTCTAAGATACTAGTCCATCAGTATTTTATATTCTTCATTTGTGGATCATCCACCAGAGCTCTAACTTTACGGTAGGACGCTAACTGCCCAGTATACCTTAAATACAAGCTATATCCCGAACTGGCCTTCCGACATGAGTGATAGCTTAGTGGTTGTCTATGTGAAAGGGAGAGAATAAGACAAGGAAGAGGAAGGAAAGATTGCTCGCGATCGGCATTTGCTTAGTATTGATCGGATATATCGGTCGGTCGATAGAATTCTGCTCCAGACAGTGGCTGATTTGGTCTTACCTCTGCCTATGTAAGGAAAATCCGCCGTCAGGACTCGACGCTAGGACTTCCCAGTCAGCGATTCTGCGAAGTTATCGGCAATGCGAAGTTATCGGCCCTGAGCTAAAACTATGCCGGTAGCAAAATGTTACGTCTGCGTGAAAATTACGTAGCAACTAATCGTATTGTTAAGAAAATTATTCATTACGTCATTTAAAGATCTAAAATTGAGAGATAAATTACACTGAAAAATCTCTGGTTTTAATATTGGAGGTGTAGGACACGTTTGAAAAATATTTGAAGATTTGCAATTTTTAAAATTCCAGAGGTTTCAATGAAAATAGAATCTATACCCTTTTTATAAACTCTATCCTCTAGTCCAGAAAAATAATGAAAGAAAAAATTACAGTCATTTGGGAGAGAATTTCAACATAGTTCCCACAAGAGACAGGACATGTAGAGAACAGAGGGAGGACATGTAATGATGAGGCGAACGCTCTACCAAGATGGCGGTGTAATGTTAAATGAATGTGTGGGAAGGGAGCCAATGTAATACATGAAGGAATGTGCGAGAAGAAAGTGTCGCAAGAATGTGGATAGTTACAAGAGATGTAAATCCGGAGTAAAATGTCCTGTTGAAGGCGGAATAAAAGCCGGAACAATTGCACTTGAAATCACTATTCTTACTGTCCTAAACTCAAGATTTTTCCTTACAAATTACGAGATTGTTTTATTGATTTTTGAGCATTGATGAAGGGCGTGCCTGTCGTTGGGACTTGTAGACAATTAGTCTCTATTGCGCGCCCACATGTTTCAGATTACCCGTCCGGGCAAACAGGAATGGCTATGGACTTCACAAGGTGAGAAAAACAGCATCGACTAGCGAGTGTCACGCGTTGGAAGCTAGAAAAACGAGCATTATCCTGACGTCCGTTGAACCTTGAGCTATGAGCAGTAGTGACTCCGCAAACGGGGCGATAAAGAACGCGCCTTGAACGGACGTAGGATCCTTGGAAGCCGTACTTCAGTGGAAGGTAATATTTTATTTCTCCTGATATCCATTATTTATTTTTTAATTTAGTTCACTAAAATAAAACATATAAATATTAAAATATGCTCATTAACTGCATGAAAAATCGTTGATTATTTTTATGTTAATAATGTTATTTTTATGTTAATACATGTGCATGCAATTAAAATTCCACCGTGGAATTAAAATTTCACATCTACCAATCAGAATTCAGAAATGAGCCTAATTGTTTAATTAAGATACTATAATACAGACTTAGCCAAGGTATTCCCAGTCGGCCATGAAACATGAACAAAAATACATAGATAGATTCGACTAAGAATGAGCCACAATGACACTTCGCTAAACAAGCGAACATCACGTGTAATTCAGAGAAGTATCACACCGCCGCGACAGCTGTTCAGCCATGTCTCTTCGTAATGTGTTTGGTTATGGCTGCCATGAATTTATTTATTTATTTAGTCAAAAACTGTATGTGACGCATGGGGAAGAAAATCGTCTGCGCACGCTTTCTTGAGTTTCAGAATCCCTTCCCAACTATTTAACTATTAATAGTTGAAAGATGAAAAAATAATAGTAATAATAATAAATATAAAAAAGCGGGAGATTAACATTTCATAAACAACAGATTTTCGTTTCCGAATTATAGAAAATTTATTTGTGACGGTAAACGAACGAACATATTTGATTTTTCTGAATTGCTAACAAAATAGAAACTGACCCTAAGCACTACTACCACTACAAGCAAGAGTAAAGCTCAACAAAACATGCGCATAATGAAGACATCACTACATAGAGAAGACATCACTACAGAAGTCTAAGAATTTCGCTTAGGTATATACTGTGACCGCCCGTTTTCTTAGATTCCGAAAACGTGTCACATACCGCCCTAAGGAAGCGAGGGAAAGGAATATTTTGAACGCGCGCCAACGCGGATGAATATTTGGAATGCTAATTAGAATTTAAAACAAGAGAGATCGCCACCATAGACCAAGGGCGAGACCGGAGGTCGGATGAAAGAAAAAGTTCTTTCTGAAGGTAGCAGCTGAACTGGGCGGACGTATGGAAAACGGTACGCCAGGAAGTGACATTGCAGCGGACTTCAGATTTGCAACTTTTTCGAGGAAAACTCTTCTAGAAGACCCGAAGAGGTAATTATTCTGTTATAAATTGATTTAAACATAATCTTAGAAGAAAGATAATAAGAAATGTTATGAATTTATAATGGAAGAATTAGGGAGTGGAGTTTTGAATAGATGGCAGTAATTAATAGCTTGCATTCATTTCTCTTTCCAGTTTTTTTTTCTCTCACATGCTTTTCTTATATTTAAATACTCTCTTGAAGTTGGTGCTCGTATGAAAAGGGGTGATCTCTGGATTCATTTTCACTCTGAATATCCAGTTGGTCATTAACCGTAATTGAAAATAAAGTAAAATTCATATGAGAGTATTCAAGAATATAAAACTTGAACGAGAAGAAGAAGGCGATTTCTGGGGAGCAACTCAACCCGAGGCCACGACGCTTCAAGGCCGAAGCAGCTCGGTGAAAAGGTGTAGAAGGAAGCATAGCGGACTGCTCTACGCGGCCGAGAACAAAGTAAGGTCGTTCCAAATAAACTGTTTTGTAGGGATAGGAGTGATTCAGTTTAATCAGAAAGCTTATTCTGTATCTGTCACGTAGAAAGAAAGGGAGGGTAACAGATCTACCATGCTTAAAAGATAAGAAAAGTAAAAGTACATTTGTTTCCGACTTCTAATACGTGAGAACAGAATCAATCTTTTCTTTCAAAAAGGATTTGAAGATCAAATATTGATTTTAAGGAAAGAGTTTCCTTTTTGTTGTAAAAGTAATGTTAAGAAAAGAGTATTAATTTTGATTTTCAATGTTTGTTTCTTTCACATTTTTGTAAAGTAATATTTTAACGATTCTTTCGAATTTCTGAAAGTGTGTTTGTTAAACAATTGGGTTGTAGATGAAAGTAGGAAATTGTGTATTGAGTTATTAGTGTGTGTTTTTTTTTACAGTCAAGAGTATTCTGTATTTGTTTTTTTTCTTGTGTGCCATTGTATGTATTTGTCATAGCAGCAAATATTTTTAGAATATATTCTGAATTTAGTGAAAAGTGATTCTCACCCGAGTTATTTGTAATTTTTGCATCCAATCCATAAACGATCTTCACGACCCTGCCCCCCCTATTTTTTTATTTATTGTGTCCACACTGGGACGTCTATACTGAGCTAGTCGACCAGCTGGTGAATTGTGTTCGCCACCCCTCCAAGACGTCTCAGGTCGGGTGCTGGCCTTACGGCTTGTACCGGACGGAGCTGTGGCTCGCAATACACATAAGCGAGTCCGAGAAATATTAAAATCTAATTATGTATGTGGAAAAATCTCTTAACATGCTCTCATATTCAGTAAAAGAAAACTGCCATGAATGCAAATACATTTCGCCACCTTACAGCACAGGCACCGGAAACACGTTAACCAGTATGCATCTTGTCTTCAATACTCGGTTTTAAAATAAATATAATACTTATCAAAAAAGTAAATTCAACGTAATGTTTATAAAAAAAATTACAGAAGAACACATAGCCCCGCACTTCCTAATTTCAATTATTCCACGAGGCGCACTATATTTTCGTCGGACGAGGACATCACAAAAGGAAGCGTCGAAGCCATTTACAAGTCAGTCAACTGCAAACAAACAAATGGAGGAAGGAGAGTCTAATGGGCTCAAGGATACAACGACCACAGAACCTTCAGTGATGTTGTTAGCACTAGCTTTCAAAACGGTCCGTTCTGATAAAAATCGCTCTATACCTCAACAATTACGTACCTACAGCAACTTATAAACAACGAATGAATAAATCTAAATTGGCGAAGTAAAAGTTAAGTAGCTACGACTAATGAAACAACATAAAATATTTATCGTTAATAACTTAAATGGTTTACGTGTAAATATTTCGTCTTAGTATTACGAATGGAAGAAATGTAAACGTTTGTTGTGCGTATCCATTCTAAAAAGTACGCAATACCAAAACTCTCAGAAGTGACTAGCTTTTTAATTCCCAATATTTATCCATGTATTCTCTCGCATACCTAACGTCACTTTCCGTGCGAAGCAATGTTTTCATAATTATGTCAGCTTCTAATATTTTATCCGCAATATGTTCACTACTTTCCATTTGCGAATATTTTGTGGAAACAAAAGCAATGCAAAGCCCACTAAAATAGTTGTTTTCAGAAGCAATTCCACATCATGAAATGCATGCCTCGGGTGAAAAAAAAATGTACTTGAATTTCTTAAGATTTGAATTAACTCTCTCCTATCGTCACTCGTTTTCTTGAACATAGCATTCATGCAATTATACCCCTCTTTATTCACTCGTTTTGTTAATTACTATAATTACATTTTTTCTTAGAAATGGACATAGACGCTCAAGTTCTAATTCAATTTAGTTTAATGAGCAACTTATCGATTGATTCTTCTGACATTGGAAAATGACCAAATATTTCTCCCTGTTTTCTCGCAGTTTATTGAAAAGAGCGTAATAATCTCCCTGAAAGAGTCTCTCCTGCATCGAATATCTCCTGAACTTTTTCTTTTTCCGTAGGCATCTCCAAACATTCGGCTTTGACCGAGCAAGGAGTTACTGCTCGCCCATTCCCGAACAGCTGATATGTTCGGCGTATCTTCCCTTCCTTTGATGTGTCCAAAAGACCGACACGCGGTGGGTAAGACGAGCACCGAATATTTGTCACTCAGCAAATAACAAGCAACTCCTCTATACAACTTCGGATTCGGACAGCGGTTGCTCGCTATTCGCCGAATAACGAATGTGTGGAGCCGCCTGTAACATTTTCAGCTCCACTTAACCTACAATACCAGTTTAGAGGACGTCCATGTACCAGAAGCAAATAGCGTCCGACGCGCGACAAGCAACGCTTGTGTGTGCCGGCGTCGACGCAGCTAACGTAAGCATTAGATGACGCGCGTCAAAGCAACGCTCGTGTGTCTGCGTCCTAAAAGAGAATTGCGTGTCAGGAGCCTCCTCCTACGGAATACGAGGAAACACGTACGGGAAACTGTCACATATCCCCTGCGTTTATTAGCCCATCATCTCGAAGCACACGAAGTTCTTACTATACATCACTCAAGCAAGCATTACTTCTGACGTCTTCTTACGTCTAAATGGCTAGTCTGGATTTCACGGGGGTTCACACAGGCGAGTTCTAAACTATTCGTATCTTTCCCGACGTCATTTGCTAGGCGCGTCTCTTCCGCCAAATGTCCCGAAACGTCGAGTGGGGAGGCCATCACCGGGGGCGGAGTCACCTGGAAAACTGCGTGGAGGCGGAGTGCGGATGGCGGGCGACGCGCCGCTCTCGGGGGCAGATAAGGGGCGGCGCCGCCGTTGCCCCTCCCACGCGACACTTGCGTCACGCGACGCGTTCACAGCGCTTTCCAGATAATGAAATTGTACGATGGGCTCAGATTAACGCGACATCGGCACATTCGAATCGTTCAATAACGCGGATTGCCGTTTCATTTGAGTTTTCGTGTAATTTGAAAATTGTAGCACATGTTTCGAATTACTTATTATTATTATTATTATTATTATTATTATTATTATTATTAATTTTATTTATTTTTTTGATTATTCGATAAGTCGCATAATCAGTTCAGTTTGAAGAGATGTTTTGCGTGTTCTTCATCAGGATTTCAGTTTTCCAGCATGATTTTTAATCATCTTCCTGTCGGTGCACATTGCTTAGTTTTGTTTACTGCTGTACGTAGTAGGTACAATGCCCGCGTCTCCGACCGAGTAACGAATGTTTTAGAATACATTTGACTCGTTTCAGAGCTGAGCTAAGTCGGTTGGTCACACTATTATGTTGATGCAATAAGTTCACTATTGCTCGGGAGTGATAATTTATATTTTTAAATTTTGATAACAAAAATTTGTTGGAACTTTTATTTATCATTCAGCTATAGATAGTAAAAGAGGGTAGACATTCTGGAGCTGAAGGAAATGCGTGCATATTACATTTTTCCCAAATATGCCACATCCATTTTTACTTTCTCGTATACGTACGTGTATATACGGAATAATATACTACATAGTGATATATATATATATATATATATATATATATATATATATATATATATATATCACTCTAACACGTGGTACAGCCAGAATCTCTGAGTTGTGGGTTCTTGATGTCGAAAAAACAATTAAAAACAAAACGTCCGTCCATCTGTCCTTCTGTGAACACTACTAGCGCCCAAACCTTGCAAAGGATATTTTCCAAATTGAAGGAACACCTGTCCATCTGGCTCTAGTTGAAGCTTTAAAATTTTGATTTTTTTATAATTACTTCAAATTTTTTCTTTCAATTTCTTGTAAGAATAAAGCAGAATACACTTATTAAGGCATGGTGGCATAGGTCTTATTTTCACGGTTAACTATGAATTTTCGAAAATTGCAAAGGTGTGTATTTTTTCGGCGTCTTCCTACTCAATATTCCGCATTTTCAGAAATGTTCACAAGTCATTTTCTCAAAAACGGTTTCAAATGTTTCCTTCTAATTTTTAGGTTGCTTAGTGCTAATGGCACTGTTTAAGCTGATTTAAAATAATTTTGCTGTATTCTTTTATTCTTTCAAAAAATTACACAAATATATTTTTTTAAAATATCTCTCATGCCTTTAACACGCACTGTTATAGCAATTTGTACACATTATTTCATTTGTGAGTACAAGCCCTTCAAATATATTTTTCAAAAACACTCCAGCTTTCTTTGAAAAAGTGCGTCTGTAAAAATTTTGCATTTACGTAACACTTAACCGCCATTTTCGTAAAATGGCTCTAAATTTTTCAACGAAATTTCCGTGTAGAACGAAATTTTACTCTTACATTATATTATTGACTGAATAGTTTCCTGTCTATCTGGCGTGAATCGAAGCATTACGATTTTGAAAAATATCGATTAATTTTTGGGAGTATTTTAAATGCAGGTTCTGCGACATTTTCGGAATTTTCTCAAAATGGGCCTCAACTTTTTTCTTTACATTTCTTGAAAGAATAGAGAAAAATACACTTAGTAAGGTGACGTAGGTTCGATATTCACTGTTAAATCTAAATATTTGACAATAGCAAACGTTTGAATTTTTTCGACGTCTTCCTACCACAACGAAATTGAAGATAGATATTTTTCCTTTTATTTATTTATTTATTTTACGTCAAAAAAACAGTTAAAAACTGCGTATGACGTGCTATGGGGAAAAGTGAATTATGTGCACATTTTCAAAATTCTGTGATCCCTACACTAAGTCATATACTACTTAAATTTTGAAAGGGAGAAAAAAAAACAAAAACTCCCATGTAGTAAAATCTAATCCTTCAAATAACGTTTGTTCTCCATACTTGGTTCTTTCAATAAGATCCTGGACATTTTTTGAAACATTTAGTAGTTTTCGTGCAATACTGCCTGTAATATGTGTAATTTTAAAACATTACAAAAACAAACTTTCTCGAAAACGGCTCCAAATTTTGTCCTCAATTTTTGTTGGGGATGCTATATGAATGAGATATGACATAAACTCCTTATTGCTCTATTCTTTTGTTTTTCGAAATATGAATTATTTTGACTGGTCTCTCACGTCCTTAATATTTACGTTAGCGGCAATTTTTTCCGCATTATTGCATTTACAAGTACAAGTGCTTTAAATGACGACTGATACAATTTCTCGAAAAGTCAAAAGTTTTCTGTGAAAGCGACGTCTAAAGTCCAAATTTTCATAAACGCTCAAACGCCATTTTCTCAGAAACGGCTTCAGATGTTTCGTCAATCTTTTCCTCCGAATAGTGCTAAGTGCTCAATTTAAGATGACATCACTGTAATTTTGCTGTTTTCTTTTTTTAACAAAAAAATACACAAATATAATTTTTTCGAAATATCTCTCATGCCGCTAATATGCACATTTCCATCGATTTGTACAGATTGTTGCCATTGTGAGTGGAAGTGCTTCAAATAACTTCAAATGAAGTTTTTCGAAATCTCAATAGATTCCTCTGAAAAAGAGCTTCTAACGATGCATTTACAGTAACCTTACACGCCATTTTCTTAAAGACAGCTTCAAATTTACCTATTGTGAAAATGCACTATCGCTGACCTCGCATTGGGCTAGGAATTTGAGAAATACTCCTTCCTACTTTTACGATCTTTGTAATATTAAGATATTTGGATACTATTTACAACAATTAAACAATATTATAAAAGTGATCACTTCGCCTGCTATTATCAATATTGTTATTTCTTCACTTGCCCTGTTATGGCCATAAATTCTTTAAATGTTAAATTTTTTGTTAATTTCACTTTCAATTTTTTTCGACTTATAACATTTTACTTCTTACCTGTTGCATGTGGACGTGTAATTCTGTACTGAATCACGATTCCTGAAAGTTCTATTGTTTGAAACCAATTAATGAATAGATGGCACCTACAATAAATTATCTGCCTTTTTTATTTCTCAAAAATAGAAATTTAACATTTATTATTCTAACATTTATACAAATTCTAATGAGCTCATTAATGACATGATTAACTTTTTTCTCTGTACAAACATTGCGTTTCCCGTACAACTTTGATTAAAGTTCGTTGGCTTACTCCCAAGAGTTCTCAGGTGTATTCTCCGTCTTCGGTCTCGACATGAACACTGGAATGTCCACGATATCCCTATTATTGCATTCTTGACTATCACAAGAATAAATTAAAATGTTTCTGGAATATCCTCAACTAGTTGGTACTTTATGAGATTTGATAATTTTCATTAAATCAATACGTGGAGGTGACTTTCCCCAGCTGTACTTCGGATGAAACACCTACGCTCGACGGTCTATCTTGTGTTAACTTATTGGAAATTGCTCCCAGCTACGGAGCTGTCCTAATATAAATCCCTTCGAAACACCGAGTCTACTTGAATTGAAGTCCCAAATTACAATAACCAAAATTACCATTATAATTCAATGCAAATAATTACCTCCGATCTTTCTCTGCACAATGCCAGCTATAAAAATTAATCACAAGCTACTTACTTCTCTATCATTTAACTAATAACGGATCTATGCTGAAAAATATTCGTACCGTGCCGATTACTTTCGGTGTGATCGGTTCAATGGCTTTTTAGAGAATTATTCTGTGTGCCTTCGTACAAAATCATGGCTGTCAATACCTCCCCACACCTTTCGCATGTAATATCTCCGGGGCCGTGTTTCTCCAAATGAACAGTGCTATGACATCAAGAATGGAATACTACACTTTGTTTAGTGGTAGCCCTAACAACGTATATTCTTTGCTTTTCGAGCCTGCAAACAATCCAATTATTACTAATGCTTAATGCCTTTTTTCCTATTGAAATTAAATCCGACGTTCTTGGCTTATCACAATATAGGACGAGGATTTACTTTTGTTTGTTTTTTTCGTGTTTCCGGGCGCGTCAACTGCTTTGGTCATTAGTCCCGTTAGTGTAGTGCATGTTTGTTTCTCGGGAGATGGCGGTGGTTTTCCCCAGCTGGATGGCGACATCCGTCGCCGACCTACCGTCGGCTAGTGGGGTTTCCCCCTAACCAAGACTCTCCCACCAGCGGGGCACCGCCCCAGCCGGGCCAAGCTCTAAGCTTCCGACCGGTGTCGCGGAATATGTGGTACTGTAGTGCATGTTAGTGTAAGTGTGTGTGTAAGAGGAGGCGGATCGAAGGATCGCGCGCGGTCCGTGGCCCGTTTGGTAGAGTACTGCTCCGGCATTCGCCTGGTGTTGATCGGAGAAACCACGGAAAACTACCGATCAGAGCAGCCGGCCGCTAGAATTCTCCTCCCGACAGCGACTGAGTTCGACCTAGCTGAAAAGCTAGTGTCGAAAATCCTGCAGCCCGGGCAGTGGGAACCTAGAACCTCCCGGTCAGAAGCGCTGCAGTGACATCAGTTGATGCACTGAGCTACCGCTCCCGGTCGAGGTTTTACTCTTCTTTAATACCCTAAAAGTAAGATTTTGAATCTATCATTAGGAAACTATAAAAATAAAAAAAAACTTAAAAAAATCTATTAAAGGCGGCGATATGTCGCATCTGAGAAGAGGAAGGGGTAAGACCGTAAAGCTTGCTCTCACCCAGGAAATTAGAAAACTTTACTACGAGAAAGTCCATGTAGCTCCTCCATTCTGTAGCACAACTAGTTTTACAGTTTTTTGCGAAAATAAATGAAATCTAATCAAATTTGAAATTCTCCCCATCTCAGTTAGTTGTTTTAATTAGCGCCGTATCCAGGATTTTTCGTCGTGTGTTTATGGGTGTGGGTTATGGATACAGTGTCGAGCGAACTTTGAATTTTCTTATAGAGAATTTTTCATTCGTGCCGAATTTAATATTTATTTTTGTTTGTTGATTTATAATAACGTTTTCAACTGAATTACTGAATGGATTGAGTAACAATACAAAATTAGAAAAAACTATTCGTGAATGTGAGAATTTTCGAAAGCCTCACTTTCATAATTCAATAATTTGAAACAAAACTTTTCAAAAATATTTTTAAATACTTTGGAAATTTGAAATAATTTAGTGTTTTATATTTATGAAGTAGTATTACATATAAGTTTTCTGTTAAAATGATATTTAATATTGATAAAAAATTACAATTAAACAAGTGTTAAGGGTATAAAATATTATTAAACAATTTGGGTTTCTTTGTCTTATGTTTGGAAACAAGTTGATATTAACGAAGAGACTCGATTCTAAGACCTTTCAGACTTTTGTTAGATATCAGGCTTCTGTATTTTGAACTAAAAAAAACAAACAATGAAATCACAATCCAGTAATGAGTTGAAGTAAATCAGTTCCTGGGTGAATCTGCTTCAGAAAAAGTCGTTATTCAGAAGCATAGAATAAGTAGTCTCTAAAACATTACAGTAGTAATTTTAACATTAACCTTAGAAACTAAAAAAAGAAGAATTCACTATTCGAATTTAATAATTATTTTCCTTTAACACCAAATTTGGTTACTCTGAATTTGATGTTAGTGCGGTTTAATAAATTACTCATTCAAACAAATCTGTTAGTTTTACTATGCAATGTAGAGTTAAAAAGGAATATTTGTCAGGCACGAAAAAAAAGGGCAATGCTGAAACGAGACACGCAGCAAAATGTATATTTCGGTCAGTCATATGAACACGCGTATCAACCGATAGCCTCTCGATGACATTTAAAAATATACGGTTCTTGTGACAGGATTTTATAAAATAAATAAATAATTTTTATAAAATACAAGGCTTTACTCGTGAATTGTAAATATTCCGAGCAGCATGGCGAAATATTTTCTGTGGAACATTTTTACATCAACGAACGTACACTTCCAGAAACGCAGAGAAGAATGGTATATATGCAGCACTTTATTTCTGCCAAACAGTTAAGTTAATTCAGTTAATAATTTGCGGATGGGGTGCGAAAGTAATACTATGTTTGTTCGTTCAAGGATTTACACTTCAATTCTTCACAGTACTTCCGGAAGTTTCTTTTCGTACAACCTCTCAAAATTCTTTCCCTTCTCTAATACTAAGCACAATTAAGCATTAATAAAAATAACTAATTTTTTAAAATCTAATCTAAGAAACAAATTGCATTTTAACGGTTACGACAGCAAGACCATTAATCTTATTTGAGTTAAATGGATTAAATCGTTTCTACGAGTTATTTCCGTATACAATTTCCTAATTTTCAAAACTACTCCTATTTCGAGTCATCGGTCACCCGGTCGGTATATCGAGACGTGGCATCTTCTATAAAGTAAACATTAGCTCTGAAGCATAGATGTGCATATTCTTTGTACACCCCGAGTGATCAGTGTAAAACGCAACCCTGCTGTTCAAGGCAATGAGAGAAAGTGAAAGTTTTGCAACAGGGACAGCTCCTTCGACTGCATTTCAGCGACTCACCACTCACCCCCCCCTTCGTTTCACTCACCCCCTTCCTGTGGTGTGGGCATAGACTAAAGAGGTCTTTACTCCATGGTGTGGGTCATACCTGCTCAACACAAAACAGGCCGTCTTCATTCACAGCTTCCTTCTTTCACAGTTAACTTACGATGCGCCTAGAGGAACGCAGTTTTGTGTTGGAGGTGTTTTTCCGAACGCAATCTTTCGAAGAGTGCCGGACAGCTTTCAGAGAAAACATTTCATCTGAGTCTATTCCGAATAGGAGTACCACATTTCGGTTAGTGAAGTGCTATCGTGAGACCGGAGGTGTGTTTGATCCATTGCATTAAAAAAAGATTGGAGTATTGTGTGCCATTTATTGACGCAGATTAATTGGTCTGGTGTTTTTCAAAGAAACAGTAAAGGCGGATACGTCTCAGAATTAATTGAGAAATAAATTTTTATTACATTTTAATTAGTTAATTATTTTTAAAGTAACGTTATTCAATAATAATAATAATAATAATAATAACAACAAACATTTGTTCTGCGCGTCTGAATTTACAATTTGTTAATATTTATTTAAAACAAAAGTATAAAACGTATACATTTCTGGAGCATATGTTCTGGAGCGTATGTATCTTGTTATGAAACTAAAACAAGCCAAGTTTACTATTAAATTTACCTCAATAAATATTTTACATGGCAAGTTTATTTCACTTTTAAACAATATACGAAGGAATCGTCGTTCTTGACAATTCTATTTTCTTTCGTCGCCAAACAAGCAGGCGTGTGCCTTTCTCTTTGAACTTTGCGGTCACCTGCTCTCCTCCTCAAGGTAGCGTTAGTGGGAGAGGGGATTAAGCGTACTTCCTCACAGTTTACCTGCTTGCAACCCCCAGCCCCTATCCGACACGCTCAAACATGGTTGCCAGTGCATTTCGCTCTGCCTGCTGTGGGTGGCGTTTTATACTGATCACCCGATAGTTGTTTAGGTCCGGACTACACCCCCTGATTTCCTGGGCTGCTGGGCGTTGATCGATTTTTTTTTGTTTTCCTGTACTATTCCATCTGGTATCGTTCGCAGGTTTTTTCAGTGAGTTTACGAATACGTCAACCGGTTCGTGGAAGCGCTCTTGTTTATTTATTATGAGGCGGAAGTCTTGTGTTCCCAGACTTGTCACTATCGGTGCGATTTTTTTTTTATTTTGCGGCCGCCGATTTGATGCTGCCTCCATGACAACATTCCGCCAATATTTCGCTTCTTTTGGTTTCTAAACCACGTTTTACCTTCGACGATGCTGTCGTATCTGATAAGACGCACAATGAACCGGGAGCGATGGCTCATTGCATCAGCTGATGTCACTACAGTGCCTCTGACCGGGAGGTCAGGTACGAACCTTAGTTTGGAGTCCCGACGGCAGGATTTTCGTAACTAGCTTCTCCGCTAGATTCAATTCAGTCGCTGCCTGGAGGAGAATTCTAGCGGCCGGCTACTCTGATCGGTAGTTTTCCGTAGTTTCTCCAATCAACGCCAGGCGAATGCCAGAGCAGTACCCTAAAAAACGGGCTACGGACCGCGCGCGATCTTTTTTTCTCTTTCTTGTCCTATCTTCATTCCTTACACACACATCTACACTATCATACACTATACTACCACACATGCCAGGAGACTGGTTGGGGACTTTGAACTTGGCCTGACTGGGGCAGTGCCTGGGAGATACAGGGTTGGGAAAAACGCCGTATTTGGCCATCCAGCGGGGCAAAAAGCAAAAATAGGCACTGCACTTCCGGGACTAATGACTAAGTTGACGCGCGCGGAATCACTAACAATCACTCACCTAACAATACTTTTACATAATCAATTAGACAGTTTCAACAATGCTACGGGGAACAATGCTTTCATAGCATGAACTAGTAAGTTACGACATTGCTAGTGACGAAGTAATGAAGTTACTTTTCTTTACAATGTTGTCCAAACGCTAAATTGTGTCTTTCTACAACTGATCTAAACTTTTGCGATGTGCATCAAGAACGGATCTAAATGGATTCATTCTACAAATGGTGAGATGATGGCAGGATTATATTCGGTGAACTGAGGAAATACATTCACACAGTAAATGCTAGCCATTTTATTATTTTATGCAGTGCTTCATGGTATAGTGGGGATCAATGCAACAATATTAATTGTTTTAATAAAAATTCAGTGCTTGTTTTTTATCAAGATAGCTTTCAAAAATACTTCTCTACTAAAGGTATGAATTTATATGTGGATGAAAACACGCAAACGTTTGAAGAACTGTAGCGAGTCTTCCTACATTTTGGAAGAATTCTTTTGATTGATTGATTGATTGATTTTTTCGTGTTTCCGGACGCGTCAACGGCTTTGAGCGTTAGTACCGTAAGTGTGGTGCATGTTTTTCCTCGGGAGATGGCGGTGATCTTCCTCCGCTGGATGGCGAGATCCGGCGCCGACCTACCGACGGCTAGTGGGGTTTCCCCCTAACCAAGACTCTCCCACCAGCAGGGCACCGCCCCAGCCAGGACAAGATCTAAGCTCCCGACCGGTCTCCCGGAATATGTGGTAGTGTAGGACATGTCAGTGTAAGAGAGTGTGTGTAAGGGGAGAGAATATGACAAGGAAGAGGAAGGAATGATCGCGTGCGGTCCGTGGCCCGAAGGTACTGATCTGGTAAAGAATTCTTTTGAGCTGCAGAGAAAAAACACATGAGTGTTTGGGATTCAAAATGTTATCCCGCTTGTAACATCTCTATTTTAATTATTTAGGTGAGATAGTAACACCTCGAAACTTGTCCATGATCAGGGGCGACCTGAGGAACACACATTCATCCCCTGCCCTCAACTTAGAGTAGTCTCGTATATATGTTAGACGAACTAGTATCCAAACGTAGTACTTAAATGTGTTGTATTTTTATAACAGGAATCCGAAACTATTGTACTATAATAATAATAATAATAATAATAATAATAATAATAATAATAATAATAATAATCTATTTTTTAATTTATATACGAATATGTGTAGATTATAAGATAAAATATCAAATGTCAAATGCAACTCTTCTTTATAAAACTCTTGCTGTTCACGTGCCGTTCTCTAACGCAGTTCCTGAATCAACTCACACCCCTTGATCCTTCTCTCACGCAACTTTTAGTTCACACGCACGATGGTGACGAATGGTCCCGCAAGCCGGCGAGTCATCGCAACGCCGGATCTCGCCATCCAGCGGGGAACGTTCATCGCTACCTCCCGCGACGGACTACACCTACGGGATGAATGACCTTAGCACTTGACGCGTTCGGAATCACTAATCATACGACGAATGGAGTGGCGCAAACAACTGATAGCGATCTCGCCCCGTCATACCGTGCACCTGCGACATCACGCGTTTACCGAACGCGCGCAGCGGAGAGATCTCGCGCCGATGGCGCCACTTGTTCGAGAAGTCGAAAGAAGCTATTTCGTTTATCGAGATTTCATCTTTACGGCAGCGGTGGCGGCGCGGCGTTTTCGCCGCGGGCGCGCGGGAGCCGGATCGGGTGGGGAGGGGAGCGCGCTGGGGCTCTGGCTGGGGCCAGGGAGCGCTGCGCGACGCGAGGCGGAGCGGGGCGGCAGGCGGAGGCACTCGCAGCGCTGAGGCAGCGGCGCCAGCCGAGAGGCCACGGTGGCGCGCTCTGGTTGCGACTGGCCGAAGCACAGACTCGACTTCACGCACACGAAGCGAGGCGCTCTTTCTGTTACGGCACTATAAGAGCCTTATTTCTGCCGCTTTCACACGCGTGGGGAGGAAATAAAAAGATTGACAACGGTAAAAAAATGATTAGGCGATGCTATTTTGAGAAGAGAAATTTAAAAATGTATGTGCTAATTAGAATTGGGTGAATACACCCGGAGTAACACGTGTTCAATTGTTCTATGTCCCCCTTCTGGAAGAAAATATCTTCGTAATTGGAAAGTATTTTATTTATTTATTATTTATTTATTTTACGTCAAAAAACTGTTGAAATGCTAACTGTATGATGTGCTATGGGGAGAAGTGAATTTTGTGCACATTTTCAAAATTCTGTGATCCCTACACTCAGTTAAATACTAAATAAATTTTGAAAATTAAAAAATTAAAAAAAAACTCATGTAATAAAATCTATTTTCAAGGAGAAATAAGCAATACATTTTGGGCTCTTATCCATGATGTCCTTCGTCAAGGGATAATACTTCCTGCCGCAACAACATGGAAACGATAATTTGAATAACTATATTTCCTAATGAATTCTAGAAGACGTGCACAGAAATGAAGTTACATTTATGTCCAGAAGCAAAACAAGGGGCCATCTCAGCATTTGCTCAATGGATCAGGGAAACTGGACGAAAAACCTGATCAAAATGGGGGTCATTGATCCGGAGGCTCCAATAACAAGTATTTGTTACAGGTTGTTTATACACATTTATACAATTCAAATGGTAAATAATTCATTATGTATCATTGTTAAAATTAATGTTACTTTTCTTGTGATGCTCAGTATAGTCTCTAATTGTGTAGAAACAGTTATGCAGCAGAAACGATTTCACTTTGGATTTAAACTTTTCTACTGAATTTAATCGTTTAATGTAATCTGGCAAAGTGTTGAAAAATAATGTACATGTATTGTATGTGAATTTTTTCTTATTGGAGCACGAAGGATTTGAGACCTCTGCCCCTCGAACTGTACGTCCAGATCAATCCGTCATGTTCTAAGAGAGATCGAATAGTCGTGACATCTGAGAAGATTCGAGGGTGAGTTGGAAGGTGGACAGCATACGAGGAAGTCATAGTTGCGTCAAGATAATTCGAAAATATTCGCGAAGTGACAATAAACAGTAAACATAATTATGGATATTAATTATTTTTTGTCACTTTCCTGGTAAGATCGTATAAGATTGTATTAAATAGTTTCCCATTTGATTCATTTTACAATTTGACCATGAAGTATTATCTGCATTACATAGTTCGAAAAATTAACTTGTTATCCATTTAATAGCTAAACCAAGCATTTTACGCTTAATCAAATATAAAAATCTACTATAACTCGAACATTCTTAATTAAATTGTTAAAAAAGGAATATTTTTGAGATCAGACGTTTATTAAATAGTAACAAAAAAGACGAAAATCCTAGAAAAACTTTACTCTCTTTCTTAAACTCTTTTAGAAAAAGCTAGTGACCTGTATCATCCAAAATCCTGATGAACACAATCATAGAAAATGGATTTGCCAACAATAGCATGCGCAAGCTCATAAATAAATACTCTCTAATAACACTGCAATAAATTAAATATTTTAACAACGGTCTTCGCGAATATAGCTTCAGTAACTTAGCTCAGTACATATGAAGTACATCAGTTCCTTACATACCAATAAAATAAAAAATGTTGCTGATCCATAACGCAATACTTGGGAGCAAACCTTCAATGTCAGGCGGCCTCACCTGTGGGGGTCCACTTCCTTGTCACATGATAGATATTTATTATTCTGCAGATACAACTTGGTGGCAGAACTCTACAATTTACATATTACTAATATTAACTTTAAATTACTTAACAACGTAACTTTAAATTATTTAAAGATATAATAATAATAATAATATAATAATAATAATAATAATAATAATAATAATAATATGCTAACAATAATAGCATTAACTACATTTTATGGTTGATTGATTGATTTTTTCGAGTTTCCGGGCGCGTCAACTGTTTCGGTCATTAGTCCCGTTAGTGTAGTGCACGTTTTTTTCTTGGGAGATGGCGGTGATTTTCTCCTCGCTAGATGATGAGATCCGGCGCCGATCTACCGTCGGCTAGTGGGGTTTCCCCTAACCTGGACTCTCCCACCAGCGGGCACCGCCCCAGCCGGGACAAGCTCTAAGCTCCCGACCGGTCTCCCGGAATATGTGGCAGTGTAGTGCATGTTAGTGTAAGAGTGTGTAAGGGGAGAGGATAGGACAAGGAAGAGGAAGGACAGATCGCGGGCGGTCCGTGGCCCGTTTGGTAGGGTACTGCTCCGGCATTCGCCTGGTGTTGATCGGAGAAACCACGGAAAACTACGGATCAGAGGAGCCGGCCGTTACAATTACAAATTTATTACGATCATTTATTGGACAGGGAAAGGAATGAATTCTATTTACAGTGTAAAGTGGAAGTAAGTTTTGACACCCCCGTCCCATCCAGCCGCTTCACAATGCAATGACCTACTGCCCCACCTCGCTTCACCCCGTCCCACCCCGTCCCACCCCGCATCCCCCCATTAGTCTTTACTCTTCCTTCTCCAGCTGCATCCTGTCTCTCTCCGTCCAAATTTGACTTTCAGTCCCTCGGAGTGTAATTAAGATACGAATCAAAATGCATTCGGGAAAAAATGTATGGGTTTTCAGAAACTTTAGCTACAATTACCCTTAGAGTAAAATAAAGTTCTGTCGGTTTTGTCGTCGCTTTTGATATATTTGTGAAAACCAGAAATAATGCGCACTTAAATTCTGTTTATAAGGCGTGGGAAACGTGGATCGGGTAGTTTTCACGGAACATCATGTGGATAGTAAATTTTGCTTTGTTTTTGAGTCCAAGTGTTCAAAATTCCATTAGGATCGGAATAAAACTGAAAATTAGAATTAAATATTCTTATTTAAATAATAAAAAATTATGACCTGAAAAAGTAGCCTCAATGATGTCAAATAAAGTACTCCATCTGTCAATGAAAGTTTTATTGAAGTCTCTGTAGTCGTTGTGGAGATTAATTGAAACCAAAAGTGAGAAATCACTGTAAAACAATTAAATAAATATTTATATAATTTAAATATTCACATATTTTTATACAACAGACAGTTATTTAGAAATCACACACAGTACAAATGCAATCTTTTCTTAAATTTTTTTGCCTGAAAGGAAGAAGCTGTCCCTTCTGCTCAACTCTACACTCCTTCTGTGCTCTGCTCTGCCACTCTTACCAATACATTCTTCTTTTTGCCATCCCGTCCCTATCGTGCTCGCCCGTTCATTCTCTTTCCTATCCGTCTACTCTCCCGCTCACTCTCTCCCCTCTCTCCTGCCCACAAGCCCTCTCTTCTACTTGTCTGACCACCCTCACTCTCCCGCCTTTTCAGATCAGTCCGTCTACTCTCGTTCCCATTCTCTTGCCCATCCGTCAACTCTCCCGCCTGCTCGTCCACTCTCCATCTAGACTGCCCTCTTAGCCCAGAAGGTCTCTTTTCTGTTTGTCCGTCGACCCTCTTATCTCTCATGTCATTCAATATACTCTCCTGTTCACTCTCCCACCTATCCATTATCTGGTGTGTCAGCGCACCCACTCTCCAGCTCATCCATACATTCTCTTTCTCATCCGTCTCTCTTCCGTTCTCCCGCTAGTCTGTTAACCGTTCCCCAGCTTTCTCTTCTGCTTGTCGGTCCAGTCTTACTTCTCCCACCTTCACCCATCCGTTATCTTGTTTCTCGCTCGCCTGCCCATTTTCTTAGTCATCCGCCTATTCTCTCGCCTGCTCGTCCACTCTCCCGCCCATAAGCTCTCTTTTCTACTTGTCCGTCCACCGTCACTTCTCCCACCTTCTCATGTCATTCCGCCTATTGATGGATTGATTTTTTTCGAATTTCCGGGCGCGACAACAGCTTTGGTCATTAGTCCCGTAAGTGAAGTGCATGTTGGTTCTCGGGAGATGGCGGTGATATTCCCCCGCGGGATGGCGAGATCCGGGGCCGAGCTACCGTCGGCTAGTGGGGTTTCCCCCTAACCAGGACTCTCCCACCAGCAGCCCTAGCCGGGACAAGCTCTCAGCTCCCGACCGGTCTCCCGGAATATGGGGTAGTGTAGTGCATGTTAGTGTGTGTGTGTGTAAGGGGAGAGGATAGGGCAAGGAACAAATCGCGCGCGGTCCGTGGCCCGTTTGTTAGGGTACTGCTCCGGCATTCGCCTGGTGTTGATCGGAGAAACCACGGAAAACTACCGATCAGAGCAGTCGGCCGCTAGAATTCTCCTCCAGACAGCGACTGAATTCGACCTAGCTGAAAAGCTAGAGTCGGGGACTGGAACCTAGGACCTCCGGGTCAGAGGCGCTGCAGTGACATCAGTTGATGCACTGAGCTACCGCTACCGGTCATTCCGTCTACTTCCCTGTTCTCTCTCCCACCCATCCGTTGCCTTGTTCGCCAGCTCGCCCGTCCACGCCCTCGTCCACTGGCCTGGCGCGTTGGCTCAGCGAGCGCCTCGCCGCGGCGGCCGCGTGCGGCCCCGTAATGAGGGATAAATGGAGCGCGCGGGCCCCTTTGCGCCGGCCGATATCCGTTTTTAATGAGTGTTTCTATGCGCCGGAATAGTTTTCATTAGGGGCGCTCGGCGCGCGCGGTCGCGGCCGGACCTTCCCCGTCCCTCGTGCGTCCGACCTCCCCCGCGCCCCACGCGCCGTCTAAACACATTTGCCAATTAGGGATTTAAAGGACAGCATTTGCTGCCGTTTGTAGAGATATCTCAAAATGTAGGATGAACGTTAGATGCAGTGGATAGGAAATATTCATCGAAAAAAATCTTCGTTGAGCCGCATGTTGAAGTCGATTTGGAGGGCCCATGGCGTAGTACCACCGTTGGCCACCAGATACGATCACCGGTCAACCCTTGTAGAATGTCTGCGGTTGACAAAACGAGTTCTTGGTTTCGTTCCTTGGTTTGTCTCGTTTCCCATATGTCTCGTTTCACCACTTCTTCATTATCGTTCAGATCATTATTCGTTGTTGATATCGAAGGATGAGGTTCACGGGATTAGGTTGGAGTGAGTAGAAACAATTAAACCATCAGTTTGCCGACGTTTCGGAATATATTTATTACATTCACAGGGCTAGTGTAAAAGAGAACAACAAGGCATGAAGATAATGTCAATATGAATATACAATACACATATTAGTAATCTGATATGCAAAAATGATACAAGATATACACGTCTTACTAAATAATTATGGAAATTTTACAATATCACAGCAACATTATGTCCTGGTTTGAACAGACATTCACACGTAGTTGCTGCAGCGCAGAGGTCCGTAAATAATGTAATAAATTATTGACCGGAAGTACGTACTACAAACTGTGTATTATATAATAGATTCATTTCATTTCCCTTTCAACATGTATTTACTTAATCATAAGTCAAGACCAACATGTCAATGGAAAGAAAGATCTTACTCGGGTCTCAGAAAGTATAAACAAATAAATTTAAAATATAAACGACATCATTTAATCGAATTCTATTCTCTATCTATATCTTCTGTTTGTCTATATCTATTCGATAATACAAAAAACAAACAAACAAACAAGTGCTTCAAGTAAAACGCTACAATCTCTGGATGTACCTAACCAATCGATGAATTTTTTGTGCTGGCTTCTTTTGAAGATATGAAGTACTACAGCCTACGGTTTACAACCATAATCCTTAATATCTTTATAAAATAATTCGGGCACTACCAGAGGATAACAGTGACTGGGATAAGGATAACAGTGACAGTGACAGTGACTAATGAATGTCTAGATCTACTATTTCAAGTTCAGAATTACGAAATGTATTGAGCTATGAATCAAGCAATAGATAATTTAAAATGACGGGCATACTTTGATAACAGTGTACTGAATAATTAGATGAAAGAAACTGATAGTACATACGAGTATTTTATTGAAATATAAAGCAATTTTTAATAAAATAATAATTAAATCTATGTTACTTGACAATTTCCTGGAGTAGCTCTTACAAAATTGATCCTTTTCTTCTCTCTAAACAATTGGATAAATAATCCGACGGGTATTCTGCTAGTAACTATTTAATAACAACGTAAAAAACAAATAAATTATGTTTGTTCTATTAAGCATATTTTTGAAGATATTCGAAAATAAAACCCCGCATTTTCATACATGAAACCTACAACTGTTCTTATCAATTTAAATGGATACACCAAAAGAAACTCAGGGTAACTACGTCGAAGAAACCCCACGTTCGTTCTCATACGAAACAAGTTCACGTCCGGGAACGCATGACGGCTGGGGAGGTGGGAACTGCAACCGGTCGGCGGTACCGGCAGCGGGGGCGGTCGATGCAAAGAGCACGCCCTCCTGCATTGGCGGCGAGCGGCAGCGCAACGGCGGTTGAGCGAGCGGCGAGGGCAGTCGCCTCAGAGAGATCTCGCACAGGGCGAGGGGACCTGCAGCTGCGCAGGTGGGATGGCCAGCGCCCGGCCGCGCCCCGCCTCACAGCCAGGCACACGCCCTGCCCACCTGGCTCAACGACTCTCAAGGAGGCCGGCGATGGCCCGACTCAGGGGTTTACAGACTTTTCCACAGAGTGCCTAGAGGGTTTAACAGACATCGAATCTGAAGGAAGGTTCTCAAATCCGAGTGAAGGTGGTTGGTGTTAATCTACGTAAATAAAATTGGACGGTCTGTCAATGATTTCAATAAATTACCTTTTTATTACCTCATATGATTATTTAGATATAAAAGAACAATTTAATTATTTTGACGATTTTGTTCTATCTGTCGGATTGGACAATCTCTAGAACTACTGCACCGCTTTTGATGAAGTTTTTACTTAAAAGTAGTGTATTTTGTTGAATAATAATAATAATAATAATAATAATAATAATAATAAGTATAATAATAATAATAATAGTAATTCATTTCTGATTACTTCATATAATTTAAGAAAATCGGATCGGTGGAAAATAGTAATTAGATCAATTTATTTACGTCCTCTTGAGATCTGACTAAAACAATGAAAGATGTATCCCGGTGGAAAGTTCATGCAATATTTAAATATTTTATTTAAACTTTCTTGCTTTCGTTTATATAGAAGTTCAAGTTATTTAAGGCACTGGAGAGTGAAAAAATTGTATTTACTTCTGAGAATTGGTGCACACGTCTCCTATCATCACCTTGGGGGCTACATAACGTCAATCGAATATAAAATCGAATTTTTTCATCTTGTAGGGTAAGTTACTATTATTAATTATTATCTGCAAAACATACAATAATTGAAATTTAAATTTAAACAACAATTTTAACTTATTATTATCTGCAATAAGATACCTTTCAATTTGCCCAGAAAAACATTTTCTTTATGAACTTACATTTGATTAAGATATTCATGTATCTCTTTGCAGACAAAAAAAATACGCATGGAATGTCACAATGTTGGGTGAAGAAGAAGAAAAGTCGAAAATGTAATTCATTTAATACGTAAACTAAATTATTTTTATTGATGGAGGCGTACCAAGGAAGAAAAGGCACACATACTGTATAAAGGGTATGGGCCATGTGTTGCTATTGTAAGCTATTAAATGGAAAATTAATTTATCTTTAAGACAACATTGTTAATGGCAACATTAAACGAGATGAAAACCTTTTACTAATTTTTTCGATTTTGTAAGGTTTGAATGGTCTTGTGTCTTAAATATGTAAAATTTGAAAGCATTCATTCCCGATGCTATGACAATGCAATTTTAAGTTTATTGAAGTCTAATATTGGAAAAGATTGACATTTTCTTGTATTTTGATCTTTAAATGTACAATGCACATCGTCTGCCTGGTAAATCATTTTATATGCCTTCACACACATGATCGACCAATTGTCATCATCATCTTTCATGTAGTAAGATTTTCATTTTTTTGTCAGTACAGCAAAGTAACGTGTCAGCCTGGTTGCAATCTGTTTATCTGTATAGATTACATCCAGTTTGATTCTCATCCATAGCATTTGTCGCCTTCCGGAGCCCTGGCGTAACTTTCCGGAACCTTTTCTCTGTTGCCATTCGTACAGTGCGATTTGTTGCTTTTGAACAGTTTTGAGGGCGTTCTAATGTAATGAATGGTAAAAAATAGTGAAGGCGATGAGAAGTAAAACGGTCGTAACATGGACGGCATTCAAATGGCGTCTCGTTCCATGTTCAGACCTAACCCAATCTAACATAAGGCCTTTAAAAGCACCGATTAACTCATTCGCGGTTATCTTCAGAATAAAGCTGGACACTCGTATTATCACTGAACTATTAGTCACCCATTGCTTCACTGTGATATATGCATTGGAAACAGTTCTTCCTAGTACTCGAAAGCATTCGAAGATTGAAAGTTTGATTTTCACGTCATTTTCTTCACTTGATGTTCATTTCTTTGCACGATTGTAAACGTACTTTTTACGAAACCACCTCTATTAGAGACCGAAGATGATGTTGGAAACTAAAGAATCGAATAACAATATAATTGCAATACACCATTCTCGTATTTTCTTTATTATGTAGCAAATTAACGTCTTTCCAATATGAATATCTCACTAGGAAGGAATTTGAGAATTTTCTTTTGTTGCCCACTACATTGTAACATTTTTTATGAAACGTAATACAAATGAGCTTCACAACATGTATTTTATTACATTAATATTTTATTAAAACCCATGACTGACATATATTCACATGTATTATCAATCATTTTAACATTTCTTTATTTTACCAATGATTCATTGAAGTTAACAGATGTAACGGAAGAAAGAGAACTGCATACGAAGATTTCATGGCATTTCCGGTCTTCAAAATTATCGCCCAGGTCGCAGATGGTTAGCTCATCTTGTTTTATCGAAATACATCCAGAGAACGTGATCCTCAGAATATGTTTCCGCACATTACGTTCGATGAGACGCTATTTTGGAAATGAACCTACCAGTTAGTCAGTATTTATCGTGCTTAAGTTAGTTATGTTAGGTTAGTTAACAGTACAAAAAAAAGTCATAAGTTGTAGTCAATTGTTAAGTACAAGTAGATAAATAAGTCAATAAAAATAAATTAACTTAAAAGAATTAAAATAAGTTAAATAAATTAAAATTAAATTAAATTAAAATAAATAAAAGGACACGGTTAAAATAAAACACATTAGGGGGCGAAGGGAAGTGGGAATCGGAAATGTTAGGGCAGAGGCGTTGGTGCGGACGATTTTCTGTGGTGCTGTTTGTTTTCAGGTGCTGAGGAGGCCAAACACTGGAAAGAGAATGCCTGACGCCCGCGCCAAATAAATAAATAGTTTAAAAACCGTATAGATTAGCATGTACTAGACTTCTGACGGCAGGTTTTTCCCCCTTCAGGGGTTTTTTCTTCAGCCGTAGCTTATGGTCTCTTTTTTGCGGCATTGATGCGATGAAAAGACCATTTGGGGTGAATACCAGAATACGAAAGGTTAGAACGCGGTAGAAAGTAGGTATTGTAATGGCTTAAAGGCCTTCGGCCTAGCCACTTAGCATTACGTTCTCTAATTTGTATGTAATAATTACCTATTAAATAAATAAAAATTATCATGCTACCCCTTACTTCATTCCCCGGTTAACTTAGGGGCCATTCACAAATTACGTGAGATGATTTGGCGATTTTTCGTCTCCCTCTCTCCCCTTGGTGAGATACCGTAATATTTGGCTCGACCCCCTCCCCTTTCTACTCTCACGTGAGATTTTTCAAAATGTATATTTTTAATGTATATACGTTAATTTGTGATTGATTGCATTGTGATTTATTTGAAAAATATAACTTGCTTAGTTATATTTATTTAAGACTAGTTATAACTGGTATATAGAAAACAGAGTGACCGAATCACAATGAATATTGCACTTCTGAAAACGTTCGGTAATTTTTCTTTAAAACTTCTGTAAAAACACAGGTAATACAATTTATTTCATTAATGATAAAAAGATAGGTAATTTTTCTCAGTAAAATATGCTACTTATTGTAGCATTCACATAACCGCGATAAAAAATATTGTGCAAAATTTATCCATATTTTAGAAACGTTTTTCACTTAAATTGTTTCAGTTTTCTCGCAATTTAGCTCTGTTTCTATCGAAAAAAACGTGATATTTGCCGAGACTCCCCTCTCCTCCACGAAAGATTATGGAAGATTCGCTTCACCCCCCCCCGAAAGATCTTACGAAATTTATGGATGGGCCCTTACCTTCCGGTAAAACTCCCGGTACTACCAATCACAACACCATTTTTAATCGCAAACTTCCGGATTACTCTAACCGGAAATTTAGCCGATAATGGTAATACAGATCCTTAATTTGTTACCGTCGACGAGATATTAAGCTGGTTGACCCTCAGCGTTCAATCGTTCTGGAGGAAATATTTTTATCACGATTACGAACAGAAAAGGAAATGATCTTGTAAAACGATTTTAAAAAATGATCGTGTAAAACTGTTTTCGTTCAGTCAGTTTTGATGCCGAAATAATACCGTGTAAAGACGAACCTCGCTTTTCAAAGCACAAAAAGTCGACCGTGTAAAACGGGCTTGCCATGACTCAGTACAGTACAGACGCTACGTCTCAACATCTTATTTTGTATATCTCTCAATACTCCTCGTCCGAATGAGTTTTACCATGCCAAAAACTAAAGGGCATTCACGAGATAGTCATATTGTATTAGATGTGACACTTTACTTTTCCTCTCACGCCAATGGTAATGTGTTGCTCATTACTGATGCCCAGTATTCTTTTTCTGGTATGACGTTTTGAAAAGGGACAATTACATTATAAATGAGAAAACTTCCATACTTTGAATTTGAAAATGTTGGTAATATTTACGGCCCCTGACCTATCGTATGAAAGCCTGCCGAGCTGTGCTACATAGAGTTTTTTTTTAGCTTTGATGCATTTTGTTCCAGTCCCATTGAACGGGTTGGGGGAGATGGGGGTATTTAGCGGTGGGGAGAGAGGATGAAGTTTGGGCGCGGTGCCCCCGGAATTGCTTTAGAACCCCTTTTGAAAGCGGGCGAAACGATTTGGCCTCCCGTGGAGTCGATTTGCTCGTAAGTTTGTACTTCGGCTTCCCGAGTTTGAATTTATTTCGAATTGTTCGTCCGGATTGTACACATCGAATGCCACCAAAGGTAGACAATTTTCACCGGAACAAAAGAGACCCGCGGCCTTGCTCTTTTTGACTAATATTCTAAAGTACGTGGATTACGGAATTCAAGGCGCTCACAACAATCAAAAATGCAGAAGTGAACAAAAGAAATGTATCGAATTTTAGGCGCAACTCAAAGTCAAGGATCCAAGATTCATTGAAGTTATGAACAGATTGTGAATATATTTTTTCTAACATTTTTCATTTTTACACAGTTTTTACCATTCTTTATCGTCGAGAGATATGCCTAGCCTCACGTCTGTATTAATTAAAGGTGGACTGCATGATATAATTTTATACGCTTTGCTAGAGCCCTATGATAGCTCATTAGAGTATAGAACGATTTTCCTAAGGATGAGCAAAAGGGACAGCTAGTGCTGGCAACATAACTGAAGGTTCTGTGGTCGTTGTGTCCTTGGACCCATTGGAATTCCTTCCTGCATTCGTTCGTTTGCAGTTGGGTAACTTGTAAATGGCTTCGACGCTTCCTTTTGTGATGTCTTCGTCCGACAAAAATATAGTGCGCCGTGTTATGCAGTGGCTGCAATTGGCAAGTGCAGTGTTATGTGCTCTTCTGTAAACATTCTTTTTCCTATAAAAAGTACATTAAATTCACTTTTTGTGTGATAAATATTATGTTTATTTTAGAACTGAGACTTGAATACGAGATACGTACCGGTGCACGTGATTCCTGCTTAAAATCATTTTTATTTCTATTTACATTCGTGGCAGTTTTCTTTTACTGATTGTGAGAGCATGTTAAGAGATTTTCAACGTACATAATTAAATTTAAATATTTTCCGGACTCGCGTACGTGCATATACCACAGCGAAACTCTTAGACTTCTGCATAGGAATGTTTTCAAAGAAGCCATCAGCACTTTACGAAGAGGCGTGGCTGAACAGCTGTCGCGGCGGAGGAATACGTCTCTGAATTACATGTGATTTTCACTTGTTACGCGAACTGTCACTTTGGCTCATACTTAGGAAAATCCTTCTTTAATTAGAATGATATTTGGTCTGCAGATCGTTCATACGTAGTCACCCGCACAAACGTGGTTAGAATAATTATCGTTTATTCACTGTAAATGAACCGGCTTCAGTGAAATGAAAAATACACGTATGCTAGTATGTATGCTTGATTTTCCACACAATTGATATATAGACTTTAAATGACATACACGTTAGTGCTAATGCCAGAAATGCCCAACAAAAGGACTTGAATTGCCCGAAGGGGTAAAGCTTGTATGTCCCGCCTGGACACACGTCGGTTGACGATAGAGAATTGACGTTTTTTAACTTTTGAGCCTCGTTTCTACAGAACGAGGGCATTGACTCGTAAGGAGTGGGGAGGTGCTTTGAACAATAGAATTGAGAGGTAGGAATTCTTTCTGGAAAATTCTAGAACAATTTTTGCCACACTCCTGCCAAGTGTGAGATCCCGGGGAACCACACAGCCTTCTCACTCGCGGAAGGCTGCGAGGGGGAGCCCAAGTCTGCGGTCAGCGACCGTCACCTGTCACCCTGCCACTGCGTTCACGCTGCTCCAGCCTCCTAAGACAATCCATGGCCAATGGCTTAGAGGTGCTAGAGAATGGCATAGACTATCTCGTAGAAAATTTTTCTAATTTCCTTGGTGTGGTTAGCTTTAAGGTCTTACTCTATTCTCTGACCAGCTGCCATTTATCGTCGCCCAAAAATCTTTTTTTGACATTTTCTCAACTTTTAGCTTTCCTAATAGTACAACCGAAATATACCTTCAAGAATATTAAAAAAGCGTAAACCCTTGTCTTAAATACAAAATTTTCATTGAAAAATTTGAAGTCGTTTTCAAGATTGATTGATTGATTTTTTCGTGTTTCTGGGCACGATAACTGCTTCGGTCATTAGTCTCGTTAGTGTAGTGCATGTTTTTCTCGGGAGATGGCGGTGATCTTCCCCCGTTGGAGGGCGAGATCCGGCGCTGACCTACCGTCGGCTAGTGGGGTTTCCCCCTAACCAGGACTCTCCCACCAGCGGGGCACCGCCCCAGCCGGGACAATCTCTAAGTTCCCGACCGGTCTCCCGGAATATGTGGTAGTGTAGTGCATGTTAGTGTAAGTGTGTGTAAGAGGAGAGGATAGGACAAGGAAGGAGAAGGACAGATCGCGCGCGGTCCGTGGCCCGTTTGTTAGGGTACTGTTCCGGCATTCACCTGGTGTTGATCGGAGAAACCATGGAAAACTACCGAACAGAGCTGCCGGCCGCTAGCATTCTCCTCCCGACAGCGACTAAATTCGACCTAGCTGAAAAGCTAGTATCGAAAATCCTGCCGCCGCCAGGACTCGAACCTACGATCTCCCGGTCAGAGGCGCTGCAGTTACATCAGTTGATGCACGGAGCTACCGCACCTGGTTTCAATGTATTGATTTTGCCTGGGATTGGAAGAGTTCTTTATCCACGGGCATTTGAAAGTAACGTTAACTCTTGTAATTGAAAAACAAAATTTTAACTCTGTTAGGTAGTTGAAAGTAAAACAAGTTCTAAGACGAAAGAAAAGCACATTGAAAAGAAAATTAAACAATATTCCCAATATCCATGAATATAAGTGTATTATTAAAATTTCTGTTCTGTAAAATGACGATGACACTCAAAAATGATCAAATTAACATTGGAATCAATCGACTTTTTGAAATGAAGTGACTATATTATACAAACAATGTAATTCAATGTGGTAATTCAATGGGAACCCCACTAAGTTTAGCACCAGAAGATGTAACAAAACGAGTTACGAAACGTTGTGAAATTACTGAATAAATGATTGTCATAAACTTTGGATACTTTTATTTGTAAACATATATTGACAATCAAGAAGAAATATTGATTGACTATATTATACCATAAGGTGCAATAAATGGAAAACCTACAATGAATAATTAGTATGTCAGAATCTACAATAATTTGTTTTATTATAATAATTCAAATTTTAGTAAATCATATACAGGGATCTATTGGTGAGCCCCTATCCTATAGCAGCAACAGAACTACAACTGTACTCAAGTTAATATCTTCATTCTTACACAATTTTATTATTAAAATCAACAAAAATGGATTTTAAAAAATGTATTCAACATAGCGTGCAATGGCTGTTTTCCAGTGATAAAGCTTTGCTGATTAAAGTGTTGTATGTTGTATGATGTAGTAGGCGAAAATTATTGAAATATTAACTTTACGGATTTTGATAAAAAGTAATATATTTCCTTCTCATTATTTCATAAATTACTTTGTTATATTATATACTAGTTATGCTGATTGTAAATAAACTATATTATTTTCAGTATCTTAAAATTACATGAAATACATTTGGCTGATTCCGTATATTAATGAATTTCGCCGATTGTCTTAAAACATAAGATAATGAAAATAACAGAATAAATTACTGAAGTCGTAGGCTTCCGTGGCCGGAGTCATGTGGATGATCTTGGCCTCAGACCAGCCCTGAGGAAGGCCACGAAAAGATGGTCGAAACGTCGGCAACACAGCCTTCGACGCGGCGTCACCCGGACAGCCAAGATTCGATTACTTTTCTTATAAATTTATTATTTATTTTGTTATTTTATTTATTTATTATTACTTTACTTATAAATTTATTATTACCAGAATAAATTACTTTTCTTATAAATTTATTATTTTAGTATTAAATTGTTATTTTCATGTTCACCTTCATTACAAGTCCAATAATTCAATATTAGCCCCCCCCCCTGTGGTCGTGCCTAGGACCTCTTAAATTATAAATCAGACCCTGCTCACGTCGGATCTGTAAACGAAAATATTGCGTTAAACTATCGCGTCGTTGTACAGGTGGCGCGCCGGCAGGGCCCGCGGAATGCCGCTGTGGTTGACGGGTTGGCTGGGCGCCAGGGCGCATTCCAGGCGGCGCATATCGGGCCCAAGTAATGAAGAGATCTCGGCGGAGCAATCCAGAGAGACATTGGACGTGGACATCGCGAGGGGGTTGCTAAACGGTTCAACAGCACCCTCCTGACTTATCAGGAGGCTGAGGAGATCGTCAAGTTGCGTCAGAGATAATCTGCTTAGAGATATTTTATTTACTAACATCCGATAATTATCATAGTTGCATCAAAAATGATTATAAGGAATTATTTTTTTATTATCACTGGAGAAACGTTTTTCGTTTTCACGATTTCTTGATTTCGTTTCTTTTGTATATTTCACACATGCATTTCTAGGACAAGACACATTTGGGGTTCGGTATATACATGATCAACAACAGGTCGTGATTTTATACTTCTTAGTTTGTGTTCACAATTTTTTCGGTTCCGTGTAACAATAGTTTTGATGTTCACTGTAACAATACTAAAATGCCCTCGCCTTCCGAAAAGTGTCACATGGCATTGGATATTAGATAGAATAGAATAGGATATTTATTTTGCTACTTAGGAATACATAGAATACTTCCGGTGGTAGCGTTTTCTAAGTAATTACTAAAAATACACAAAACAAACATCAAACAACATTAAAATATTAACATGTTACCAAATACAATTTTACAAAATTAATCTATTAACGATATTTACTTAGTCTAATTTTAAAAATTTTGACATTCTGAGGGAAAGTCTCCAGCACTGCTGCTGGTAATTTGTTCCAATTTTGTATCGTTCTGTTTACAAATGAGAATTTACCTACATCTGTTCTCTGTTTTCTTTGCCGAAATTTTGAAACCATGATCCTTCCGCGCGACGTAAGTTGGTTTTGATAGTCTTTCCCGTACTTCGTCCCACGGACGATCCCCTCTTATTGATTTGAATAATGCACAAAGACGCGATTTCTCTCTGCGTTTTTCCAAAGGTTCCCACGATATAAATTCAGACTTTGAACGTCCTTTCCTAACAAATTTTGCAGCATATTTTTGTACCTTCTCGAGAGATTTTATTTGCCCAAAACGATAAGGGTCCCAACATATGGAGTTAAATTCTAATATCGGATGTACTAGAGACGTACCAGGTATCTCCCACCAGTGCGGCACTGCTCCAGTCGGGAGACGTGTACTCTAATTCCCTTGATTTTCCACTTCCTTTTCTAAGTATTCTAATTACATAGTGTAATGCCTTCTACGCCTTTTTCACTACATAGTTTACGTGTTCTGTCCAACTCAGATCCTCATTTAGTACAATTCCCAAATATTTACAGCATTTAGCCCTCGGAATATCCTGATTTCCTAATTTATATATGATATCGTCTGTCTTTCTAGAACGCGCGAATCTAATAAACTTGCACTTCCTGGGATTTCGTTTCATTTTATTTGTAATAGCCTATGATTCTAGCTTTTCTAAATCAACCTGCAATGTTTCTGTATCACTTGTGTTCTTAATTTCCCTATAAATTATACAATCATCTGCAAAAAAATCGTATTTTTTATTCAATTCCCTGCCAAATATCATTAATATACGCTATAAATAACAACGGACCTAGGACACTTCCCTGTGGCACTCCGGACGTTACTTCCGCCCTCGAAGAGAAATTTGACCCGATTAGATAGAATTATGAGAGCATATTAGACGTAACTGAATTTGAGTTATGAAAATTGAAATTTGTGTTAATTTCAATGCGTTTAAAGATGACGGAAGAGACTACAAACGATTTTTACATTTTTTACAAATACATAATCAAATGTGTAGGAATGAGTATTAGCACCTAAAGTAATTTAAGAAGGTAATTTGAACGTAAATGAAACCATATTTCTGTTTGCTTTCAATCGCGCGAACATTCTTATAAAATAGTTGTGTAATGGGGTAAAGCTCAATATTATTTGGATTTAATATTGATCCCACAACCTAACAATGGTGGGAGTTAGAAATCCTCTTCCATCTTTCTAAAAATGTAAATATTGTTTCTTAATGATCACAAGAAGTTACCTAGTTTACAATAATGTATTCACCTTCTGTTAGGCAAAATCACACCAAACATAGTAATCAGAATTAGACCCCAGTGCTACACAAAGTACGGCCACCTTAAAAATACAGAATTGTTCTTCAAGGAACATAATAAATAGATTATTTAATAATCTAATATTAAACGTTGTAGCAAGAAAAGGGAGGTAATAATGCCTCCAAGCCTAATTCAATTTTGAATAGAAGGCATGATTAGTGTAATTTTGAAAGTCACTTTCCCAAAATCTCAGAAACGACTTTTTGGTTTGTTTTCATTTCAGAGATTACTTTTTTCATATCGGAGATAAAATTCTGGAAAAAATATGAGACATAGTTGACATCTATACGTATCTTTAAAATCTTTTGAAACAAATTTGGAGAGAAATTAAATTTCTCAAAAAATATTATATTATTATTCGAAATTCTCTGTATTTTATTTCTGGTGTGGAATTAAGGTGTTCTTTACAACTGATTTTTTTCCTTCAGATTTTTCACGGTCGGTTACGGTTACGTGTCTGGAGTCAACTGTCTACAAACGCGACAGGCAGTTCGTGCTTTCGCCGCGTGGCGCGCCACCTGCCGGGCACCCAGGCGCCGACTGCCATCTTCTGTTGCGATCGGCCCACGACACTCGCTAAACCCGGCTCCCCTTCGTTCCCACGACAGGGGGACGAGGGGACGGACGAAGGGACGGACGAGAGGGCGACCCGGCACCCCTGAGTAGCTTCCGCCGCTCCGCGTTGTCACCTCCGTTGGGGGATGATGAAATGTGTTTACTCGCGCCGATTACTCCAAACGGCCGACGCCACCATAACAATGACTATTAATATCGTTAAGGCCCCTCATGGTGGAATTAGTGGCTGCCCCGCTAGTCCCGTGCTAAGTCGTCCTTACGGCGTCCGATGGCTTATCCGAGGAGTCTCCAAGCGACGTGCTGGGCTGTGACACTGCATGGTTGTAATGCAGAGCGACACCTGCAATGGTTAACTAATTAACGGGGGGTTTAAAAAAGGAAGGCTAATTTTGACGATTGATTAATGAAATTACAAGTTCATTCAAACGATTTGCTGACCAATTGTAAATCACTTCTATTCCCAAGTACGTAACATGATTGGCGATAATATATGGCAAATACCGAAGAGTATCTGGACGAAAACTCTCGATCACGTTTTTCGTCTAGTTTTCCTGATTCATTGAGCAAATGATGAGATGGCCCCTTGTTTTGCTTCTGGACATAAATGTAACTTCATTATCTGTGCACGACTTCTAGAATTCAATGGGAAATATAGTTATTCCAATTATCGTTTTCATGTTGTCGCGGCAGGAAGATTATTCCTTGACGAAGGACATCATGAATAAGAGCCCAAATTTATTGCTTCTTATCCTTGAAAATAGATTTTATTACATGGGAGTGGTTTTTTTTAATTCAAAATTCAAGTAGTATATGACTTAGTGTAGGGATCACAGAATTTTGAAAACGTGCACAGAATTCACTTCTTCCCATAGCACGTCATACACAGTTTTAAATGTTTGTTGACGTAAAATAAATAAATAAAATATCATGATGCAGCGAGGAAATTGACTGGTATTCATAAGTTTTCACCAGACAATTTTATTCCCTTTCTGTTATAGTGCATCTTTCCGTTTATACTCATTTACCTCTTGTTTCCACGTTATCACCTAATTATTAGATTTTTGTGGACTTATGGAAGTAAACGGTCTGGAGTCAATATCGTGTCTTTATTGTATGTAAATAGTAAGACGTTGTCAAGACGAAAGACAATGTGATAAAACGTAATTGTAACAATATTTCGCATTTGCCTCACGCCTACTTGTTTCGCACATACTTCACATTGTTTCACACACTGTTAGAATAAAAAAATAGCAGTTTTCCACACGGAAAACAAGCACAAATACCGTCTTTCGCGCACGGCGTGTGAAAATCGTTTTTATAAGGGACGAGGCGTAAAAGTGACACTTTATTCCGTTTCCTGTATTATGGGGAGGGAACGTTTTGGAATCACATCAATAATATGGTATCAAAATTACGTTTAAGGTCCTTTTGTGTGATTTTATTTTATTTATACTTTTCCTAAATTCCAAATATGCCTAACTTCAAAATCAATAGCATGAAATATTACACCAAGTGTACACTTTCCAGGTGTTATAAAAATTCGAATATTACTTCGCTTCCCATAGTCTCATCACACCATAGCCATTGTTCGCTTCCCATGGTCGCATCACCTCTATCTCCTATGACATTATTTTTCTTCGGAAACAGCAACGAACGCTAAAGAGAGGTTGTTTTCTGCATTTCCTGGCAGATTTAGCGCACGTAGATCATCAGATTTACAAATATGAAGATTTATAAGCATTAGCTAAAGTTACTAAAAATCCAAACGAAGAAATCGGACACTTAATTCAGTTAAAGTTAATTTTAATGATATAAGAATTCAGTAAAAAGAAATCCCTCTCAATTTTTTTAAACAGCGTTTTCTTTTTTACTTAAGTATAGAATTACTTTGCATGTTGCGGAAGGAAGCTTTCATTCCACTGTTCATACAAACTCTACTGCCCAATGGCGGATATTTCAAGAGGGAATTCTGTACCTGCTCCAAACGGTTACACGTTGGCACTGCTGGCAGCGCTGATAATCAGCGTTTCTCTTCCATGCAAAGCATACACCGGTTTACACTCTGGTCCCCTCAACTCCAAACGTTTGCTTTCCCATTTGACTTAGGAAGGGTGACTTCACGGAAACCAGCTATCCGCCCGTTATTGCAGGATCTCTCGGTCGAGATCTATTACGGTCGAGATTTTGTCCCAAAAGAAGTCAATTCTAGATAGTACATGTCTGAATTCAAATGCGTATTTCAATTAACTAATTAAGTAAGTGATTTATGTTAAAAACCAATTTTACATGACGTACGTGTGTGTGTGTGTTTGTAATGTGTATTACAAACAAAGGAAGGGGTCGACTCAATATTTGCTCTAAGGATCAAAGTCCGATTTATTCATTTCCAATAGTTAAACGTTTTGAATTTTACTATCTGCATAAGGATTAGAATTGTATCATGTTATAAAGTTAAGGGTCCGACATGCAACTACTAATAGAAGCAACCAAATTTAAGTATTAAGTAGTAACTTAATTTATATATTAATTGAAAATGTCTAATTCAGGTGGTAAGATACGTCTGCGCTTCTCAGTATAATTTCACTACTCTAAAGCGGCCACTGAGAAAACTGTGTAGTTACGTTGAAACACAGACGTTGTTATTGAAATTGAAAAAAGCGTGTTTCGAAAAATTATTGAAAGTATCTCAACAAACATACAAAAAAAAAAGATGAGACTATTTCAACTAATCTGATACTTAATCTAATCAACAAATCTGAGAGTTTATGCTGGTTACCGGAAACATGATAGAAAGTAGTATTTAATCTTTAGACTTTGTTTGGGGTCATTTGTGACCCTAGGCACAAATAATGTTTTGCAACAAAAAAATTATTTACATTAATTTCTCTCTTTATGTATGCTATTTGTATCCAGTTTTACACGTGTAAAATTTTTAGTTTTTTAAGTTTTCTTGGTTTGCTTAAATTTTTATGCGGTTGAGATCAGAAATACTTTCAAAAGTATTCCACGTTTCGCGTCTAAATTGCAAGAAAAATTCTAAAAAAATTGCCGTTTTATAGTATTTTGTAGTAGTTTTTGAATTATAATCTTGCGTATTTGTCTATTATGAGTTAGAGGCCTTGTATCAAACAATCTCATACTCGTATGACAGACAACTATATATAGTTGTGAAGATATGTAGGAATGTTTTTTTCTTGAAAAAATATTATTCTCTGTTTTCTAGTATGATAATGTAAATAAAGCAACTAAATATTATCATTTTCTCAAGAAATAATTTCAAATTACATCCGTAAATGAAATGCTTGTAAACTATTTATTTATTTAGTCAAAAACAGTAAAACACTGAATGTCACTTACGGGGGGAAATTATCTGCACACGCTTCCTTGAGTTTGAGAATTCCTTCCCAACAATTTAACTATTAATAGTGGAAAGATGAAATAATAATAATAATAATAATAATAATAATAATAGTAATAATAAATTAAAAAAGCGATAGATTAACATTTCAAAAACTAGATATTTTCGTTTTCGTTATAGAAACTTCTTTGTAACGGTAAATGAACGGCAGATTTGATTTTTCTGTACTTCTAATAAAATAGAAACTCACCCTAAGCTCCACTACCACTACAAGCAAAAGGAAAGCTCAACAAATCGTGCGCATAGTGAAGCTACAATTATGCCCAGAAGCAAATCAAGGGGCCATCTCAGCATTTGCTCAATGGATCAGGGAAACTGGACAAAAACCCGATCGAGATGGGGGTCATTGACCCGGAAGCTGAAGTACATTACTTGTTACAGGCATATTAAGTCTTTTTTAAAAAAAATATACAATACAAATGTAAACTAATTCATTATACTATATCATTGTTTTAAATAAACATTATTTTTCTTTTAGACGATCAGTATAGTCTCTAATTGTATAGAAACAGTTATGCAAGCTATGCAGCAGAAAATATTTTACTTTTAACTTAAATTTGTGTACCATTTTTAATTGTTTAATTTCATCTGGCAATGCGTTGTAAAGTAACGTACATGTATTGTATGTGAATTTTTTGTAGTGAGCTGTTGATACTGACAGTTGATGAACATGATTTCTACGTCGAGTGTCGTAACTATAAATGTCAGTATTACATGAAAATATGTTCCCTCCGTTAAGTAAGTCAGTTTTGACAAATACTACAGGTTTGTAAATACATAGGCAAGGCAATGGTAAGATTCCAAGCTCAATGAAAAGAGGATTGCAGGGATCACGTGGATGGTATTTTTTCCTTAATTGGATAATTTTCTTTTGCAATCTAAATGTCTGGGCACTAAAGGATGAGCTTCTCCGAAACATTATGCCGTATCTCAGGCGGAAATTTGCATTTGCAAAATACACGCAACGAGCTGCATGAAGGCTGACGGAATTTGAAAGAATTCTGAATGCGGAACATAATGAGCTTAATTAAGTGTTTAATTCTGTTGTATGTGCATTTCATTTGAGGTTTGACTGAATTGAGAGACCTGGAAATTTTGTTACCCTAACATCAGATAATTGCATATTGTTCATTTTCAATGTAGCATACAATTATTTTCGATGGATCCTTGTTAATAAACGTTTCTTGCAAGTCACAACAACGAATCACAAGGGTGGGTCGCTCTGAAGCAGATAAAGTGGAGTCGCGAGTCTCCGTCCGTACTTTTTTGGCAGTTGAGCATCCCTGATGTACAGAACTGATCGTACGATTACCTGTGCACCTGTTTAAGGAGGAATCGCATTTGTGGAATATCTGAGCAAATGCAGTGTTTACACGCGTTCGGGAACGACGAACCTTCGTTGCCGCTTCTGCAACTTTGAACCATGAACTCCTTCATCTCTACCCAATGACCGTGTAAATATTGGGTAATATTATTTTGCTCCACATACCGACTCTGTGGCGTCAGGGTTTGAGGGAGATGCGTCCGAATACGCAGACTCCATGTCTTTGGGTACAAATCCCATTTGAACACAAGCATTGCGGTTGTGCTGTTAGTGACTAAACATTACAAGGGGCATTGTGCAAGGCCAGTGGACTAAACAGCTGTTTGAGAGTCTACGCCCCCACTAAATTGAGTGCTACAAGCTGTCATCGAAGCAGCATGGCACAAGCAGAGGGTTGTGCCGCCAGCAGAGTGGAAAAACTACGGACCGTGCACGTGGCCAGAGGAAAGCAGCGAGTGAACAAGGCATTCAGTGCAATGCCGGGTAGGAAGACGAATCGGTACAGTCTCACTCTCAGGTGTTTGCAGTCTCACTCAGTCACTGCAGTCAGCAGCGTGTCCGGCAGCTAGGAATCCGCCGCGTGTAACGTAACAACATTTTTAAAACTCCCTTCTGAGAGTAAAAGTAGCAAAAACACTAGAGTCGCCTACACGACTAGCGTTCTTTTGTTTCGAAAGAAAGAAATTAAGAATTGGTGTGTATGGAGATTTGTGTGTATGGTGATTTGTGTGTATGGAGATTTGTGTGTAATTGGTGTGTATGTAAGATTTAACAGCAGAGGTTTAAATTGACTGAAATATATAATCGGCAGAAAAATAATGTATTGACTGTAATTGAAATGTAAATTAGAAAGCCACTTGATAAATAAAGTTGTTTATAAAGAGAAGACCTGTGGATAAGATCTTTAAATGTGATCGAGAGGTCCCTGCACTGTATAAAACAGCAATGAGGAGAAATAGAAAAAATTTCAATGGTGATTGGTAATGTTGCAAATTGATATAAAATTGTATTTTAAACCGACATAAATAACACACACAAAACAGACTTGAAACTTTACATGCGCCATCAAATTCCCCGAAAAACGCCAGCAATCCAGCTAGCGCCCAGTCGCTTGTACCACCACATCACCAAAGCAAGCAAAATTTGGTTTTATTCTTCTCAGCAATGAAACTAAGATTTGTAACTACTTTTCAATCTCAAACTGAAACCACCCCCAATCAAATTGAGAATAAGAAAAAGAAGGACAAGAAAAATAAAAGTAATAATAATAATAATAATAATAATAATAATAATAATAATAACAACAACAAATGCCCAAAATAGTCGTTATCTTCTGCAGTGGTAGCCCAGTAGCTAACTAGGTGCTCAAACATGCGTTTCAAACATCGTTTCACGCATCTGAAAAATGCGTTTCAATTGGTCATATTAGGGTCTTATAAATTATTATCTATATATCGCTTATGTTCTACTAACCTTTATAATTAATTATTAATAAGGGAGTTTGAATGTTTCTAGTCATTTTTGACAGGTTACTCCTAGTGTATACTATTTTATTTTAATATTTAACTACAATATTATAGTACTTTCTTGTTTCGGTAATTTTTATATGATAATATATGAATGATAAGTTCGAGACTTGTTTTGATTCTTGGCAACGAAGAAGTGCGACACTTCTCTGTCACATAGTTATTATTTTTGATAAAAATAAGTAAGGTACATAAATGTACACATCTTTGTCTCGTAAGGGTGACCGCGTATGCCACAACTAAAGTAGTCTAGCAGTCTCGCACCGAGAGAGGTGGCTCAGAGGATCAACTGATGTATGTTACTGCAGTGCCTCTCTCCGGGTGATCTTGGGTTCTAGTGTCGATGGTAGCAGGATTTTCGACACTAGCTGGATAACTAGGTGGAATATAGCCACTGTCGGGAGGAGCTCTAGCCGGCGGCGCTGTGATCGGTACTTTTCCGTGGTTTCTTCGATCAATAACAGGCGAATGCCAGAGCTGCAGTACCCTAACAAATGGGCCAAGGAACGCGCGCGATATTTTATTCCCTTTCCTTGTCCTAACCTCACGCCTTACACAAACACTGACATACACTACAGAACCAAACATGCCGTGAGACAAGTCGCGAGATTAGAGCGTGTTGCGGGTGGAGTGATGCCCTGCTGGTGGGACACACCTGATTAGCACTTATAAAACTATTAGCACTTATATAAGCACTTATTAAGCACTTATAACATAAGCACTTATTAAACTATAGGTCAGCGCCGGTTATCAGCTTTCAGCGGAGAAGATCAGCGCCTCCTTCCGAGGAAAAACTGTGCTCTACCCTTACGGGACGCAGTTGACGTGCCCGGAATCATTAATTAATGAATGTTCGTCACATAGTTATTTTTGTATAAGTGAGGTACATAATATATGTATTATATATTATATATAAACACACAAATATTCCTAAAACAATGTAGGCTTACACGGCTGGATACACTATTAAAAATACTTTCGGGCTATATAGCCGTGGTTCTTTTATTAATTGATTGATTTTTTCGTGTTTCCGGGCGGGTCAACTGCTTTGGTCATTAGTCCCGGTATTGTAGTGCATGTTTTATTTCGCGGTAGATGGCGGTGATCTTCCCCCACTGGATGGTGAGATCCGGCACCGACCTACCGTCGGCTAGTGGGGTTTCCCCCTAACCTGGACTCTCCGACCAGAGGGGCACCGCCCCAGCCGGGATAAGCTGTAAGCTCCCAACCGGTCTCCCGGAATATATGGTAGTGTAGTGCATGTTAGTGTAAGTGTGTGTGTGTGTATAAGGGGAGAGGATAGGACAAGGAAGAGGAAGGACAGATCGCGCGCGGTCTGTGGCCCGTTTGGTAAGGTACTGTTCCGGCATTCGCCTGGTGTTGATCGGAGAAACCACGGAAAATTTCCGATCTGAGCAGCCGGCCGCTAGAATTTTCCTCCAGACAGCGACTGAATTCGACCTAGCTGAAAAGCTAGTGTCAAAAATCCTGCCGCTGTGGGGAGTGGGAACCTAGGACCTCCCGGTCAGAGGCGCTGCAGTGGCATCAGTTGATGCACTGAGTTACCGCCCCCAGGTCAGTCAGACATTTTTTGCTCAAACGACATCTTCAGTGGACGGTGTCTCGCAAGGTGCTTTTACACGACTGAGTCACCAGTGAGTTGTGTATAAGAACAATGCGTGACATCGCCCACTGAAGATGTCTGCCGCTGTAGCAGACGAAACATTTGGGAAACAAAATGTTCGATAGAGCACTGAAATGTAGCACAAAATGTATTTTTAATAATAATAATAATAATAATAATAATAATAATAATAATAATAATTATAATTATAATATAGTAGAAAGATGGATCTTTTTTAAACTATTGGACCAATACATACACGAATATCCGTCTCGTAAGGGTGATTGAGCGCGCGTATCTCATTGCGAGGCCACGCCCCGGGCCGGGGGGGGGGGCCGGCCCGTGGCGGGTTCATTAATATGCTGCGTCAACATGCCGTGTCGCGACACGCCTCGCGGCTGCCTGAACACCTGCGTTGTTGACTATGCCATTAGCCGTCGGCGGCCCCCCCCCGGCGCTCATTAAGTAGCATGCGGGGTTCGAGACCCTGCGCCGCCTAACACCGTCCCCGCCCCTCCGCCCCCGCTGCCTCGGCTCCTCACAGCCTCCCGTGTCAGGCTTCGGCAAACGCCGCATGGTACGGAGATGCTGGCCTGCTTGGGTTGGCAAGGATCCGTTGTGTAAGAACACACGGGATGGCAGTTTGATCTTGATTACTGACGGATTGCATGGAATTTCCGGAGTTTATATACAACTTCTATATCTATAGTGAAAACGTAATATATTTACTTTCACGGCCCACATACTATCTTTGGAAATTTTTCTTCCGGACTGATTCAATACTAGAATGGAGAATGAGTTATTAATCTGTACTTGTGTACTCAGCGACCCGTTAGGAGAGTAAACATGCTGGCTTATTACTTAAATATCGAACGATTAGCATTTTCCTCTTGGAGACATTTTGCCACACTGCGCCTTCGTCTGAAACTGATAGGTATCTAGGATAATAGCGAGAGCTTCTTTGCGTGTGCGAAAACAAAGAGACTCTGCTTATTGACTGCCGATTATAATTATAAATAATTATTAAGAATATACTTATTGGTGTGCACAACTTTTCGTAAATTTTCGTAATTTCTTCTCATATTGATTCAATACTCGTTGAAATATCTAATTTTATGGGAGCATTGTTTTATTCAATATTTATATTCAACAAGATAGCGCAAACCCAAAAAATAATACATTCAAACGTTTTATTTGAATGCATGTGGATAATCTGTTTGTGTCCATTGGATAATGAAGGTGAGTTTGAAATTGACACTTATTGGCTGAAGGGATTAATTGAGTGTAGCGCAACGATCGTCATGTTTTCGCGTAAAAAAGTGGGAAGTCCGTTTTTGCGTAGTCCCATAGTCCATGTTGAAACATTGATCACACATATTTCATAGGATTTAGACGAAATAAAATATGTCATCTTTGTTGACATACCCTCTGAAGATGTTGGGGTTCTTTCCATAAAGATTTTAATGATTTTTACCTTCATGGCGTGAAACTGAAATTTTTTGTATTTACTTATTTTTGGTTAACAGCTCTTCTTATTAATATCACTCATAAAACTGTAAGTTGTGTTAAACAGAAAGTGAAATATCGAACAATATAATATACACTCAGCACGGGAGTGTATATAATTCTGCAAATGGCCACTCTCATTTAAAAAATACGTCTTTTTGGGTGACGAATGAATTTTTCCTTGCTCACTTATTTTTAACACACTTTTTTCAATATGACATCAGTATTGCTTCACAATAACTATCCACTATCACAGGAAATAAGTGCACGCAAAACGAGACGACATTAATATCACCTAATTCCCTTTTTCATTCGTTTCACATTTCAAAAATCATCAAGGGAGAAATAAGAGTCAGTTAAATTATCCGCACCCGAGAACGTGCACCATTACTCACTGTCCAAAGCACATGCGGAATAGAGTCGTCTGTCGCAGGCGGAACCGTTCAATCAAAGGTACCCACTGGCGGGCGGGCGGGAGGGCGGGCGGGAGGGCGGGCGGGCGGGCGGGAGGGCGGGCGGGCGGGCGGGAGGGCGGGAGGGCGGGCGGGCGGGCGGGCGGGCGGGCGGGCGGGCGGGCGGGCGGGCGGGCGGGCGGCGGGCGGGCGGGCGGGAGGGCGGGCGGGCGGGCGGGAGGGCGGGCGGGCGGGCGGGCGGGCGGGCGGGCGGGCGGGGGGGCGGGCGGGCGGGCGGGGGGCGGAGGCGGGCGGGCGGGCGGGAGGGCGGGCGGGCGGGCGGGCGGGAGGGCGGGCGGGCGGGCGGGCGGGAGGGCGGGCGGGCGGGCGGGCGGGAGGGCGGGCGGGCGGCGGGCGGGAGGGCGGGCGGGCGGGCGGGCGGGAGGGCGGGCGGGCGGGCGGGCGGAGGGCGGGCGGGCGGGCGGGCGGGAGGGCGGCGGGCGGGCGGGCGGGCGGGCGGGCGGGCGGGCGGGAGGGCGGGGCGGGCGCGGCGGGCGGGCGGGCGGCGGGCGGGCGGGCGGGCGGACGGGCGGGCGGGCGGGCGGGCGGGCGGGAGGCGGGCGGGCGGGCGGGCGGAGGCGGGCGGGCGGGCGGGAGGGCGGCGGGCGGGCGGGCGGGCGGGCGGAGGGCGGGCGGGCGGGCGGAGCGGGCGGGCGGGCGGGCGGGAGGGCGGGCGGGCGGGGCGGGCGGGAGGGCGGGCGGGCGGGCGGGCGGGAGGGCGGCGGGCGGAGGGCGGGCGGGCGGGCGGAGCGGGCGGGCGGAGGCGGGCGGGCGGGCGGGCGGGCGGGGCGGGCGAGGCGGGGCGCGGCCCTGGGCTCACACGCCACCTCGGCCGCGCATGTAAGGGCGCTCAATTGCCCAGGGCGGACGGGGCCTAATGAGGAAAAATCACAGATGTCCCACTTGTTGCGGGAGGCGTTTTTTTTCGCCTGCCTGCCGGCAGATTAAATCGCCACCGCCACGCTATGGTCCGAATCGATGAAAAAGCGGGCAAAAATATTCTTTTTTTTTAAATAATCATAGACGTTATTTACGTTGTCAGTGTACCATTTCTTAAGTAATAAAACCGGTAGCGGTAGCTCAGTGCATCAACTGGTGTTACTGCAGCGGGAGGTCCTAGGTTCGAGTACTGGCGGCGGTAGGATTTTCGACACTAGCTTTTCAGCTAGGTGGAATTCAGCTGCTGTCTGGAGGAGAATTCTAGCGCCCGGCTGCTCTGATCGGTAGTTTTCCGTGGTTTCTCCGATCAACACCAGGCGAATGCCGGAGCAGTAGCCCACTAGCCGACGGTAGGTCCGTGCCGGATGTCGCCATCCAACGGGGGAAGATCACCGCCATCTCCCGAGAAAAAAACATGCACTACACTAACGGGACTAATGACCGAAGCAATTGACGCACCCGGAAACATGAAAAAATCAATCAATCAATTAAGTAATAAAACGCTTATTTCAATAAATAAGGTGTTAATTGTTAGTCATTTTAATAAATTCAATGATAGGACACTAACTTTACGCGAAATGTGATTTTCATTCAATGTTTTGTTTTAAAGAGCATATGTTTATGTCATATTAAAAGAAAATTACGAATAATATACATATGTATTTTGCATGATCAATAAGGAAGGATGCCAGCCTCCCAACAATGCTAGCACTGAATAGAAGAAGAATCCCCGACTATTCTAATTCCGCCCTATAGTGTGCCTGAGACCTTACATTTCACCGTGCGAGAGAAACCATGGTGGCTGCAGGAGCGGTCTCTGTGCTTGAGATCTCCCCCTCGCACATACAAAAGTTTGACTTGGCTTTAATGGTAGTAATTTATCACACAAGACAACAAAGACATACTTTATGTATGAGAGGAGCACCTTTATTACGTCACGTGCAACTAAACAGAGAGTGAGTTAACTTTCGTGTGTTGAGTATATGTATCAATTCTCATATATATTGTTTCAGTTTATTTTTTTCTATTTGATTCACTCGGGACTTGATTTCTAGCCGAATGCATCACAATGACGTGCTGGATTACTTGGGCATAATTATTAAATTATATTATAAATATATTACTATTTCTTTTAAGTTAATAATTAGTTTAGATCGTGTTCCTGGACCTAAAATTTTATAAATCAAGCATTGGATTTACTAAAATAGAAACAAAAGATTGGCATGTCAATTTGCGACAGAATAAATTGATTCGCGCGCCACTGCAATGTGCGTGAACGCGAATATTTCGCCGTTGGAGAGCCCATGAGAGCAGTGTAGTATTTATCAACCCCAAATGGCGAAATACTTCAATAAAAAATATTAAAATCTGAACCCGAGAGTTGGAACTAATCGCCGAATTTCTTAATAAAATTAAAAAGGGATATGATTTTGCCATCTGAATCACTCCTGTATGTTTGTAAATCGAAAATTGGACGTCATTGAAACAAATAATATTTTCCGCGTTTATTTATTTCAAACAAGTGTTCATAATTAAACTAATGTCCTTCAATCGAATAAAATGAACAGTTCAAAACAGGTACTGAATTTTGGTCACCTTTTACGTCTTTTAATCTACCGTGCCAGATAATTGAGACTTATAAATTGAACAGTTGCCAAGGTAGCTCAGTGCATCAACTGATGCCACTGCAGCGCCTCTGACCGGGAGGTCCTAGGTTCCCACTCCCCACGGCGCCAGGATTTTCGACACTAGATTTTCAGCTACGTCGAATTCAGTAGCTGTCTGGAGGAGAATTCTAGCGGCCGACTGCTCTGATCGGTAGTTTTCCGTGGTTTCTGCGATCAACACCAGGCGAATGCCGCAGCAGTACCCTAATAAACAAAACACGGACCTTGCGTGATTTTTCCTTCCTCTTCCTTGTCCTATCCTCTCCCTTTACACACACCCTTACACTAACATGCACTACACTACCACATTCTGGGAGACCGGTCGGGAGCTTAGAGCTTGTCCCGGCTGGGCGGTGCCCCACTGGTGGGAGAGTCCTGGTTAGGGGGAAACCCCACTAGCCGACGGTAGGTCAGCGCCGGATCTCGCCATCCAGCGGGGGAAGATCATACCCATCTCCCGGGGGAAAACATGCACTACACTAACGGGACAAAATGCAGTTGACGTGCTCGGAAACACGAAAAAATCAATCAATCAAAAACAGTTGCCAATCGCATAAATTGGGCAGTTAAAAAAATTGTTAACTTTTTGCGTATTTCAAGCTCCTATATGAATTGCGTAAATTGGCAGTTTTGAAAAAAGAAAAAAAAAAAGACGTATTTTGTCCGCGTTTTGCGCCTTTCCTTCCACCGTGCGCCGCCGCCGCCGCCGCCGCCTCCGCGCGCGGCGAGAGTCACTTGTCCGGGGCCGGAAATGAACTTGCGAGCGCGGCGCTCCCGGGGCGATCGCCTGCGATCGGATCGGCCACTCACGCGATCGATCGGAGTGTTGATTCGAGGCGCGCGCCAGCGGGGGCTCGGGCCCCGGAATATCGAGTGGAGGGGAGGGTCAGAGGGGAAGAAAGGGGTCTGGAGAGGAGAGTTCTCGCTGAAGAACAGACAATCTGTGTTGGGGCATGCAAGTGCTACACTTAACAACAAGGAAAACAGATCGTTATGTCCACGTAATACTTCGTTATTAAAGGGACAAAATATGTGTAACTTACACAAAGACAAGAAACCAAGATGGGTAAAAAATCGATATTCAAAGACACGTATTTAGCGTGCAAAGTGTAGAAAACTTCACCACTAAGACATCTTACATCTATTTTAACTTAGTAAGGAGGAATTATTGTAATGCTACGGCGGAAAAAAACCACAATATTGAAGACAGACGTTTTTCCTTAATGAAATCTAATACCCAAAGACAGATAGTGAAATAAGATTTTGTACATTGTTTTTGTAAATATGAGTAGTTTTCGCATAATTTTGCGCAAAATTTAGCCAATAAAAAAATTATTTTCTCAAAACGGCTACAAATTTTTTATAAAGGACGATAAGAAATTGGAGTTAGTCCTATTTCCGGCAAATTGTCTGAATTTTCAAAAATTGCAAAAACTCTCATTGCGTTGGTACAAAATTAATAATAAAGATTTTTAAAGGAAAATCTATTCTAAAGAAATAGATTAAAATGGTCAGGAACGATTATTTGAGAAACAAAAACGAGTCGTTTCAGGTTATTTCTGCTTAAAATTAATAAAAATTATAAAAATAGCGTAGATCTCATTTTAGTTGAACTGTAAAAGTGAAAAGCGAGCTGTAAAAGAGAATGCGAGAAAGTATGTGCTGGTTTAGCACCACTAGTTTATATTCACTGTTCTTCTGAAGTATATTTCAACTTTTTACGATATTTAGGTAGTTTTTTTGAAGGGCAATTTGTAAAATCCTCATTAGAAGCGGTACTCATTAGAGGACTACTTGAGCTATGCTGCATTGTGCTTCACGCACATATGAATGATTCTTTCCGGTGCGTGTACGGCTGTTTCGAGCTCCTGGTGTATTTACGTTTCTATAGGGAGATAATTTCAGCAAATTAACGTTCAAGTTGTTTCTTACAATCTCACGATAAACCCATGACGCGCATATATTGCTAAGCCTGGGTGCACGATCTAAAATCCGTCTGTGCTCTACACGAAACAAATACAACCTTCACTCTACGCTAATACGCACTTCATCTCGGATGTCATAGTGTGACATACCGATATGTCACGTTAAAATAAATTAACATTTATTTGGAGACAATATGGTGGAACATGTATTACGAAATATCACGAGAGCTAGAGCATAGCAACGACCGTGAATAAACAATGTAGTTTTTGTTTTTTCTAAATGCATTAAGAGATGGGTTGATGCCGAAAGTAGAAACTTTGGGATTGGGCGAAGAAGTTTAGACGGTCAAATGTTATGAAACAAATGAAGGTAGTTTAATACGAAGTCTTCGAGGGATGAATCATGCAGGAAGACTTCATTCTGCTCTGAAACGCGCTACTGAACTGATCGTATGTTCGTGAGAGGGAACGAGTACAATCGAGATAGAATTGGGTTATCAGTGAAATATTAAGGACAGTGAATGATATTGCAGATATTTTGATGTGGAAGCAATATTGGTGTATAAATTGGAACTTTGGACTACGGCAAGATCGCAAGATATTTCGACTGAGAAGTCTACGAGGGACATCAACGAAGAAAAGATAAGTTAACCGCGGTATAAGGTGTAAATTGAAAGATATTTTGATCAAAGGGCTAAAAATTGTAAATTCTCTAAATTGTTGGTAAAAGCGTAAAAATAAACTTTGTTAAATTTTGTTCTTTAGAAAAGAAAGTGATCTTTCATTTAGTCAATCCAAACAGTAATGAACTAGGAATAGAATCATTCTATTTCAGATTCCCAGCTGCGCTGTATAGTCGGCGGATCCTATAATCCATTACAGAGGTAATAAAGATTATAATATATCGTGACCCATTGACCCAGCAAGCCGGACGCTAAGATCTTTAGCAGATATAAATGTAGAGAGAGAGGAAAATTTTGGTATATCTCAATAGTATCATTATGGATTGAGAGTATATATTCCGAGAAGATACGAGAAATATCCAGTTAGTTTACTCAATTCATACGTTAAATTTAGTGTTTAATTTTTCATCCATCAACTCGCTAGAAAACCATCACAGAAGACTCCACATTCAGGCTCTTCTGAATAATGTGTCCAGTTCATTCGCGCGCCTCAACGTAATGCAAGCATTAGTGCGAAAAAATGTAAAGTGCATTGTTCGTTGCCTATAAAGTACTATAATGAAAGGAAAAAGGCATTGGAGAAGAATATAAATACCACTTCTCTCCTGTTGGCAATTATTTTTCTTTTTTATTGAAACTTGCAAGGTGCCACCCAGAAAATTGCAATCATCAGTTTCTTAAATACAGCTGTAGAAAAATAGATTGAACTGTTCTTCGCGGGTCTTCCGCTGTCTCCGACTGCATGTCCATTTTCTATCATTTTCATTTAAAATACAGCAAGAGATGATAAAAATATGGCGCAGGTCTCATTTTTATGGAACTCCCTGCAGTTTTGAAAATTGCGAAATAATTCAACAAGTATGAGCTGTAAAAGTATCACTAGTTTAACAATGCATCGAAATTAGAGGTATGTTAAATGCATTTCCAGTCTGTTAATCCCCTGTGATCCTGTCTCGAGAGGATCTCTGGAATGATATCATGATGAGGTCGTTGTCCAATTTATGAGCGCTAACATCTTGAAATTCGAAGCGAAGTGATTCTCTGTTCGCAAAGTGCAAAAGATGCAGATTGTCTTCACAACGTAGGCGGTTACTGGTGGCATATTGTGCAAATTTAGAAGCTTCAGTTGGTTTAGAGGACTGTACTTAAAATAATTACACATATTGATTATCTGACAAACACCACTCAAAGGGGCAAATACACTCATATTTGAAAAAATAAGCCGTTCATTCCACAGCATTTCGGTCAGCATTCCAGAATCTGGGAGACTCGCATACATCTGTTCATACTTAGTTTCATTCCCACTTTCACGTTACACATCTGTTTGATACCCGCTCTTTCTGTCATCTTCAGGACGAGAACATTAATGATTATCATTCCTTAAAAGGAGTATGTGTGTGTGTGAGAGAGAGAGGGAGAGAGGCAGAGAGAGAGAGACACTGAGAGACAGCGAGAGAGCGCGAACGAAAGTGAGAGGGTGAGAGAGAGGAAAGAGAAGACAGAGGAGAGAGAGAGGAGATAGAAGAGAGAGGAGAGAGAGAGGAGAAGAGAGGAGAGAGGAGAGGGAGAGGGAGAGAGAGAGAGAGAGGAGAGAGAGGAGAGAGAGGAGAGAGAGGAGAGAGAGAGAGAGAGAGGAGAGAGAGAGAGAGAGAGGAGAGAGAGGAGAGAGGAGAGAGAGGAGAGAGAGGAGAGAGAGGAGAGAGGAGAGAGAGAGAGAGAGAGAGATGAGAGAGATGAGAGAGATGAGAGAGAGAGAGAGAGAGAGAGAGAGAGTGAGAGAGATGAGAGAGATGAGAGAGATGAGAGAGATGAGAGAGATGGAGAGAGAGAGAGAGGAGAGAGAGGGAGAGAGAGAGAGAGAGGAGAGAGAGGAGAGAGAGGAGAGAGAGGAGAGAGAGAGAGGAGAGAGAGGAGAGAGAGGAGAGAGAGGGAAGAGAGGAGAGAGAGGAGAGAGAGGAGAGAGAGGATTATGGTAAAAAACACAGAAAGATGAGTATAGAATAACTTAAAAAAAAAGTTAGAAAGAGAAAAATGTAGCGTTGCCAACTTTGCTCGCATAAAAGTAAAATTACGTGTTTTTCAACACCAGACTAAATCTCTGCAATTCAATTTAAGGAACTACGACTTGCGACATCCGCCAAGACTTCCTTCGTCAATTAAAATAAATGTTAAATTAGTTTACTAAATTCAAATAGATATTTGAAGTGATAGTTGACAGACAACACTATCGACGTTTCCTGAAATTCCCCGCCGGGGACTGTATCCAGGATGAGACGTTGACGATTAGGATGGTGGTGTAACGTCGTAGACTCTCTCATCCCTTTATGAGAGACGGTCCCGCCTGACGACCATGAGAACAGATTACCATGGTGCATATTAACATATGAAAGTTGTTATTAGAATCATCATCTGTTTTCCTCAAACGACACGTGGATGATATATGCTCTGTACTTATTAAGCTATCCATGTATTTATATACAAATTAAATGTAAATGTTTGAGAATTCTGTCGTCTTTACTCATCACGACGCTACAGTGGGAGCGACGGTTGACGAGACAGCAAGGGCAGGGAGAGTGATTTGGGAGGGGATAGAAGGAAACAATTGCGAGGTGGCCAGGACATGACAAGTTGTGAATGGAAAAGAAGAATGGTGTGACCTGGTGGGGTTGGGGAAAGGGAGATTGAATATGGAGGAATAAAATGTGAAGGGGCTCAACGAGGTGAGATAGAACGAGGAGAGGTCCGATGTGGAAGGGAGGGTGAGACGGTTGGAAGAATGCAACGCGGGGAATGAGGGGGGGGAGGCTGGGCAGAGCGGTACGGGACGCGTGGGGCCGTGAGGGTCGTGGGGCGTGGAGAGGAAGGGTGGGGCTTTGGCACGGAGCCTTGGGGGACGGAGTGGGGGAGGAGATGGGTGGGACGACGAACGGAGCGTGGTGGGGTGGCGGGGAAAGTCCGGGGCAGGGCGTGTCGCGTCGCGTTTTGTCGTGTCATGTCGTGTCGTATTGTATCGTGTCGTGTCGTGTCGTGTCGTGTCGTGTTGTGGCGTGTCGCGGCGTGGCGTGGCTAGGCATGGCAAGGCTGGGCGGGGCGGGGTGGCCCTCGGCGATCTGGCCCTGGTCGATGGGATGAGACCGAGTGCGGTGGCCCAGTAGGAGAGTTATCAGCCGTGGTGTGAGGGGCGGGCGGAGTGTAACAGTGCGGGCGCTTACCCGGCGCTGATTGGCAGATTTTATGGCTGCGGCGGCGCGCGGGGCGCGTCCGTAGTTGATTATGATTTCAATAGCCGCCCGACAGCCGCCCTTTACTTGGTAATAAGCGGGTGATGGATTTGCGGGCGCGGAGGCGCCGCGGGGCGCATCGCTCATTGCTGGCGGCGGCGATGGAGGCGGCGGTGGCGCCGGGGGCGGCGAAGGCGGCGACGGCGAAGGCGGAGTGGGGCGGCGGCGGCGGCGGCGGCGGTGGCGGAGGCGGCGGCGGCGGCGGCGGCGGCGGCGGGGGCGGCGGCGGCGGCGGCGGCGGCGGCGGAGGCGGCGGCAGCGGAGGCGGAGGCGGAGGCGGAGGCGGAGGCGGAGGCGGAGGCAGAGGCGGAGGCGGAGGCGGAGGCGGAGGCGGAGGCGGAGGCGAGGGGGCGGCGACGGCAGCGGAGGCGGAGGTGGAGGCGGAGGCGGTGGCGGAGGTGGCGGTGGCGGAGGCGATGGCGGAGGTGGAGGCGGAGGCGGAGGTGGAGGCGGCGGCGGCGGCGGCGGCGTGGTGGAGGCGGAGGCGGAGGCGGAGGCGGAGGCGGAGGCGGCGGCGACGGCAGCGGAGGCGGAGGTGGAGGCGGAGGCGGTGGCGGAGGTGGCGGTGGCGGAGGCGATGGCGGAGGTGGAGGTGGAGGCGGAGATGGAGGCGGCGCGGCGGCGGCGGCGGTGGTGGAGGCGGAGGCGGAGGCGGAGGCGAGGCGGCGGCGACGGCAGCGGAGGCGGAGGTGGAGGCGGAGGCGGTGGCGGAGGCGGAGGCGGAGGCGGAGGCGGAGGCGGAGGCGGAGGCGGAGGCGGAGGCGGAGGCGGAGGCGGCGGCGACGGCGGCGGAGGTGGAGGTGGAGGCGGAGGTGGAGGCGGAGGTGGCGGTGGCGGAGGCGATGGCGGAGGCGGAGGCGGAGGCGGAGATGGAGGCGGCGGCGGCGGCGGCGGCGGTGGTGGAGGCGGCGGCGGCGGCAGCGGAGGCGGAGGCGGAGGCGGAGGCGGAGGCGGCGGCGACGGCAGCGGAGGCGGAGGTGGAGGCGGAGGCGGTGGCGGAGGTGGCGGTGGCGGAGGCGATGGCGGAGGGGAGGCGGAGGCGGAGACGGAGGCGGGGGCAGGCGGCGGCGGCGGTGGTGGAGGCGGAGGCGGAGGCGGAGGCGGAGGCGGCGGCGACGGCAGCGGAGGCGGAGGTGGAGGCGGAGGCGGTGGCGGAGGTGGCGGTGGCGGAGGCGATGGCGGAGGTGGAGGTGGAGGCGGAGATGGAGGCGGCGGCGGCGGGGTGGCGGAGGCGGAGGCGGAGCGGGCGGAGGCGGAGGCGGAGGCGGAGGCGGAGGCGGAGGCGGAGGCGGAGGCGGAGGCGGAGGCGGAGGCGGAGGCGGAGGCGGAGGCGGAGGCGGCGGCGGCGGCGGAGGCGGAGGCGGAGGCGGAGGCGGAGGCGGAGGCGGAGGCGGAGGCGGAGGCGGAGGCGGAGGCAGGCGAGCGGCGGCGGCGGCGGCGGCGGCGCAGGCGGAGGTGGAGGCGGAGGCGGCGGGCGGCGGCGGCAGAGGTCGCGGCGGCGTCGGCGGCGGAGGCGGCGTCTACTACGGAAGCAGTTGCGTTGTAGATGTAGGTGGTGCAGATGGTAGCGGTGATTGCGATGGCGAGTTCGGTAGCGGTGGTGATGGTTGATTGATTAATTAATTTGTAATGTTAATAATGGATTAATTAATAATATTAATAATAATATAATTAATTAATGATTAATGGTTAATTAATTTGTAATTTGTTAATTAATTTGTAATTCAGGGAGCGTCAACTGCTAAAACTGCCACTGTTACTACAACTACTCCGACTCAAACGTAAGACAAAAGACATTTTACAAAACACGACGAAAAAATTACATTACAAAAACGAATTAAAATGAACAACAAAAATGGACAGCCACAATCAAAAACCTAACTAAACACCCCAGGAAAATTTGGACTCTAATAAAAAATCTGAAAACAACTTCTCACATCTCCCTACTAAATCAACCTGACGGAACTAAAACTTACGACCCACAGACCATGACAGAACTTTTCGCTGACAAACTTCAGACTCGATTCACCGCCCCTGACACACCCCTCTCTACTTCCACTATCTACTATTATTTAAAAACACCCAGCCTTCCTTAACATTTACAAACACCATGGACTATATCGACCAAAGACGTAACGGACGAACTACAAAAATTCGACGAAACTAAATCGACCGGACCCGATGGAGTTAAAGCTATTGCATTAAAACGACTGACGAAAATTGAATTCATCACCGAACTTTACAACGCCTGCATAAAACATTCATAATTCCCCACCTATTGGAAAATAGCAAAAATTAAAATGATCCCCAAACCCAGCAAACCACTTAACGATCCTGACAACTACCGACCAATCAGCCTTCTCCCCATTTTAGGAAAAATTGAACGCATCATCCTTAGCACACTAGACCCAATACTAAACGAACGACTCCGACCGACGCAATTTGGCTTTCGAGCAGACAGATCGACTGGACTCCAAATGCTACGCCTCGCTGACATTGGAACACGACTACAGGAGAGAGACCGACAACCAGTACCTGCCATTTTTCTCGACATCACCACGGCTTTCGACACAGTAAATCATCGCACTCTCATTTACAAAATCACCCCTCACATCCCACGCTTTCCTCTACCACTACTTACTAACTACATGACTGACCGCACTTTTTACGTCGTCCACCTTCACTCCTCTTCCTCTATCAGACCAATTCTGGCCGGCGTCCCTCAAGGAGCCGTTCTCTCCCCTATCCTCTTTTCCCTCTACACTAACGAATTACCTACTTCAGCTTTCACAAACGACTACATCTACGCTGACGACACTGCACTGACAGTGACAAAATGAAAATTACCTCACTCTGTCCAACTACTACAACACGACTTAGACAAAATTACAACATGAGCAAAAGACAACAACTTGAAACTAAATCCGACTAATAGCACTGCCATATTTTTCAATAGAGAAAACGCCTACAAATCCCACCCGACACCACCTCCACTTACTATTGACAGTACCACCATCAACTGGACATATGACACCAAATATCTAGGAATCACGCTCGACAGCAGACTGACGTGGAACAAGCACAATGACTATATAACACAAAACGTCAACAGACGACTAAACACCTTTGCACCCGTACTGACGCACCCTCACACCCAGACAAGTTAACATTTACAATACTTACATTAAATCAATTATGACTTACAACTGTTTGACCTGGGCAACGACAACTAAGACCAACTATCAAAAACTTATAAAGACTGAAAACTCTTTTTACGACTTTCATTCAGACCGCCACCTATGACAAATTACTCAACTCCGACAACAACCAAACTAACTCCAATTGACAAATACATCCATGAAACCGCACGCAGTGACATTGACAAAGCACTGAAAAAGACGCACATCACTGTTTTTCTCCAGACTAGACAACACCAAAAAATTATTCAACAACCCCCACACCACTTAAGACTCTACGCCCACCCTTTCGACTTATTAAAACTTCCACCACCGAGCCCCTAAAGACTTACCTACCCACTGTCATTGGACTAATTCACACCTTCACAAACTAACCCTTCACTCCTCACAACTTTTCTATTCACTCTCTTTCTCTATTTCCCCCTCTTCTTTCCCTCCCTTCTCCTTCCTACCTCTCCGAACAACGTGCAGTACGGGTTAGCGAGAAGATCCTTCTCTCCCCTTCCTTCTTCGTCAGCACCACCGCAATGCGGCAGCTGGCCCACTGCAATACTACAGCTGGCCCACCGACCATAATCAACAAAGGAATCGAACTGCTAAAGTCATTAGCTCCGTCAGAGGAGTGCAGGTTTTTATCGCGGAAGGTGGCGGTGATCTTGTATCCCTGAATGGTGAGATCCGGCATCGACCTACGTCACCTTGGAAGGATTTCTTCAACCACGTATCTCCCACCAGCCGTCCGAGAGAATTATCATCCAGACAGCGGCTGTATGCGACTGTCTAGCTTGTGTCGAGAATCCTCCCAACGTCGGGACTTGCACTCTAGGACCTGGAGTGGTGATGGTAGGAGTGAAGGTCGTGGAGGCGGTGGTTATGCCGGCAAGGAGGCGGCAGTGGCGGCAAGTCCAATGGGTCGAGTAGTGGAAAGAACGAATCAAACATTTCTTTGGAAAGAAAGAATCAAACATTTCTTTGGAAAGAAATAATCAAACATTTCTATGGAAAGAACGAATCTAACATTTCTTTGAATATAATGTGTCGGGATCGTTAAGAAATATTAGTAATATTCTATCTAACAAACAGCTGTATGAAATTCTTCTAGTATGAGTTTTGCAACAGTTAATTATTATTATTTTCTGGTCTACAATACTCATATTACCCTTACGCAAAAAGGTGCATTGAATTAACTGTATAAGTGCACTAAAGTTGTGATTACTCTTTAGATTCTGACGTGGATTCTAAGAAAACGGCATTACGTTAGTTTTTTATGTGGAAAGGAACATAATGATATTCATTATATGATTATTATTTCGTTATTGTTATTCAATAATGACCTTTACACTAAGAGGAATTATGCAGTATAACATTAATTTTCCTCATACATAGCATAAACTTCGAATTTGATTTCCACAGCCTGACAACTGACAACCAAATGCAACAACTAAACAATGCATTCAATATTTGAATTGACGGATATTTCAAAATGGACTTTACAAATGCTGAGCGAATACGAACATATCGTCGATTCACTAGAAAACTAGTCATATCTAAAATGTATTCCCTTTCTGGTTGTATACAGATAATGGTATATTCCTGGTAGTAAAAAGTTTGTAAAAACAATTCACATGACAGCAAATATGTAGAGAAACCCTTTGTTTGGCGAAATAGAAGTATTCTCTCACGATAAATCCATTATCCCGCAGGGAGGACAATTTTCATATTTGTCCCTTTTCTTGCTTGCCGACCATAATCGTAAATGAGTGATTCATAATAAAAAAAATCGTAAATAAATGAATAAAAATAAATTAAAATATTTAACACGTTGAATATGCTAAAAAGACTAATGCGTCTTATTAGAAATGTTTTCTGTTTTCTGTGATCAGTCAGTTTAATTTTCGTACGTTTCAAATGGAGTTCGTAAACTTCGATACGTTTCTATATTCCGATACAGAATTTGAGAGTGATTCCAGAGTAATTCCAGAGTGAGCGGATGCTCGCATGTTCGGATATGCGGTTCCGTGCCTCACGACTAGACCACTTCCCGTACATCAATCGAGATATATAAGGTGTCATTCGTCGCGTCTCGGTCTCCTGATGGGAAATTGATATTTTGTTTGAAGATCCGGTCAGAAGATTCAAAGAAATTTCTAAAAATTTGTTTGTGTGTTTTGGCGTTGCGATCTCAGTGAGTAAGCCGGTAATTAAACCAACGCCACCTAAATAGATCTATGTAGGTGGCGTTGATTTACCTCCAGTACTCAAAGGCTCAATATGCCATAATTTTATTTCACGACGTTGGCGACACTGATGTTGACATCTTTAAGTGAACAAGTAAAGTTAATTTGAACACGTGAATCGTGCGGCATATTTCATTTTAAGTTTTATTCTTAAGGCCTATTACCATATTTTAAAAAATAACTTTCCAAAAACCTGCGTAGTCTTGGAATATATTAAATTTGAAGAATTTCAAGTGAATACGAAGAAAACAAATCTGTGAGTAATGTTAGAGAATGAACGTTCAACTTCTCACTTTTACGTTTCTAAGTGTACAAATACCGATTTTCAAAGGAATGTGACCCAGAATTTATTCTTATTAAACTTAACTAACACTTTATTAACATTAACATACAAAACAGTCGCATTTAAATGTTTATATATATATATATATATATATATATTTCGCATTCGAAATGATTAATAGAGCAATTGAAGAAATAGAAGTGAACACAAATTAGACTGAGTTTGTGGAGTTTTAATCTATTCAAAAAGTAGGGGAGAAAAATATGGAAGTATTAAGCAAATCCTGGAAAGAATCAAATGCAGTTTTAGAAGATTTTGCGACAAAACTTTCGGAACTAATTGTAAATGATCTTATATTAGGATTAGAGAAGCACAGCTAACAGCTGATCTTTGTGCTCATTAGCAAAAAATGTATCTGTACTAAACTCTATTCCCATCATCAATGCCTTCCAAGTATTTTTTACGGCGATTATAATTTTGAAATTGCAATATTACCAATTAATATCCCGTATGGAGCTAACATACAAGACCATTTGATGTTGGGAATTTTTGAAGGGGAGTATAACATTATCAGCTCCTACGATTCATTGGTAAGTCCAACACCAGATACTGTAAGAACATAACTGAACAAAGTTACGTATGAAAAGAAATGAAGAATAAAATAAATCTTCAACACATGAAAATACTTTTAAAACAATTTACGCATCGGTGTCAGCGCCGCCTCATTCAAGTAGTTCCTAATATTCACATTTGGGATGAATAATTTTCCACGAACGCATCATTTCATAGCACCATATTTGATCTATGCCTCTAGTTATTGTCATGCGTATGAGCTATCGGCGTTATTTTGATTAACGCACAAATTACACTGTATCCTGTGTCGCAGCGATTCCTGTATTGCATATACGCGTGGCCTTTCCTCTTTTATTCTGACAAAGGGGGATGTATGACGGAAGGGGTTGGTATAAAATGCATTTTGAAAATCCTCTTGCTTGATCCCTTTATCAATTTACAATATTATAACGAAATATTAATTTTAGAACAATATAGTACAAATAAACGTTATTATTCGTAATGGTAGAACGTTCACTGGCGTTTCGTTTTTCATATTTTTGCTCCCGCCACTGAGTCAGGTCTTTGAGTACCGAAGTGTGATAAGTATGCAGTGATAGAATTATGTGATCCCCCAATTTAAACCGACATTGAGTGCACTGGATTATCGAAGCGAACGATACACATTGGCTACGAGCCCTTCATATTGATCTGATACGATCCGAAACGAAAACTCTGTGTTGCTCATTGTATTTTATTCACGCTCCCTTCTGACTACTGCTCAATTGACAGGTACGAGTACCTACCTATGGCGATTTCGATGCAAAAGGATTTGTGAAATAAGTATTGAAAAGCAGGCTAATGTGATTGGATCAGTAAGTTGTTATTCGGGTACATTATCATTTAGTGTAGTAAAGAAGAACAACAATCAGTAAGAACTTCAAAATTCATTTAAAAGTTTGATAAAAACAATATGCTGAATATTAGTAGAGACGTGTTAGTGAGTTTTTTTCGATAGATTAAAAGATGTCTATTACTTAAATACAAGTTTTTTTTTTTTTTTTGTCCAAAAGTGTATTGACGTATGGGAGAGAAATATCCTTTTACTGCAATTGATCAATTGATCTTTTCTAATTTTTTTAAGCTAATAAATTTCTGACTTTTAAAAATATTTGAAAGTATTCACACGAATTCATCGAAATAGCGATTTTTTCATGTAAAAAACAATTATGGAGATATAATAATTAAGAGAATGCCAATTTTGTACCACTTATTTATTTGATTCACTACGATTGATTAACTAATTGGATTCAGATAATTATTATTATATTACTTGCGTTATTGGCGATTATCAGTTTAGATTTACGCTTGCACAGTTTTGGCGTTTGTACGTTTCGCACTCTTCATTTTTGAAAATTGTCTCTCATAATGAAACAATTTTGAAACTTATATTGAAACATATTGAAACAAACTACATTTTTACAGCCAAGCCGAATTTACGTTAGAGTATGTCGCGCGATATTTCTTAATTTCAATACACTTATCCACTTCATAATTTCAAATTTCACCATTTCCCCTGTTTTGATTCATAGCTATATTTTACGTCCTAATACACGATTTTTTCACGATGCCATTTACCCACTATCAACAATCACGTAGAAGAGAAAACGTCTAGAACATCCCGTGTGGCAAGTTCCCCTACTAGTATCCCGCATGTTCGCACTGGCGTCACTTTAAACTAACGAGGCGCGTATGTTCGTCTTATACGTCTACCTTCCACAAACACATGAGAAAATAAATATGCCCTGGGCGAAATATTAACTTATCAATAGTTCGTCTAGGTTTTCTTACACAGCTGCCTTCGCGACCACACTACTTCGAGAAATAAATAACGTTAAAGTATTTTTTTTTGCGAATGAGTAAATTTGTCAGCTTGTTTCTGATTTTTAGGTAAAGTTGTCTCTAGAATCAATTAAGATCAAATGTAGTGGTACATTTGCATTAATACTTTTGCGTATTTATAAGAGGATCTTTATCATCGCTGTCCCACTGCCGGGCCGCGAAAGGTTAATAGTCAAACGTGAAAGTCTCTTGCATGCATGTCGGGTGAGAACATGTGGACTCTGTCGGGATCGGTACCCCCAAATGTAAAAATAGAAGTAGTTTACATTTAAGGATATTTTTGCGGTAAATTCAAAAATTCAAAATCATTCCAATGTGTTTCACTGCGTTATGCATACGATCTGATATAATGCATGATTTCATTCCCATTTTCAGAGCTGCCGGGCATACTGCCGAGTTGAACCATACGGGGCCACGTGGTGATCGCCCGATTAATGAAAATAATGACCCGCAACCGTATTAAAAGTATATATATCATTACTAATTTTCAGTACGCACAGAAATTGAAAAAAAACAACTTTGTTGTTGTTTTAAACGAATCTTTTCAAACGAACAGTTTCTGGTATCTAACAAATCTTCCTTAGATACCAGGAAATCGGGAAAAATAAAATTAGTGGTACTAAAACAGTACGTACTTTCTCCCTCGTATTTTCACGCAAATTTGTGAATAGCACTAAAATTTTATGACCTTATTTCAAAATATATCTTTAAGGAACAGATTTCATTAAGGGAAAATCTCTATCTTTAACATTTTAGTTGTAGAAAGAGTACCAAAAATATTTGGAACTTTTGCAATTTTAAAAAAACCGTATTTTTTAACCAACTTGAGCCCTGTGCAATTATCTTACATGTCCTTTACACTATCCGATAAAAAGTTAATCAACATCGTTGGAGTCATTTTGTTCAAAATTTTGAAAATGTCTCAGAGGCTTCATGTAAAGTGCATACAGTGTGGAAACTGTTGAGTCAATATATTTCTAATGCATGGAATTGATTTAATTCGTAATTCTGAGAATTGTTCGGCCAGGTTATATATATTTCGATTTCACTTGAGAGTTATCATTCCTTTTGTTGTTCTAGTTGTTGTTGTTGTTGAGAACTTTTGTTTTTAGGAAATAGTGAGAAAACGTAGGATAGATGGAGGCCAATGAAGAGAGTACGGCATGGAGACGAATGCATGCAGATCATACACTAAATATCAAACTCTGGAGCAAAGTTATGTAGGTAATACAAGAAGAGTAAAATGAGTTGAAGCTAGAAGAAAGAAGATAACACATTAATATGAGACAAAATGAAAAGGGAAGGGAAAGAAAAAAAAAAGGAGAAACCAAGGTTTAAAGTGCTGAAGTGTAGACAAAGAAGCTAAAAGGAAGAAATAAGTTTTCAGGATCAAGAGGTTATGACAATGACAAGAGGGAGCAAAGAGAGTGAAAGTCGAAGAGATAGAAATGGGTGGTGAAGATGTCATCCCATCATATCAGGAAGATATAGGAGGCGAAGTGGGAAGAAAAGGGAGAAAAAAGGAAGAAAGGGTAGAGGAAGGGAGAAAGGAAAAGACGGGTGTTGAATAGGTAGACACGTTGGGAGTAGAGGTAGTGAGAGGAGGAGGGGTTAAGAGGGAGGGAGATAGCGAGAGGGTGGAACAAAAAGAGAAAAGGAGGGAGAGAAAGGTGGAAGGAAAAAAGAAGGGAAAAAGAAAGGGAAGGGAGAAAAAGAGGAGGGAAAGAAGGAAAAAGAAAAGGGAGGGAGGAAAAGGGGGGGGGGGGGGGAAAGGGGAGGGGGAGAGGGGCAGGGGGAAGAAAAAGGGAGAAAGAAAGGGGTGAGGGAGAGACAGGAAGGGAGAGAGGGAGTCAGTAGGAGAGAGAAAGAGAGAGAAAGGAGGGAAAAGAGGAGGGGGGAGTAGAAGGGAGGAGAGAGAGAGAGAGGTAGGGAGAGGGCGAGAGGAGGCAATGTCTGACGGCCCGAGAAGGCGCGTGTGAGCCAGAGGCGTGCCCGCGTGGCAACGGCGACTGCAAAGGGCGCGACCGGCGCCCCGGCCGGCTGGGGCGGGCGGCTGCTGGCTGGCGCGGGTGGGCGGGCGGGGCCGGGCGGCGCCGCGGCTCCGTCACCAAACATTCATCACGGGCGGGGGCGGGGGGGCGGCGCGGTGAGGCGGACGGCGCGCTTCGATCACCGCTCCGCCCCCGCCGCCACATTCATCACACCGCGCGCGCTGCGGCGGGCGGCTGCGGGGCCGGGAGGGGGCGGGGCGGGGCGACGGGGCGGGGAGGAGGCAGCCGGGGGCGGAGTGCACGTGGGGCAGAGGGCGCGTGAGAGATGGGGGCGAACGGGGGAGAGGGGGGAGGGGAGGGGGGGGGGGAAAGGGGGGCACAAAGGGGAAGGGGCGGACACCGGGGAGGGGAAGGGGGGGAATTGCGGGCGGGCGCGGGTAGACGAGAGCGGTAGGACGGGAGGAGGTGTGTGGAAGTCAAGAGGACACAGCGTGAGGTGAGGTGGAGGGCACCAATGATGGGAAGTGAGTGGGTGGAAGCGAGGTAGCGAGTTCGAGATGGAGGGAGAAAGCGCTCGCCGATTGTGAGTCAGTGCGAGACGAGAGTACAGGGTAGAAGAGGGCCTCCGTAGAGGCCATGGTGTGGGCCTAGCCAGGTTGGGTCCCTGGGGGAGATTTAAGTGGCAGGAATTAAGGAAACGCATTAGGGAGGAGCTAAATGGGATAACGAGAATGTTCAAGACAGACTAATCGGATATAATGTAGGAAATCTGCAGATTGGGTGAAATGGGCTGGCGCTAGAGATATAATAGGAAGGTACGGAATTAGTAAAACTTAGTAAAATAGATCAATCTAAAATTCCGTTTTTCGTACAGAGATGAATCGTTGAATGACTATTCATGCACAATATTGATATCTCTTAACTCTGTAGGTTCTCATCGAACTTTGTTTTGATTACTATCGATTGCATTAGTAAACTTTGCTAACGTTTTCTTGTTGGATCTTGTGGATGAGCGAATTGGGCGGGGTTAGGCGGGGTGAGGCGGGGATGGCGGGGCTGGGGCGGGCGAGGCCAGCGGCGTTTGGGCGTGGGCGTGGGCGGCGGCGAGCGGGCGCGCGGCCTAAGAGCGCCGCCGCTGTGATTTACCGCCGCCGCCGCCCATTGATCCGGCGCCGCCAGCGCCCGCCCCGCCCCCCCCATCCGCCCTTCCTCCCGCCGCCGCCGCCCCTCTAATTGATGGCGCGCGCCGCCGCCGCCGCCTAAACGCCATTATGCGCGTCGCCCGGTTGGCGCTAGCAACAGCGCTCCCCGGCCCCGCCCCTGCCCGTCGCTCGAGGAGGCAGCGCCGCTAATTGCGTCTCCTTCCACGAGATTCCTCCGCATTAGGCGGCGCAAGTACGCGCGAGCGGCAACTTGTGTCACGCGAGCGCACCGAGCGAGGGGCGGAAGATCGAATGGGAATTGCGCGCTGGAGAAGAGGGAGGCGTGGTCCACAAATATTAAAACGTTGCGTACTGGTGGCGTTTTGAAAATATGCTCTACACTCTAGGGATACCAATGAATATAAACAACATAATTAATATTAAACTTGGTGGTCACTGCCGAACTTGTGGACATCGTCGTGGCTACCCGAAAGGAAGTAATCTTCAACAATAAAAATGAATTTAAACTTATACTAACCTTACATTCGCACATACATGTTTTGAGCGGGGTGAATTGGGCGGGGTGAGCGAATTGGGCGGGGTTAGCGAATTGGGCAGGGTGAGCGAATTGGGCGCGGCGAGCGAATTGGACGGGGTGACGCGAATTGGGCGGGGTGAGCATCATCCCCGAAACCTGTATGCGGGAATGTAGGATTTGTATATTTAGTGTGAACACTTTTTTAGTGTCCAAGATTACTTCCTTTTACCTATCAATTGATTAACTTTTTTAAATGAGCATCGAAAAGATGATTTTGTTGCAATATGTCTTATATTTTCATTCAATTCAATTTAATTATGTCTTACTAACTGTCGCGAGGCTCGAGCTATCAGGCTCGCTCTTCGGTCTGACAACGAAAATTCCGCTACGCACCTATCACCATCTAGCGGAGAAAGAAGATATCACGCGGGTGACGAAATAGGTGGTTTTTGAATTTAGCTATGAGGCTTCTTTCAGGCTTGAGTATCTTGTACATGCAGTAAGTCTACTTCATACGACAACTGACTTTACTTCCCCTCCGAAGAAAAGCATACGAAGAATGTTTTTGCGCTTAAATTCGACGGATTCAATCGGGATTAAACAGCAAACGTGGATGAAAAACCCGATATGCTAACCGTTTACGGCGTATCATTGGGAAAACCTTCATTCTATTATTTTGAACTAATACACATAGTCCATTTAAAACATTCAATGATTCTAAAAGGCTCTACACCATTCAAGGCCTACGCTTAACGAACAACTTCTATTTCTCTTTATATGTCTGTCTCTCTCAGGCTTAAACCAAGTTCTTATTTGTTGATATTACGAGCGAGATGAGATGCATAATTTGTGAATATTATTGAAACAAAGGAATTGATAGTTATTAACTAATTAATCAGACTAAAGTACATATTTAAGGAGAAAGTAATTTAAAATGAAGAAGTAACACCATGGAAATGGTTGGATCAGGAATCCCCTTCAAGTACACAACAGCGTGACCTTTCCTACTCACTGGACGCACCACATCTTCCCTTCTTCCCCCTGCTCGCCCCATATCGCCCGCTTGCGCATCGTTGCATTTCCTCGCTCCATCTCCTCCGGCGCCCTCTGATTCGCTGCCCCGCGCCTCCCCGCCGCCCGGCCCTCCGGCCGCTCGTATACTTTTTGTGGTGTGTAATCCAATCGCGCTGTCCTCTTTCTCTGATCCCAGGAGCCCTGCCCCCGCCCGGACCACCCCCCCCCCCCGCGGGCCCTCCCCGCCCCGCCCCCCCCCCCCCCCCACCCCGACGCCGCCCCGCGCTCCCCCGCCCTACTCGTCCCTCCGAACACCGCCTCCGTCCTCCGTCCCTGCCGCGGCCGCCGCCCCCGTCTCCGCCGTCGCCTCCACTTCCCCCTCCCCAGCGCCCCCCCCCGCCGCCGCCCCGCCACTGCAACGCGCCCTCGCGGCCGCCCCCCGCCCCCCAGCTCCGCCGTACTTCCTGGCCATGTCACGTTCGGTGTGCCGTCGCGGCGTTCTTTAGTGTGTCTTAGTTCCTCTTGGACCTACTTTATACGTATCTCTACTTAGCAGGTCCTGTTTTGCATACTTATTTAGTGTTCACCTCCTACTCCCCCTCCATTTGTATTGTCTTTTCATTTTCTCGATATTAATTCTGCACTTCTCCTATTTCTCTCTTCATCCCGCGTTTCTTTTCACATCTAATAATTTATATCAACTAAATAAGTTACTTTTATTAACTTTGACTCCTTCATTTTTCCTTCCCGACTTCTGTACCTTAACAGCCTCTCCTCCTTGGAGGAATCATTTGCTCGCTTCTTCATATTTTTCGTATCTCCCCGGCATCTTTCCCCCTCATATATAAACTTTTTTCGTTTACGTTCTTATATTTATCGCTTATATTCCTTATCCCTGTCACTCCCTTAGTATATATCCACTCCACGTGACAATACCTTTCTTTAATACATTACCTCCCGATCTTCGTTTCAACGACTGCATTCCCCGCATTTCACCCTTTCCCGTACCCTCGCTGTAACACCCGTACCACTTTTATTTTCTTTCATCTCAGCACTCATCTCCCCTGCCATTCTCTTCTCTCGTAACTCTGGCTTCTCATTGCATGATATAGACCTACAGCATATCTACTCACATTTCATTTATACAGATTTTTTCTTATCTCTTATTCCCTTTTATTTTAAACCATTTATTCCATTTTTACATCATCCCTCTTCTTCTCCCACTATTTTTATTGTATCACTTTTTACCTCCCTTGTCCTCTCATACTGCCCCCACATCTCTTCTCCTTGCTCGCTTTTTCGCTTTCGACGACCCCTCCTTCATCTCGTTTCGCTCATCCCCTCCTCTATTGACGGCGTTCAGCTTTTTACCCCGCCCCCACCCGCCTTCCCCGCTCGCTCCCCGGAGCGCGCCTCGCCGCGCCGCGGCTTCCGGCCGGAATCGATTAGGTTGAAATCCGGTCGGGTAGAAACGATCGGGTTATGGTGGGAATAACACCAAAATGGCGCTGTTTCCCCGAGCGGCCGAGCCCACGACTTTCCCGAGGTGCAATTAAGAGGCGCTGCAGATGGAGCGAGCCTCCCCGACCAGCCCTGCGACTGCCCGCGCCGCTTTCTTATGTTCGACCGCTTGAGCCTACGAGCGCCGCCTCGCACGCCTCTTGAGGGCGTTCCAGCTGCAGTGACCGGCTGAGGTGGCTCAGGGCATCAAATGATGTCACTGCAGTGCCTATGACTTGGGGTTTGTGTCCCGACGGATTTCCCTTACACGCAGGATTTTCGACTCTCGCTTGATAGGTCGAAATCAGCTGCTGCGTGGTGGATGCTTCTAGTGGTCGGCTGTTCTGATTGGTAGTTTTTCCATGGTTTCCCCGATCAACACCAGGCCATACCACCGGGAGCGGTAGCTCAGTGCAACTGATGTCACTGCGGCGCCTCCTGACGGCGGCAGGATTTTCGACACTAGCTTTTCAGCTATGTCGAATTCAGTTGCTGCCTGCAGGAGAATTCTAGCAGCCGGCTGCTCTGATTGGTAGTTTTCCATGGTTTCTCCGATCAACACCAGGCGAATGCCGGAGCAGTGCCCTACGAAACGGGCCACGGACCGCCCGCGATCTGTCCTTCCCATTTCTTGTCCTATTCTCTCCCCCTTACACATGCACTACACTACCACATATTCCGGGAGACCGGTCGGGAGCTTAGAGCTTGTCCCGGCTGGGGCGGAGCCCCGCTGGTGGGAGAGTCCTGGTTAGGGGGAAACCCCAGCCGACGATAGGTCGGCGCCGGATCTCGCCATCCAGCTGGGGAAGATCACCGCCATCTCCCGAGAAACAAACATACACTACACTAACGAGACTAATGACCAAAGCAGTTGACGCGCCCGGAAACACGAAAAAACCAAACCAGGCCATACCCTAAGCAGTAGCGCCCTAACGGCCACGCACCAAACACGATCTTTCCTCCTCCTTTCTTGTCATATCCTTACTCCTTTCTTACACAAACTTACACTTACATGCACCAAACTACCACACATACCGGGAAGCCAGTTGGAAGTTTACAGCCTGTCCTGATTTTAGTGGTGCCCTGCTGGTGGGAGATAGCAGATTGGAAAAGCGTGTGGAAAAGGCTATGCGTGGGTCGGCGCCGGATCTCAATATCTAGCGTGGGAAGATCGTCGTCACCTATAGAGGGAAAATACACTACACTTACGGGAATAATGACCTTATCAGTTGATATATCTCGAAATAAGAAAAAATAAATCAATCAGCCCCAGCTGCAGAAGTTCATGCAGGAAACTGTCTTGTGTAGTTTACGCAAGAAGCCGAATTGTCAATGAGTATTCAACCCAGCTTTTTGTTTAGAGTGATTGATGAGTTGTTTCATTTATGACATTTATTTTCAAATACGATGAGTATCTTAAAATGATAATTACCGTTATATTTACACCTCTCTTACATGATTTGCTACAGAAAGATGACAGTTTTGATTGAAATACGACGATTTATATGACGTCACTGACAAAAAGGCCGTAAATATAGTACCGCTGGATGGAGAATTTTCCGTAGGGCATGATTAAACAGAATTAAGTAAAAATTGTGCACTTACCACGAGTTACAGAATATTGGATTTAAAAAATCCGGCAGATAAATTGCATTATTTTAGTTTTTGTTCCTCTCGTTGAGTACTTCTCAATGGTCCTTCTCGGAAGCGTATGATTGTCTGCACTCTGTTCGTTGTATTTCGTACCATCTCAACCAAACCCTTGGATCTTCTCTCGGTCACGCGAAGATGAATTTTGTAAAGAAATGTCAGTGTTGTCAAACTTTCATTCTTCACTATCTTTCTAATGAATAATTTTAGGAATTATACGGATTGTACGCGGTGCAATAATGTTGTTATTTGAAAAACAAAGATGTTCTTTCAAATATTAGACATTGTCTATTGGTCCCAATGAGCTTTCGGCTGTCATACGCTCTTCAAGATCGTTTTCATGTCCTTTCCACTGCCTTTGTTGCCGTCTCAAACACTCCTTTTGTAGAGCAAAGTTTCAACTCTCTCGAGGGCTCGTTTCATTTTTCGACAGCACCCTAGGACGTGTTTTCACTAATGAGTATGTTGACATCAATCGAAAAGAGTCCTTGAATATTACCTTTCACTTTGGTGGGTAATGTAATTCGCCGGTCCCGAAGTAGCGATCTACTCATAACTACAGATCACAACATTCATAATTTCTCTTACTACCAGAAGATGATTTTTTTTTGCTTTTTATTCTTCGGCGTACAATTGCGTGATATACTCATTTCACCACAAGATGACGCTTGTTCTTTTGTCTCTCTTTGTTCCTCACTACCTTCTTTAACCGGTCTTTTGGCGTTTTCAACTGTTTCTACGCTCGTAAGGCGCCAACGTTCAGACTCTCGCTGAAACTGCGACGAACCGGCTGTTCAATTATGTCCTTGTGTTAAGACGGAAGAGCTGTCTCTTTGCTCCCTTCCGCATAGTTTGGGTATTTAAATGAGATCTCATTAAATGTAAACACGCTTCCACAATGACAATGCTTCCTTTTGCAGTCCACACCGTTCTGTTTGTCTGGTCCTTTCTTTAAGCAGAGAGAACATTGTGAAATTGTGCTTTCTCGGTCAGATGGGACATTTGATGGAAATATCATGAAAGGTAACAGAAAGTAAACAAGTTCATTCATCATTCCAGACTCGAGAATATGCCTGTTAAATCTGGAGTAGACTAAAGAATACTGACGTTTCATGAATAATCGTAATAATCGACAAATCGAATTTTTCTAAAAAAGTAGCACCATAATATTGGATAAGATTATTGTACTTAATAATAATAATAATAATAATAATAATAATAATAATAATAATAATAATAATAAGAAGAAGAAGAAGAAGAAGAAGAAGAAAAAGAAGAAATGTAGAATTGTAGTCATTATGTGAGAAGAACATTAGATAACACTCTTATTAAAATATAATTTTGAAGAGAATTTATGATCTATTTTTATTTCATATTCATTATAATTTCTTAATTATATTTTTTATATTTTTCAATTTGTTCCATGGATCATTTGGCGATCTGTTGGTCTTGACAGGAACAATTTACTGCTACGATGAGCACTCCCAAAATTGGATGAACAAGAAATTACGTCTGTACCTTGAGACCTGCAGTATTTCGACATCAGGTGCAAATGCAAACCATTTAGTGAAGATATTTCCAAACGGGTCCTTATCGATCCCCTGGTGGTTAAATAAATTGTAAAGGGAGCCAACGATGATCAAGGAGTTCATTCGAGGTCTATAACAATATGAAAAGGACATTAGTTGACATAATGATGATGCCATTGATTCCAAACAATATTAAATAGACTGATAGCTAGCTAGCTAGTTAAGCAAAAAAAAATACTATAATATATAAATTACAAATTTTCTCCTATTTTTTCGTATCCGTCATTCATTTTTCGGATCAGAACTTAGCAAAGCAACTCTTTAATATACTTCGAAAACTTAGCAAAATTTAACTATGTATTCACAACGATACTTTATCAAGGAACAAAATGCTCCCTGCAATGCATAGTAGAGAAATGTTATGGTCATTTAGAAATCTAGATATTTACCAAAATATTGATCGACGAAATTATAGTATCTTTGATACATTGATGTGCAATTATTTGAGATATGATTATTCATATTGCATATGTTTGAGAATAACGTAAGGGAAGTGATTAAGCGAACAATTCTTTTAAAAGGGGTCGATGAAAAAGATTGGGAGCTCCTGCTTTAGAGACTTAACAAAAAACATTCGTGTTTTGAAATTTCGCTATTCAGGCACATTACCGTAAGGCATGCGACATGTTGTCAGACATAATTAAGAAACGAACAATGAGATCATGCTCTTAGATTAAAAATTTAAAAAAATGCACAAAACATCGCATCTGGATATACTCGTCTCATTCAAGAGAGACGTGAAAATATTTGAAAGGAACTAAAAGTTCAAAATGTGAATGTGAAACCGTTAAATAATAACGAAATAATAGGAAAATTGTACAGAATATCAATCGGGAAAATAACTAAAATGGCTCTAAACTATAAACCATGAGAAAAACGAAATGTCGAAAGATCGTTGAGTAGAAGAAACACAACAATGGCTATGATGACAGTTGCCATTATTACTTACTTCGAACTGAAGAAGGTCGCAGCATGACGGCTGAAACGTTGATATATGCCTAGGACATGGTGTCTCTGGGCCAGCCAAGTAGATACTGACGGCTGTGGCTTCCTCCGCTCTCATTATTTTCCTCAATGAACATGTGGTGGAAAATGGCTTATAGCTAAAGACGGGCTTTCAACGCAGTAAAACTCAAAAACGGTGCAGTAAAATCACCAAAATGCGCAAAAATATGCAATTCAAAGATCAATACTTTGCAAGACGGTGTTATGTAGCCTGGAATAACTCGAGTTTATCCACTTATCAACTTATTATTCACGATACGGCAGCGGTAGCCTACGCTTTCATTTCACAATCACCATACTTTGTCCCTAGGCGTGTCCAGCCCTCTCTCCCTTCCTAGACAGTTGGTCACATTGGCGGTTTATTTTTGTGTTGGCTGGATGGTTAGGATGAACACTAGAGATAAATCAGAAATGGAGGATTATGGTCAACAAGGTTTAAATTTGATTTCTAGTAGTATGAGAAGTCAACCATGGCAACGTCAAAATGTAAAACTTGCAATGTCTTAATGTGCCTCTACATTGACAGTATTTCTTGACAATTATCGGACGACAGTGTCGACTATGATGTGTAAAAAATTGCCAATTAACACTGTTGGTGAAGAGGCACCTTGATGTGGGACCGGTACCCGTTGACTTTCGCTCCGTGATCGTGGTCGCTGCTTCAAACTCCTCCTCCGTCGAGGCAGGAGTTGAGAAGATGGAGAGCCTAAATCTAGGAGCCGGAACAGATTATCGTCTAATCCTTGAAGTTGATTACGAAGATGATTATTAAAGAAGTTGACTAGTAATGAACGAAACCGAGGTATCAAGGGGTTCGAGTTATCGAGGAAGGAAGGTTCTCAGCACTAATAATTTGCGACGTCTTCCTCGGCGGCGCCGCCAAGGCACTCCCGCTGCAAGACTTCGCCGCGCGCCGGCCCTCGCCGCCGCCGCCAGCCCCGTGGGACTCCCTGCCAGATGCCGGCGAGGGCGGGGGGGGGGAGGGGCGACATTTTTCCTCAGAGGAGCCACCCGAGCGCTGCTCTCTTGTTTGTTCGCTCTCGCGACGAGGGCCCTCCCACCCTCCCTCAGTCCTCCGGCTCATTCCTAGCTCCTCGCCATCTCACTGTGATCCGGATTAGGAGAACACGAGGGCAAAATACATTTTAATTTATTTTTCGTCAAAAACAGTTAAAAACTGTGTGTGATGTGCTACGGGGAGATGTGAATTCTGTGCACGTTTTCAAAATTGTGTAATCCCTACACAAAGCTGTATACTACTTGAATTTTGAATACACAAAAAAATACCGTTTTGCAAGGATTAAAAAAATTTAAAAATACTTTAATGACAATGAAATTCGCAACTTCAGCATTGTAGTTCACTGCCTAGATGAGAGTTCTGAAAGGCGTAGTTTTGATGTGTAAGTACTTGAATGAGTCACGAAAAGTTGATGCAAGAGTGTTGCTTCTAGCAGAATTGACTTCAAAGAAATTACAATGATATCGAAAATAAGAATTTTATTAAAGTTAAAATAAGAAGGAAACCGATAGAAAAAATGCAATATTAGAACATTAACAATTGCTGAAAAATATGGATGAATTTATGAAAGTTAAGCTACTTAAAATTTCTACATGTTAGCAACACTTCCTCATTGCTGAACAAAAGGAATGAAAGATATTTAGGAACATACAACTTAGGATATTTTCTATTTGTGTGAATAAGAATCACGCAATATTGATAACATGTTGAGATAATTCAATACGTGTAGTAATGAAAGCAGTAATGACCAACATTTTAAAAAAATTAGCAGTTTTAGAAGACTTAGACCAATGCTGAGAATAATTTAAAAATTTCATTTTTTATTTCTATGAGCACCTTTAATGTCTTGGAATCATGTATCATCATCATCATTTGAACAAGTTGAATAATAAACGTCTATGATCCTATAGAAAAGAAATTCTCCTTCAAAGTCCGATCACTCTCTCGTCACCAACACACATCATCACTTATTACCTCTTCTGCTTCTCAGTTATGATTATAAAAAAGCGTGTCCCCACAGCCAAATAACTCCTGTATTCAGTCGATATCACTATAGTTCTTATCATCCTCTTTAAATTGAGTTATTTCTCGTTGTATTTATATTTGTAGTCGGAGCGCTGCGATCTATTTGCATGAGGTCACCATCTGAATGAGAATCGCACGTCTACAGTAGATTCTGAGCGATTAGACACGATATAAATGGCGGTGAGCGGGAAACAGGTCGGCTCATTGAGAGGCATAGCAGAGCAGAAGCAGGCAAGAACATAACTATTGTGTAAAATATATGTACAAAGGAGAAATTCCGTTTCTTTCTGAATAACGTGTATTGTCGATGACAGAGTGTATCGTATCGTACTGCAGCTCTGTCCATAGGTATTTCTAATGGTATTAATACCTATACCTTCTTTCCTTGCGGCAAAAGTTCACATTATTTGTAATTAATTACTATCAGAAATCACTACCCCATACCGAAGTGGATTTGATTTTTCCGCTGACATCACAGAAACGACAGAAACAAAACAAGCACTTCTTTCCCGGACTGTCTCGGCTGGCAGTAAGCATTGGTCAGATGCGGTTAGACATTGGCACTATTCGTACACTATCGGATATGTGTTTGGGCTCTCACCTTCAAAACAACAGTGTTTCCTAATTGTGCCGTTAGCAAATGGATAATGAACGAGTAATAATTGAAAGTACGATGCAGTTACAGGGTATACATTTGTCTGAGAGAACAACGCTTTACTTTTTTCAGGTTCCTATACCATGGTATTCAATTTAACCATCAAGAATAGAGATGAAACAAATCAAGATTCGTATCATAAGAATTTTTATACGATCGTAGAAAAGAGTGTATATTACATAACAAAAATTTTATGTCTTATACAATAAAAATGTTTTAAAAACTCTATCTCTTGGTTTGAGGAAAATACCTCACGCTTGATCAGTAAAAATACCGGGAGCGGTAGCTCAGTGCATCAAGTGAGCGCCTCGGACCGGAAGGTCCTAGTTCGAGTTCTGACAGCGACAGGATTTTCGACACTAGCTTTCAGGCTAGGTCGAATTTAGTCGCTAGGAGAAGAATTCTAGCGGCCTGCTGCTCTCATCGGTAGTTTTCCGTGTTTTTTCCGATCAATACCAGGTGAATGCCGGAGCAGTACCGTAACAAACGGGTCACGGACCGCGCGCGATCGTTCCTTCAAACACACACACACCTACATGCACTACACTACCACATATTCCGGAAGACCGGTGGGGAGTTTAGAGCTTGTCCCGGCTGGGGCGGTGCCCCGCTGGTGGGAGAGTCCTGGTTAGGGGGAACTCCACTAGCCGACGGTAGGTCGACGCCGGATCTCACCATGGGGCGGCGGAAGAATACCTCCATCTCTCGAGGGAAGAATGCACTACACTTACGGGGCTAATGACCTATGCTGTTGACGCATCCGGAATCACTAACCAACCAACCATCAGTAAAAACAGTAATGGCACTGAATTTAAAAATGAGTATTTTGACCGTGTTTTTGCGTGCTTCAAAGCACCGTCCGCTGCTGCCCCCGCCCGCCCGCCGCCCGCCCCAACCGAGCGGCGCTTGTTCATAAATATTCGAGCGGACGCGGCGTCCCAGCGTCAGATGAACCGTTTTAATTGTACGCGGAGAAGCGCCGCGGCATGAAATGTAAACTCCTTGGCGACGCTGGCGCTATGGCGCGGGCGGCAGCGGCGGCGGTGGCGCGATAAAAATGAATGAAAGCTCGAATACCTACGCGTAAGATGCTTGACTAACGCGACGAAAACGGAAGGGACTTACGACGAAGGGGCGAAGAACTCAGATGGTGCTGAGCTCTAGGCTGGAAGACGACGTGGAAATACAGCGAGGTATAACCAAGCGCTGTATTTTTCGGTTGTGATCATTTTGATTCAGATAGCGAGAATCCGATTGCAGTTTTTTGACTGCCCGCGAGACTCCAATGACTATGGTCGGGAAAACCTATGATTTTCATGGGAATACCTTCGTTCAATGGCTTTCAACACAGCTGAAACCAATATGTACGGCATAGTGTGTGTGAGTACCTGGGTTATAGAGTAGAATAATGCATTTTAAATAAAGGAAATCGCGTTGAGCGTATCTTAGGATGTATCATAGTCGTGGTAGAGCTAGCAGCTATTATAGTGTTCGCCCCTCAAACAATCCACAGATTTCACTTGCTAGCTCCTCCATAATGTCCAAACCAAGCTCAAGGCAAATCTCGAGAGTCAGCTCTCGCGAGTATTTCCCTGTTCTCATTCAAACATAATTCATTCATCACCCACCATATGACCATTTTCACTCTCACCTCACCCTCTATTATTTCAGCATACAATTTTATAAATGTGTATTATGTGTGCATGATTTGTGATGCTTGCCACGTGTGCAGACTGTTATATAATTCTCAATGTTTACTTTCTCGTATACATACATATATACGAAGTAATATATGTAGTGTAAAAAACTTGTAATGTTGCGGAAAATCGATTTCGATATTTCAATGGATATTCACGTTCTGGGGTCCCCTGGTACCGAAAAAGTGTGTTTTTCAAATGTCCGTCCGTCCGTGAGTCCGTCCGTCCGTCCGTCCGTCCGTCCGTCTGTCTGTCTGTCTGTCTGTCTGTCTGTCTGTCTGTCTGTCTGTCTGTCTGTCTGTCTGTCCGTCCGTCCATCCGTCAACACTCCTAACGCCTAAACCATGCACAGACGTTTTTCAAAATCGAACCCCTGTCCATCTGGCTCTAGTTGACGTTTTGAAAATTTCTCTTACGCGCCATTACATAAACGCCAATTTTGGTTTTTATTTTTCAAAAATTACAAGATATGTAATTTTTTTGACGTGTCTCTCACATCGGCAATACTTACACTAGTGGTGATTTATTCACATTATTGAACTTATGAGTAAATGTGCTTTAAATAATATCCCACAATGTTTCCCGAAAACTCAACAGTTTTCTGTAAAAATGAGTTCAAAATTTTCCATTTTCAGAAACACTCAAATGCCATTTTCTCAAAAAAGTCTCAGAATTTTAAAACAAATTTCCAAAGGATAGATGCTAATTTCACTGTTAAATATGAAGTAAGTTAATTTAGGTGTATTCATTTGTTTTTTCAAAAATTTCACAGTTGTAATTGTTTTGAAATACTACAGTTAATATGCATATTTCCATCGATTTGCTTACACTATTACATTTGTTGATTGCTTGAAATGACTTCAACAGACGTTTTTCGAAATATCATTAAATTCCTGTAAATAATAGCTTCAAATTTCGTATTTACAATAACGCTTAATCGCCATTTTCTTAAAAACAGCTTCAATTTTTCAATAAAAATGTCTATTTATGACGTGGTTTTATCCTTATTTTATATTTTTGAAGTAATATTTCGGTTCTACTATTAGGAGACCGCAAAGGTGGGAAAATATTTTAAAAAAATGTACATTACGCGACAATCGATGGCAGTTAGTCAGAGAATGGAGCAAGACCATGCCAAGAAAATTAGAAACAATTAATATGAGAAAGTCTATGATATCCTGTTACACCTCCATTTTATTAATGATTTATTCAATTATCCATTGCATCAACCGTATATGTCGTCCGATGCAATCCTGAATACATTTTTTAGTCCATTACTACCATCATTGTGTCGCTTAAACGAACTGGGAGCGGTAGCTCAGTACATCAACTGAGCGCCTCTCACCGGGAGGTCCTAGGTTCGAGTCCAGACGGCGACAAGATTTTCGAAACTAGCTTCTCAGCTAGGTCGAATTTAGTCGCTGTCTGGAGGAGAATTCTAGCGGCCGGCTGCTCTGATCGGTAGTTTTCCGTGATTTTTTCTGAGCAACACCAGGTGAATGCCGGAGCAGTACTCTACCAAACGGGCCACGGACTGCGCGCGATCTGCCCTTCCTCTTCCCTGTCGTATCCTCTCCCCTTACACACTTACACACACTTAAACTAACATGCACTACACTACCACATATTCCGGAAGACCGGTCTGGAGCTTACAGCTTGTCCCAGCTGGGGCGGTGCCCTGCTGGTGGGAGAGTCCTGGTTAGAGGGAAACCCCACTAGCCGACGGTAGGTCGTCGCCGGATCTCGCCATCCAGCGGGGAAGATCACCGCCATCTCCAGCGAAAAAAACATGCACTACACTAACGGGACTAATGACCAAAGCTGTTGAGGCGCCCGGAAATACGAAAAAATTAATCAATGAAAAGCTTAAACGAGCACCCAGCCCACACAGATGGGGCCTTCCTGTAATTGGCCGGCCGTCGACGCCGCCACTTCCGCCATCCAGTCGCCCTACGGCACTTGTTACACTTCTCCAAAAATAAATATCTTAAATCTTTTTGCAGCAGTGTCAAACAGAAAATACCTCAGCAAACATTGTTTTCAATTAATTACTATGCTCACAGAGATTTTAATTATTTAATCATCCTAACTGTCAAATATATGTAATGTTAATCTTATGTAATCATGTGAAGACGCCTATTCGCCGCAATGGTGGTTATCGGCAGCATCCGGTGTGGAGAGCAGGTCTTTGCAGCGTGCACATGTGTACCGCTCCGTGATAACTTGTAATTGTTCATTTCTTCAACTGTTCTAAATTCAGCGATCAAGTAAGATGCCCGTAGTAACGGCCATGTCAATTCGGAATTCGATCATAATTCAATCAACAAACTGTAAGCGCTCATTTTGCAGTCTCAACGACTGTCTACTAATTAATTAACCATGATTAACTGCGAGGCTTATTGCATGGGACATTCGCACAGAACTTACGTTTACTACGTAACTTACATTCCTTATCAGCTTTTAGTTTAGTTGCCGTAATATGTTTTTCCACTGGCAACATATATTTGTTAACGAACTAATAATTGGCGGAAAATGAACTGTGATCATTATGCGAACGTTGAAATGTCGCCCTCAGGTATTAGGGAACTGTCATGCTGCATGCAATTCGTCTTCACTGGGCAATTTCTATTGTTCACAATGTCCCTGTATTTAATGTGTGCTCATCATTGCACGTTCAGCAATGATGGCATCGTGCCATCGCATCAGCCTGCTGTAATGCAACTAAGGTATCATTCGCCCTTAGAAATAATTTTCTATTGTTACAAAATCAAGTTGAAGGCAGAATCTTGCGCTAGTGTGAAATTTATCAGTACTGACCAATATGATTCACTCTATTTCAATTGAAACAGTTATTAATGTCTTCTTCACTGATTGTTGACAAATTAAAATGTGATGGCCACATTCCAAGCCATTGTTTGTCAGTCTTAATTAATTTAATTTGTTATCCGAATTTATGCAACTCTTAGTTATTGTGGGAATTCCGATGTGTTGTTGACGTTCTTATGAGAAGAAATAAAAGAGATCATCTTTGCCAACATATTATTTTCATTAAGATAGCCGGCTTTCGACGGCTTTGCTGTCATCGTGAGTCTCGCTGCTTTCGGCAAAAGTCAGTAGACTGTGCCGTAGTCAGTAGACTGTGCCGTATTTCTTCCCTTAGTTATTGCTTGAACAGCTGCTCTCTAAGTGCCCATAAATTTACGTCAAGAATAATTTTTTACATGCGACTGCATACATTGAATGTTCAGCTCAATATGAACTATTTCACTCAACTTTAAAATATTATTCATATGTTAATTCAACAACTATTGATTAATAGCTAATCACGAAATTCAATCACCAATCTGTGAACTATGCATCAGTTGTATTTATCCAATTATATGTAAGTTAAAGGTGAATTTCTTTTGTTCTGAATTTCCTTTCACTGTGGTCCCTAGCTTGCTTTCAGGAAGCTATTTCAGGCTAGGTATATATTGTGGCGTCGTGGTAGCGAAATGACTACACAGACACGAGCTCTAGTTACAATATTTATTTACAGAATATTATACAGTATGTACAGCTCTGGGGTTCCGTTCGCAATCAACCTCCGCGACTCCACGCAGCCTGCTCCCATCTCCTGGCTAGTGCATCCTCCACCCAGACGCTTTACCGCGCCGGTGTCCTGACACCCGGTGCTACGCACTCGCAGTGTCCAAGGAATGCACTACCGCCAACGGGCCGCAGTTGCGTCCGCACGCGAGGCGATCTCTTAACGAACTCCTCCTTCCGGCCGGCTAGCTTCTGGCGGTCATGTCCCCCACCCCCACCCCCTAGCTTCTCTGCACGTGCGGGTGGCTCTGGGGCCACATGGCCAGCCAGCCTCCCCTGACCGCCGGCGGGGGGTCAGGACCCTCTGCCCGGCCGACTTGCGTCCCAGAGTGTTAATAGCTCCCTTTTCAGTTGACAAAAGCTACTAACAGTTTTTGTACTAGCCGACCGGCCGCCCATCCCCTCTGCTAAACTTTCTAAAGATGGTCGAACCTGGCCGCCATGTGGTGACGTTACAATATGCAGGTTTCTGGACGACGTCAACCGTGCCAGTGGTCCTTCGAAAAAATAGTTATCAAGTTTATTAAGTTAAGTGGTAAAGCTATCAAAGTAAAAATGAGGCTCCTCAGGTAACCAACATTAAACAGCTCTTTTTGATGGGTCTAAATAGTTTATGCATTTTTACGCGTGGCATTTACCCCTGATGTTCAGGCAACACGATAAACAGGGGTGTTCGGCGGGACGCTTTCTGACGCAGTCAAGGGGATTTGTCGTTGTAAAAAAACAACATAACGTGCCAAGTTTCGATGGCGTATTTCGGACGCTTAAAATACGCGTTACGCGTCGCATGTTATGCGTCGCCAGGCTGTTCCAAACCACCAACCACTGCCAGATGGTGGAGACGACGCCGTACGGATGCCTAACTTTGCTAGGAAAGGGCAAAATGTGCTGCATTGGAGCTGGTATGTCAAATCTCCTCGGTAGCTAGAAAAGAAACTAAACAATTGTATTAATTGATATGTGCTGTAAATATAACGTTCAGCAATATGTTAAGTAGAATTAATAAATTTTTTAGAAAGTTGTTCAATACTCACAATCAGTGAGATTATGACAGATAATAATTCTCAATGAACTTTGTTTGCACTCAATTAACTCACTTGCCACCTACTGGCGCGTAAAATACTTTTTTCAGGCTTTCTCAGTTTTTCGGATCCTTAACAGTAGAATTGAAATGTGAATTTTCGAATATTATAGCAGAGTAAAATCTGGTCTTACACACACACACACACACACACACACACACACACACACACACACACACACACACACACACACATTTTCATTGAAAAATTTGGATCTATTTTTTAGAAAATGTCGTTTGAGCGTTTCTGAAAATGCATATTTGGAAAGCTCATTTTCGCCCAAAACTATCGAGTTTTCTGGAAAGTTCTTCAGAATTTATTTGAAGCAATTGTACTCATCAATGCGATAATGTATAAGAAATGCTTGTAATGTAAATATTGACCACATGAAGATATTAAAAGAAAAAACTTTTTCTTTGATTTTTGGAACAACAAAATAATACATCAAAGAGGAATGTTTTATCATCATTTTTTCACCATTTAGCACTATCCTTAAAAAATTAAAGAACATATTTGAAGCAGTTTCCGAAAGAATATAGTTTGAACGCTTCTAAAAAAAACTAATTTTGAGCTCAGTTTTGCAGAAAACATGAGTTTTAGAGTAAGTTATAGGACATCATTGAAAGCACTTGTAATAAGGAATTTAATAATGTAATCAACTTTCTGGTAATATAAATATTAACGACGTCAGACATCTTAAACCTTTTTTGTGGATTTTGACAATTTTGCCGAATTACGAAATTAAAAGAACACAGAATTCAGCATAGCGTTTATCTCGTATAATACATATAGCAATATCCGTATAATATGCTTGAAGAAAAGTTTTGGAGCTTTTTTGAGAAAATATTGTATTTATTATTTTAGTCTTAGTGCACATATTTCACACGAAATTACGCAAACCTACCATACTTTAAAAAAATGTATATGACGTTAATGAAAGTATAATAATGATGACCAAGTCTCATTTGAAAAAATCTCTATCTTCAATTCAATTCTAGGAAATCGCCGAAAAATGCCAACTTTTGTAAAAGTTAAAAATCCAGAATTTACAGTGAAAAGCGGACCTATGTCATCTTTATACATGTATTTCACTATATTCTTACAACAAATTTAAACAAAAATTGGACCCGTTTTTGAGAACATTATGGGAATTTTCAATTCTGACATGAAGATACAAGAAAATAAGGTTCCAAGTGGATTTTAAGATTTCAAGAAAACTTCTCTTCGGCGACATCACAGTTTACAACTTCTCCCCGAATTGTAAGCGTCGCGTAAAATGCCGAACAAACAAATTTAACAATTCTTTGCAAAGAGAATATCGTATGGACATTTAAAAGATCTTAGTAAATAAAAAAATTAATTTAAAAAAATTTATAAATACATGACAAAATTGAACTAAATACAATTTATAAATATTTTTATTTAAAAAAAGGCTTATTTATTTAATAGTTAGACTTCACAGACTAACCAATTTATATTTTGACAGAATAGATTTTCAAAGAATAACCAGCTATATGTGATGAGTCTTTGATTCACGTAAACCAACCATTTATGGCATTTGAAGTGAGACTTTCTTGAAAATTATAACAAAAATTAAATTGCTTAAAATTTGAAATATTTTCAAACGTAAATAAAAAAAATCAGAATAGCATGCTTATTTCATTAACTATAGAACGTCTCAATATGAAGGTTCAAGGCCATGACGGGGCATGCGATGTTCGGAGAGCACGAAGGTGCTTTTTACTCCCGATAGCAACGTTAGAAATCGTGGGAAATCCTGGTAGATCTTTGCGTTGTTCGATAGGAATAGAGTGGAAGCTAAACCAAGGAGCTAGCCCAGACCCTACAGGATAAGAAAATAACTTGTACGAAAAAGTTTGTGTCAATTTGAAGAACTATTATTTTGAGGATCTCATTTTCTGCGGCAAGGCACTTACAAATCTTACATTGTCATCGGTTTATAACGCCGTTATGGAAACATCAGTAGTGATGTATATCATGACAGCGTCGATTTGGGAACAGTCATCGTGACAAAGCGATCAGAAAAGACAGCTTCGTCAAAACAAAACAGCCAGAGTGTGTTTGCGAAATGCCTTACTTAATTATCTCATAATATTGTTTCTAATAGTGAATATAATAATGCGTGAATTCATTTACAATAAAGAAACCTTACGTCTGAGTGTTTTATCAAAAAATATTGAAAAAATACAAGTATTTTTGAGAGTATTTATTACGTAATTAAGACATTATGAATTATTATCAAAGAAGTAATTTTCCGCAGTAAATACAGGGAAGTTTACATTGACATCGGGTTTGACAACGTGACAATGCAACTTTGAAAGCAGACGGCGACCTTGGAGACAAACGTTACAAAAGCTGCTTTGGGAACACAGAGAATGCCAAACAATATTTGTGTCATTCTTACTACAGACACTCACTCATTTCAAAATGCAGTTACTACTAAGAGAAGTCATATCTTCATGTTGAGAAATGTAGTAAGGAGATGAGAAATGTATAAACTTGTAGTCAGAAATATGTAATTAAATTATTCTGATTCGAATTACTAGGAGTTTATCTTCCAAGCAGGATGATTGCACTGGCATTGTCGTCGCAAACAGGCGGCAACCACTGCAACAAGTGCTAGTACATAAAATCTTTTGGATACACATGGATTACGCCGCATAATATTTTTCGCATTGCTATTGCATTGGTTAAACTCATATCAGAATACTGTCACCAAATAGAGGACTCACATCTGCTTGTTGTATGTTGAAAAGGAACAAAAAGAATCTATAAACTTGAAGACTACGACGAAATAAATCTCTTCTGAATCGATTTTCCCGGAGCTTATTTTCCGCTGCAAGCTCTGAGAAGTGAACGTTGGCACCGGTTGTGATGAAGATCATGACAATGCCAACTTAGGGAGCAGACGGCGACCGTGGCAACGACCTCTGCATAGACAGCTTCGGCGCCGGGAGCGGCGGCGGGGGCGGCGGCGGGGGCGGCGGCAGCGGCAGCGGCAGCGCCTGGAGTCCTTCCCCGGAGGCGGCGGCGCCGAGTCAACTTTTCGCATGTTTATGCATGAGCGCGCGGCGGTGGCGGCGGCGGCGGCGGCGGGGGCGGGGGCGGAGGCGCGCGTCGTTTTGCGGACGACGCCTCGCCGCTCCGCCCCGCCCCCGCCCACGTCCTCCCCCGGCAGACCAGACGCTTGGCACGCCCCTCCGCACCGCACCGGCCACGCGGCCACAGACGATGCAGACGCCACTGCCGCAACCTCCGCCTGCCGCTCCCAGCGACCTGTTACGGGCTCTTAGCCACGTGTTGGCAACCTTTTGTTGGAATGACGTTGTTGTTTAGTTGATGTTGCACTTATTAGGTATTGTGACATACCGATATGTCACATGAAAATAAACTAATATTTATTTGTAGACTATATGGTGGAACATGCATTAGGAAATATCACGAGAGCAAGGGCTTAGCAACGACCGTGAATAAACAATGTAGTTTTTGTTTTTTGTAAATGCATTAAGAGGTGGCTGGATGCCGAAAGTAGAACATTTGGGATTGGGCGAAGAAGTTTAGACGATCGAAAGGTCAGCTACACCAAAATATAACGAACGTATGGATTGGCTGGGTGAGAGAAGGACGGTCAAATGTTATGAAAAAGAGGAAGGTAGTTTAATACGAAGTCTTCGAGGGTGAATCATGCAGGAAGATTGCATTCGGACCGGCATCGCGTTTCTGAACTGATCGTAGGTTCGTGAGAGGGAACGAGTATAATACAGATAGTTCGGGTTATCAGATCGTGAAATTTTAAGGACAGTAAATGATATTGCAGATATTGCATGTAGAAGTAATATTGATGCATAGATTGGGACTTTGGCGGGAGTGGTAATCGAGTAATATATTTTGGGACTATGTCATAGGACGTAATCGGGACTGATAATTTTGATAGTTTGAGACCAGCTTGTATAGGAGCAGAAGAGGATTTCTTGGGACTTTGGACTACGGCAAGCTCGCAAGATATTTCGACTGAGAAGTCTACGAGGGACATCAACGAAGAATAGATAAGTTAACCGCGGTATAAAATTGTAAATTCAAAGATATCTTGATCAAAGGCATAACATCAAATCATTTTATTAAATTCACTAAATTGTTTGCTAAAAAAGTAACAATAAACTTTGTTAAATTTTGTTCTTTAGAAAAGAAAGTGATCTTTCATTTAGTCAATCCAAACAGTAATGAACTAGGAATAGAATCATTCTATTTCAGATTCCCAGCTGCGCTGTATAGTCTGCGGATCCTATAATCCATTATAAAGGTAATAAGGATTATAATATATCGTGACCCATTGACCCAGCAAGCCGGACGCTAAGATCTTTGCCAGATATTAATGTAGAGAAATTTTGTATATCTCAGTATTTGGAAGTGATTTGATGTGTTCTAAAAAGTTTCATAGTTAACAAGTTGATTGTTCGTTCATTCATTGATTCGTCTATCTTGATGTCGATGAGGGCCACAGTTTAAAAAGGTATTGCATTTATAACTTATGAAAAATTATTAGAACTTGTGATTTTTGTGTTTCGGATGCCAAGAGGAAGCTTCGGTAGCTTAAGCTCAAAATTGGTGAGGGCAGATAAAAATGATTAAGTTTGATACTCTAATTGTTCGCATTGGACACTCAGTTCTAAACAAATGAAGGCAAATATGGTTGGTTGTTTGAAAAACTGAGTTAATTAATTTATTGAAGAAAAAATAAATTTACACTCTCTTTTTTAGGTAACTCATAAGAATATTTATGTTGTTATTAGTGAACCTAACTCTATCATCTTGAATAGTTAGGACTAGAAACAAAGTTCTGAGAAACGTAATACCCGTTATGTGGTATTTACTAATCCACTTCTTATCTTTTGCCATCTTTCGGAGACCTCTATACTCATTGTCCTTCTTAGAATCTTTCGGCAATTGTTTCCACCCAGTCAACTTTAGACCTGCATCGTTCTCATGGGCGCTGACTTCTCCTCACTTTCCAGTCTCTCGTGGATTCACAACATCACCTTCTCGAGTTAAAAACTTTTCTCTACCAACCAAATGTAGAATCCGTTTTTCATCACCATCCCTCGATCTCTTTACCTCCTGGCCTTCATTGAACCCACAGCCTACAGGCCTTTACCGTTCAGTCTCAGCAACAAGAGAACATTTCTGCTTTCTGTATCCGTGCCTCGGTCTCCCAGCTCGCGCTGAATCTAACACATCTACATCCGAGCATCTGACGAATCCTCTGCTTTTGCACCTGTTCGATCCCGATTCTTCTGTTGTATTTTGATATTGCTTCAAATCTATGACTTTCGTTACTCCTCACTACTTTCCAATATTGATCATCGACGCTAGATGCCCGTAAAAAGATCTAGGGTAAGTTTACATTAAATATTTATATAAAAATAATCTGTTGATATTTCATGTTTGTAATATTTATTATCAATTATCATACATGAATTAATGGCTTAATAACTTCAATGAAATTATGAGGAATTTACAATTCATCGTAACCAAGTGATCGTGTGAGAGGCGTGTGATCATCTATCACATTTTGTAATTATCAGACAAGCTGTTAACGGCACCAGTCCTTGGTTAACCATATTGGTATTGTTACTGTAGAGTATATTTTGGAATCATGTTTATTTTTAACCCTGAGGTAGAAGACATGACCACCACCTTTACGTCTCCATCAATCTCTGAGTCACACTAACAACTAATCTCCATCGTACCAATTTCAATCTACTGTCTCTGTTCATTCCTGTCTCTCATCCGTCAGTATGCACAATGGACTGTTGGATCCTGATGTCGTAGAAGAGTCCTTGTCATAATGTTGCATCGTCTATTCGCATCCCTTCGCAGTTCATTTATTTATTTATTTTACGTCAAAAACAGTTAAAACTGCGTATGACGTGCTATGGGGAAAACTGAATTGTGTGCATATTTTCAAAATTCTGTGATCCCTACACTAAGTCATATACAACTTAAATTTTGAAAAAAAAGCTCCCGTGTAACAAAATCTATTTTCAAGGATAAAAAGGCAATAAATTGTGGCTCTTATCCATGTTGTCCTTATCAATTTCTTAATCCATTCAATTCATTCAATTTCTTGCTTATACGTTTTGTACTCCATGCAATCCATTTTATGTGGTTTGTTTGAGAGCGCTCCTTCGCCTAGTTACATAATTACCACGAATTTAGAAATAACTGTAAGGACTGTCAAAACTAAGAATATTACTAAAAAAGAAGACATTTAAAGACATTCTAGGCGCGTGATACATTTATGGAAACACATTAAAGATATTGGTTAATTGTTAAAATTTTTTTCAACACGTTAAAATCAGGTATTGTGCACAAAATCTGATAAGTTGTGTTTAGATGAATTAAAAGCTAATTTTTGCAAACAATAGAAACACTTCTTAAAAATAAATCGTTTTGTGAAACCGTTCACTGTAGTTAATTTGTGAACTGATGATCATAAAAGGCAATCTTTCAAGAGATGCGAGATTTTTATTTTTTATTCGATATTTTATAGTTACTTAATTTTCTTATTAATAAATGTATCTCTTAAAAGGAAATGTTTGTTATTTTAGCCGTAGTAAATCAGTAAGATACACGAGCAAAGCCACGACTGTATACCGTGGTACATTGACAACCTTTGAATAAACAAGAATAAATTATTTCTCTCTTTTAACTAAATGCGAAAAGTTAAATAAATTTAATAGTGCAAGGGAAAATATTTTGTGAATGAGTTTAATCAGTTATTTTAGTAAAAACTGTTAGGCATGCGTGTTTGATAGGGAAAACAATTCATTATGAGCGGACATTATATTAAGCGTATTTTATGATGTCCTTAAACAAGTACTTCTATTGCGAAGACATTCGTTTATGAAATATATTTAACAGCTTTTAATTTTTTTGTATTTGTATTACAAATGAAAGTACGTAACAGTTACAAAAATTTTGAACACAAAATTTGAACAAACATTTGCATTTCAGTGTCTCCAACACCAAAAACACCCGTCTCATCTATCTACTTGTGAACAACTCCAGAATATTACCCATTCTCCTCCCCACATCTTCCTCTCACCCTCCTCCGCCATTTTGTTGCCGCGCCGCAGCCATTTCCACGGCCCCCCAAAGCGCCTTAGAGGGCGCGCGCGGCAAGAGCCGGCGCTGGCGCGAGTGGAGCGACAGTCCGGGATCTCCATACTAACGCGCTTATTAAGTGCGTGAGCGTTAATTGCGTGATTACGTCGTCGTGATGTGTTGCCGCTCGCTAATCAGCCAGACGCGCGTTGGCGCTGGCGCCGACGCCGAGGCGTCGAGACGCCCCCGGGCAACGCGGCGCCGAGGGCGAGTCCCGCGTCCCAGGAAGTAGCTGAAGTTACGTTGCGGGGCGGAACGGCGTGTCGATGAAGTTGTTCTCTTGGTCGCTCAGAGACAAATTCTCCGCGCAAACATTTTGTACAGGAGAAGTCAGAGGAAGGAAAAATTACACACACACACACATACACATGCACACACGCACACACACACACACACACACACGTGTGTCAATGATGTTTTTTAGGGGGTTTATATTTATGATTTGTAATTACATTTTTTAAATCAACAATGGCATTCTGAGATTTTTGTAGGTCATGGCAAGGTCATGTAAATATATACTACATCTTCCGAAATAGTTGCGATAATGAAATGTCACTAAGGCAGTGTTTTCTCATACGTGTAATGAAAAGTCATTTTAATGGATAAGTCGCCCACGGTAATTTCAGTAGCAGCACACACGTCTCATAACATTGCCAATAACTAAATGTTTTATTGGTTCGTTCTCAAGAGCATGGATATCCGTAGAAAGAGTTTAGCTTAATTTACGAATTTCATCGTAACGTCTATCTTCGTATTTGGAATACCCATTGCGAAAAAACACCAATTTATCGACCCAGAAAATGTTCCTGTTAGTCTGAGGGAGCTTTTCAAATCCGGAAACACACTGAACATCCCTCTGCTTTGGTCAGAACAGTCATTGCCAAATATTCGTCGCCCTTCATTTTTCCGTCTACAATATTGACAATTGAGAATTATTCGTGAATGAATCCAGTTGTTCAAACACAGATCTTCAAAAAAGTCCCGTAAAATGTTTAAAAAATATGAGTAATTTTACCGGTAGCGGTAGCTCAGTGCAGCACCTGGTGTCACAGCAGCACCTTCGACCGGAAGGTTCTAGGTTCGAGTCCTGACGGCGGCAGGATTTTTGACACTATCTTTTCAGCTAGGACGAATTCAGTCGCTGTCTGGAGGAGAATTCTAGCAGCTGGCTGCTCTGATCGGTAGTTTTTCGTGGTTTCTCCGATCAACACCAGGCGAATGCCGGAGCAATACCCTACCAAAGGGATCACGGACCGCGCGCGATCTTTCCTTCCTCTTCCTTGTCCTGTCCTCTCCTCTTACAGACACACTTACACTAACATGCAGTACACTACCACATATTCCGGGAGACCGGTCGGGAGCTTAGAGCTTGTTCCGGCTGTGGCGGTGCCCCGCTCGTGGGACAGTCCTGGTTAGGAGGAAACTCCATTAGCCGACGGTAGGTCGGCGCCGGATCTCGCCATCCAGCGGAGATCACCGCCATCTCCCAAACAACATGCACTACACTAACGGGGCTAATGACCAAAGCAGTTGACGCGCCCGGAAACACGAAAAAATTAATCAATGAGTAATTTTCGCCCTGAATTTGAGTGAAATATTCGCAATTTTAATGTATTTTTTATTCATAAACGGCTCTAAATTTTTGCTCTATATTTTTCCTTATTATGCAGCAAACGACGGTAACGAACGTGCTGCTCGTCTCAATTTCGGGAAACACTGTATTTTGGAAAATTGTAAAAAAATAACATTGAAAAAGTTCAGTATTGATTATAAGAGATTTTTATTTGTGGCAAAATCGGTTCAAAGAAATTAAATATTTAAATAAGCTCATGAACAAAAATAAGTGTGATTTTCGAGAGATTTCTGGTGGATGTTACTACGAATTAAAAACAAATCTCAAAAACGACACTAATTTTTTCTTAAACGTTTCATTTTAAAGTATAAAGGACGCTTAAAAATCAAGCAAGTCTAATTTTTATTGAACTTTCTAAATTTAAAAAATGCAAAGTTAGAAATAATGGGAGATTTCTTGTGTTGTTTAAATATCAAAAATACACTCACTGAACAGCGTTGTACTTGCAGTGAGTTACTAGAAACTATTGTCATGATGTCCTAATATCACAACTGTTTGAAAAACATTATAGCAATTATGATCTTTTCTTGAAAATATTAGCACCGTTTTTGATTTTTAACTTTAGGAGGAAATGAAGTTATTTCTTCCGATATTTTGAATTACGTATAAAATTATTTTACAAATGATCTTCAATAATTTATGACAAATAAAATCCAAATAGAACTTAAAAATCAATAGAAACACAATGTTTACGAAAATAAAATACATTATTTCATTGCCTGGCACACACACACAACCTCTTTTACTCCACATACGCTATTAAAAACTAATGACGCTTCTCCTTGGAGATTAGTAACCATTTCACGACCCGCTGACAGTTTCTCCTCGCATTTGGTGCTGTTTCACAATTGTTGAGTGTGTGAGTAAAGGAATGTAATTTTTACCGAATGTTTCAATTCAATGGAAATTTTATGAAACAATAATTGCTTATTATAATCTAATAGATTATAATCTCAGACAAATAAAAGCTAACTACATCTTAAAGAGCTTTAAGGAACATTTCTTTTCCTACAAAATATACATTATTTCATCGCCTGATATACCCAGACAACAGCGTTGACTCTGCAGGGCATTACTAAGAACTATGGCCATGCCCTAGCAGTGATTAGTAACCATTACCCAAACCCATGAACGCAGCCTTCAGCGCGAAAATTAAGGCGAACATTACGCGTTATCGCGACTACTAATCAGATCATGTTGCGTGGGACGCGCGAGTAGGACGCTAATACACAGCATCTCCGCTAGGGGCGCAGGAGATGGACGACGCGGCCTCCAGGAGGCGTATTCCGGAGCTGCGAACATCGAAGAACAGCTTACGGCCGTTCGTAATGGCGGCAGTGCAGCAGGCCGCTTCAATGCGAACTTGCGCGACCCGGGCATCGTTTGTCAGCCCCACGACCTCGCGACAATTAACGAGCTTTGTAATGTGCGCGCAGATTTAACCGAATCTACTGCCACTCCGAATTCGCTAGCCTGAGCGTCTGGAGGAGGAGTCAAGTACCTTCAAGTTTTACGCGCAGTTCGTGCATGATGGTGAAAAAGAGAATGAGTAAAGAAAAATAAAAGACGTATTGTAGAAATCATGTGCAAACAGAATTATCTTTCAGTATCACTCGATTCGGCATTTATTACATTTAGTTTCATTAAGTTTAACTATAGGTAATGAAATTGAACCAAATAAGTCTATCTACATTGAAATTGGAAGAGAACATTTTGCAGAAATATTCACAGACGTTTTGAACTTAAACAGCCTATATTGCTCACGAAGAAAATAATTTTGCGTCTGAGATATTAAACTACGTCAAGTTCACGGTGAAAAACCTAAACATTGCACCCTCCGGCGTTGAATTCGCACTTTCTGGACCCGAGAGTTGTTTCCAACGAATTGTTGCACACCTCCACGACAAATAACGAGCTTTCTGACGCGCAAGAGCAGTTAGAGGTAAACGGGGATTCAGGAATAGTGAAAAGCTGGGTGAATTATCTTGAGTGTGTCGTGGAGGATTGGAGAAGGAAAATAGAATGTAATTATGTAGTAAGTGGTAAGAGTATAATTAATGTTCATGTCCGTCAAGAGAAAATCCGGACCCCGCCACAAAGAAGATATTTTAGGGGTACGATTTACCGACGATTAGGGGTAAGATTTACCGACGTGTGCATGTGCTTATTATCATTTATCCAAATCGTTTATATTGATGTGTTAATTAATATTAGGTACCTAATAAGAATGTGATTTAACAATACATTCCTTGACCCTCGTCTGTTTACGACGGTTACAACTTTTCAAATCTTGTGGCACCTTAAGAATGTGAATCGCGTACGACTTTTAATTTCAAAAATATATTAACTTGCTAACGTGAGAGAGATGAAATATGATAAAAAATTAAATGAATTATATAGGAATTAAAACGCAATAAAATCTACGAAACGCGTTTGGCGTCATTGATCCCCATGAGCGCCTTTACCCCCTTCATTTGTGTATCCCAGAACGAAGTATCGGTTGCATTGCTTCTCCTCGGGCATGTTCGTTAGGTAATGCTAGCATTTGGTTAAAAGAATCATTTTGATTTCCGTACTTTTTTAAAGAAACTAAAAAGACATACCCACTAGGAAAAGAGCACTATATCTATACTAATAAAAGTGAATTCAACGACATGTAATCGACATCGATTCCACAAAAGTAAGTGTATAAATAGATACGAAATATTTACAGGCTCTTCTTCAGGATTTGATGAAGTATCCTTGCAAAGTTTGGTAAAGATTAATACAACACAAATGCGAAAAATAAATAATTTAAATAACATGCTGGTAGATGCACTACGGTCGTTATTTTTCACCAGTCACTAAGAGACGGGTTCCTGATATATTCCGCCAAAGGACAGCAGCGATGCGGTAGAATCACAGAGTATAGGAGGATGGCCGTGTGACCGATCTCCATGAAAGTTGGAACATCTATGTGTTTTTATGGAGATTTTTATGCTGTTCATTTTTTGTAACTCCACTAGAAGGCACTGTAGCTTAAGATGGCGCTTCAGTGAAATGCAATTCCCAATCATGGGAGCCCAGCTTCATTATTGCTGGGCGTTGCCGTGTGACGCGGGGCGAGGCTAAGGAGGCCAGGAGGAACCATCAACGCAAGAGAAGGGAGGGAAGAGATAGACAGAGAGAGGGGAAAAGAGAAAGTGGGGGAGGGAATTGAGAAAAGAGAGATGGAAAAAGGGAGGGAAAAGAGAAGGGGAAAGAGGGAGAAAAGATACATGTAAAAAGACGGAGAGGGAAAGAGAGAGGGAAAAGGGAAGGAAGGGAAAGGAGATGGCAAAGAAGAAGAAAAAAGAGAAGGGAGAAAAAAAAGAGAGGAGGGAAAATAAAGAATGGGAAAATAGAAAGAAGATAAAAGAGAGAGAAGGGGGAAAGAGAGAAAGGGTAAATGAGAGAGAGAGGGGGAATAAAAGAGGGAGGGAAAAACGAGGAGGAAAGAGAGATGGAAAAAGAGGGAGAGAGAATGAGGGAAAAAGAGAGTGAAGTAAGAGAGCAGGACAATGTCTGCCGGGTTGTGCTAGTTTTCAATATACACCACCATCTGATTATATTTATTTTTCTTAACATTCGGACCATACAATGTTCATCAGCCCTTCTCTCCGTTCGCAAGTAATATTGACTTTGCTCCTGCAGTGACTTTGGCTGATTTCATTACTTCGACGCAGATCTTCCATTTACTTCTCTTCAACGCCACCACTGCCCTCCTCCGCTGTTGCTTCGGGGCCTGGTCCAGAACTAGGGAGAGCTTAATGAGTTTCAAGAGGATTCACACGGCAAGAAGCTACCTTCGGCCGGGAGGGGACTGCTAATTTCTGCCACCAAGCTTGATTATAGGCCGGGAAATAACAGTGGTTAGTAAACTGGACTACGCTAAAGCTCATAAGCACCTGACTAAAGTGTTCGGAACAGACGAAACAGAAGCCAGGCCGTCACGAGCCGCGTATCTCGCTGCGTGCGGATGGCCCGGTCGTTCGAAACTCAAGGCACACAACAGCGATCCATTTGCACGGTATAGTTGTGCGGACTGTATGGAATGTTCTTGCGGATTTACACAGCGCCGGCAAGTACGCACAGGAGTCAGTCCGGTTCTAGGTATCGTAGCAGTCATGTCGTTCCTTCGTGTCGCGTCTTAAACATTCAGAGCTAGCGCGCAGACTCCAAGTCCGCATCAATTTATTTTTCTTTTACATTTTAATATTTGTCACCTTAGGTATCACATGTTTTCAATACTTTCCTATAAATAGTTGTTTCATATCGTTCTTGCGTTGCGGATTTGACTAGTGTAGTCATTTCAGTATAGTAAGCAATTGCGGAGTCTCAGTCCGACGCGAGCACGGGCGTTATTTTATTGATTTTAGTTTAAATAAATAGATAAGAAATTTGAGTAAAAATATTTTGTTTAGAAATTCACGAATGAGATATATAACATTTGAAACTATCTTAATACATATAGCTTGAAATATTATCTTCGTGTTGATATTAATTTTTCATTAAATTACTTTTAACATTCCCATGCCTTTTCCTTGCAAGTTCCTTTTGTATCGAGAATGAATTTCCTTATCTACTTTGCCTACATCTACTTTTAGCTAAGTGCGGACTCACATTCTGCCGCGAATACTGATGTTTCAAAATATGCCGAGGCTACTGCAGGGTCAAGACGGTTTTCGTGAACTGTTTACGGCAAAAAATAATTTAGCAGTAACCTTAAACAGACGAATTTAAAGGAAAGCAACAACTCTATATTTGTTTTGACTAGAAATCGACATAAGGAAAGACCTTTCGCAAATAAATTTAATAGAGGATTGATGATTGGTGTAATTATGTGAGAAAGGCAAATTTCTCAAATAATCTCAAATTTCTAATGTGTCAATATTGTTCTGGTGAGAATCATTTTTCTTATTCTGAGTATTTTACTCGTGAGTTATTGGTTTCCATCTGGCCATTCACGTTTTATAATAATATGTTTATAAACTAATCACGGGAGCCGAAAATCGAAAACTTCACGTTCACTTTTCGCTATCGTCTTGTTGCAAATGACGTTCAACTGTTTCGAAAACAAAGGAACTTATTCAAATAACTCAAGTCATCAATATAACGTCTAAATGAACCCACCAATAAATATATTTCGCTATTTTTAACATTATGTTCATACTATTTAATTGATTTGTAACTTTTATTTGAGAAATAGTTAACTGCATTCCATTCGTGGTTTGAAACTTTTCAGGTAAATCCGCTCCTAGCTACACATATCACGAACGTATTAATAAGTTTCAAATCACTAGTTAAATTATTTATCCTAGAATTCAAAACATAGTAAAATTACTTATTATTACAATAGCTCTTTTTTCAAAGAGTAGGCGAAGATCCTATCTTGCCTAGTTTATTCTGTAATGAAATTCTGAAATGTAATGTTGTTGCCTTCCCAGCCTCAAACTATGATGTGGATTGGTTACCGGCCATGCGCCCTTAGTTAAGTGGGCAAGCATTGTTCACTTGGATAAATATTTGAAAAAGAACGTCAGCACAAGGCGCTTTTCTGTTTGCATGGGATTCCGTATTCCGTGCCCACGGGGTTCTCGAGAGAAAACTGATTGGTCTGAGGTATAGCACGAGTGTGTGGGCCACGCTTTCAGGGCATACACACTGTCCAGCCAGGCTTGACGAATCTACGTTGTGCCGGTTGCAAATCGGGTATCATCTACCTAATTATATTTTTTGCATAATGCATTTCAACAATATTACCGGCGCGCACAAACTTATCTACCCTAGATTGAGAGTTAATGATTTGCGTTAGGCATTGACGGGACAGGGAAGCCAGGTTTCTAAATGCCTGGATCAGGCAATTCCGAGCCCCGACACCGCTCGGCGCTTGCGAGGGGAGCTTCGACTGGTGATGGCAAAAGACACTACGAGTGGCCATTAGCATTCGGAGGCTGCAGAGCGAGGGACCGGTTTAATTGCGGTTCGGCAGTGGCAGCGAAATTACTCGAATGGCTTTGCAAACTGTTAGGAAATGAGCGTGACTGAAATTTGTCAGTGTTGTTTTCCAGGTGTTTGCATGACTTTGCACTTGATGGGGTGTGCAAATGATTACTAGTATTGTGTTCTGTGTTTCTCAATGCTTTGCAATCTGTCTACGTGAAAGTTTCACAATTTACTTCGTCTCTGGCTAACTTCTAAACAATACTCGACCAAAGAGTAGAGAAATAAGATTGTTGGGCAGGGCTAAGTTTCAAAAAAGCATTTGATGAATTTCTATGAAATCTAATCTGAATTGAAACCAAATCTAAGGTCATGTTCGTTACCCTGTAACCACAATTACGACAGTTGATGTATTTTGGGAAGAATGTTCAAATTTTATTGTTCATGGGATAATTGGAACTTCATATACTTGAGAGGATATAAAAGATAAAGTTCAAATATTGAAAATATAAAACTAACAAATGTCTAATTCAAAATATCTTATGGTTTTCTGGGTAAATGCTTACAATATATATGTAATATAATATATATGTATATCTTATATGTTTATATGATTAATTGCTATTAACTTGAATAAAAATAAAACACTTTAAAACAAAAAATAATCTTTCAAAACAGATGAACATAAGAAAATATTAAAAACAATATTAAGTCAATGTATTCAAAGTTCGAATGAATTATTTGCTGATTCTTCTCTGAAATGCCGGTGAGGTTTGCAATTCTCGTTATCTCTCACATTTACACACCGCGATGGGTTGAAAACATTATAAGAAACTAGTGATGTATCGATTTAACAATATAGGGTGAATTATTTCATGCGAAAAAATATACTGCTGTTGTCTTCTCTATCACAGTAATGTTTCCTATGTCATTTTGCTGCTAAACGGCATTGTTATATGAAGCAGTTTTTTGGCGAATTCTCTTCTACTATAATGTCAACAAGGTATTGTTTAGAGCGAGTCAAAGCGCTGAGTTTAAGTATCATCGAAAAAAGAATATTATTATCAAAGAAACGACGCAAAAAGGAAAGTTGCGCATTGACGGAATTGGGGTGCAAATTACATGTCCTGAATCCAGGAAAAGAGGGGCATATTCGAGGTGGGAGGCGATCAGGTAGGTAAGAAGGGTATGGACAGAGCGAACCGGGATGAAAATAAAAGTAATTATTTATTACTCTATAAATAACGTACTCTGGGACACGCACCGAGCTGAATCAGGGACTCTTATTTAAAAAAAAAAAATTCTTATATTCGTAGCTACCTGATCAGTGGTAAACAAGCGAAGAGAAAACCATTTCTAACTTCTGTTATGATCGTGAGTTCACAATTTACGTTTACGTTCATTAGAAGCTGCAGTTCAACATTATGCATGTTGCTAGCACTCTTGTCGGCCACTGGTGTCACTAAACAGAGTGTTTCCGAACGCGCTGTATAATTCGCAGCCAAACAGATGTTTGTGATACATCAACACCCGAGCAGCGTGTGTTCTTTAGCTGGTAAATACCCAAAGGACGCCCCTCCTCGCCTTCCCAGGGGCACGCGCGCGCGGATGGCGGTGCGGAGTGCGTCGCCCCGGGCGTCGAGGCCTCACGCCGCATCGCCCGGCCACGCGCCGCCCGCCCCGCCCCGCCCCCGCGCCCCGGCACGCGCACGCGGCACGCTGCACGCGGCGCCCAGTAACGATCGCACCGCGCCGCCCGCGCCGCCCCCCCCCCCGCCCCCCCCCCCCGTCCGTGCCCCTCACTGTCTACGCCTCTCGCCGTTCACGCCCGTCACCGTTCGCGCTCTCACTGTCCATAACCCCTCACCATTCGCTTCCGTCACTAACCACCTGCATGACTATCTACGCCCCACACCGTCCGATCGCAACAACGTCTGTGCCACTCACTGTCTACGCCCCTTACCGTTCGTGCCCCTCACTGTCCATAACCCCTCATCATTCGCACCCATCACTAACAACCCGCATGACTATCTACGCCCCACACCGTCCGATCGCAACAACGTCTGTGCCACTCATTGTCTACGCCCCTCGCCGTTCGCGCCCCTCACCGTCCATAACCCCTCATCATTCGCACCCATCACTAACAACCCGCATGACTATCTACGCTCCACACCGTCCGATCGCAACAACGTCTGTGCCACTCACTGTCTACGCCCCTCGCCGTTCACGCCCATCACCGTTCAGGCCCCTCACTGTCCATAACCCCTCACCATTCGCACCCGTCACCGTCCGCGCCCCTCACCGTCGGCGCCCCTCACCGTCCACGCCTCTCACCGTCCACGTCCCTCACCATCCACGCCCCTCACCGTCCGTCACCCTCATTATTTGCGCTCTTGCAGTCCATACCCACACTGACTTAGCCCCTCATCAATCACGCTCCTCACTATCTGTGCCCCTTACCAACCGTAACTCTCGTCCGCCTCGTAACTGCTTGTGACACCACCGTCCGTACCCCCTCACCTCCGTCCGCCCCGTAACCGTCTGTGCCCATCGCCGTCCGTAACTCCCACCGTTCGCGCCCCTCGTCTTCTGTGCCCAACACCGCCACACTCGCTTCACCATTGGTGCCATCCGCATAAGCCGTCCACAAATCACCGCCAACGCCCAACCGTCCACATCTATCTGCATGAACATACACAGCTCACGTTTATAAATGTTATCATTCAGGTTGCAGAGTGGAGTAAAAACTTACTTAGGAAAGATGAATAGGTAATTGAGGGATAATGAAAATCGTGGGGTGATCGTCGCCACTGATATTTATCAGGTGGTCCGAAATATAGACTAAATTTAATAGCGTGTGCAATCTCTCACCTGTCAGAAAGTACTTTATTAGAGTTCATCCGCTTCACGCAACAAAATCCATCGAACGGTTGAAACGTTATGAGGATTGAAACTTGAGATATGCCCACCGCACGCCATAAAATGGAACGTAAAGCAGTAATAGTTCACTGCATGCCCTCTGCCCTTCAAGATCGTTAAGGAGCCGTTCATAAATATCCAGAGAGTTGAACTGTGTTATTTGAACTCTGCTATTTGTATGTTTCTCTAATTTTGTAATTGTGCATTCTCCTTCAAATAATCTACCATTGCGTAACTACTAATGTATTACGTTGTTTCACATTTATTTTTATAATGTATTGTGTTCTATTACATATTAATTTTGCGTCTCATTTCATACTCTTTACATCCATTTAATTAATTGTCTAATAGTGACGTCTTTCGTTCTTCATGAATTCTTTAATCTGAACTTTCCAAATTTTAGGCACGACTGTATTTCTCAGATACTGTAAAGTCAGTCCATTTATGATATACTTGAACTCGTACGAGTGTAAAAAATATATCCTTTGACCATCAAAATCGACAATTTTGATCCTTTGTTCTGTGACAAAGTGATTGATAATGTTTAGTGTTCCGGCGTGTGGTTCTTCTTACGGACCAACTGCTCATAGGATTAGCAGTTTAACCGACGCACGAAGCGCATTGAACAGGGAGTCCGTACCGAGAGGCTTTGCTCGTAGAACTAGTACTTCATACCGATGTGGTTCCTTCGTAACGAAAAGACTAACGTAATTGATGTCCGTTGCATTGATTTTGCACGTGTGATATCACTCTCACGGTAGAGGCAGATCAATTGGTTTTTATATTCAGAAAATCCTTTGATTAATTCAAAAGTGTGGGGAAAGCTGAAACATTTCTCCAATGATATTTCCCTTCCATAAAGGTTTTCTCATGCGCTGAGCACGATATTAGTTAGGCGAGGCTGTCTGAACAGGTAGATTCGTCCCTATTATCTTCTGCTCTACGGATGCTCTCAGTTTCTGGTCTATGGATCCTCCAAAATATAACGATTTTTTTATTAGATACCGCTTTTACTTATAATGTACTGACTTTGTACAACCCGGATCACCCTCACGAAAAATTTGGACCTCTTGATTCTTCGACCTTCTGTAAAATCCATACATTAGTTCAAAACTATAGTTTGTGAAGAGGAATGAAATGCACAAGCCCACGAGATAAAATATCACCCCTGCGCACAGCTGGGAATATAGACGACACTCCCCCGTCGTAGAACATCTCGTTCATGTGCTAAGCAGCATGTCAGACACGCGAGGCATTCCGAGCAGATAATGCGCCGCAATGCTCGTAGGAGCGTGGCCGTCCTAGCGCCGAGCCCCGCGCTGGGGATCCTGGGCTGCGCGGCGAAAGCCAGGCCGCTGGGCGGGCGCCCGCCCGCAGCTAACGGGTGTTGCGCGTGAAGATGGGGTAATTAACGGCGGCGGAGGTTTCGCCAAGTCAGCGCGCCATGAAAACAGCGCAGCGCGTGTAATCGCCGCCGCCGACACGCTTCTCCACTCAGGACAGCTTTCAGGCGGCCCACCCCATGCGACGGGAGTGGGCGTGGCTGCAGCGACGCTTCCGTCGCCCCCAACGAAACGACGGTAATGGTGGCTGAGGTATGGCTGGCGAAGGGGGATTTTTTTCGAGTTTCCGGGCGCGTAAACTGCTTAGGTCATTAGTCCCGTAAGTGTAGCGTATGTTTTTTCTCGGTAGGTGGCAGTGATCTTCCCCCGCTGGATGGCGAGATCCGGCGCCGACCTACCGTCGGCTAGTGGAGTTTCCCCCTAACCAGGACTCTCCCACCAGCGGGGCACCGCCCCAGACGGGACAAGCTCTAAACTCCCGACCGGTCTCCCGGAATATGTGGTAGTGTAGTGCATGTTTGTGTGTGTGTGTGTGTAAGGGGATAAGATAGGACAAGGAAGAGGAAGGAAAGATCGCGCGCGGTCCGTGGCCCGTTTGGTAAGGTACTGCTCCGGCATTCACGTGGTGTTGATCGGAAAAAACCGGGAAACTACCGATCAGAGCAGCCGACCGCTAGAATTCTTCTCCAGACAGACTGACTTCGACCTAGCTGAAAAGCTAGTGTCGAATATCCTGCCGCCGTCAGGACTCGAACCTAGGACCTCCCCTGACGTCAGTTGATGCACTGAGCTACCGCTCCCGGTCTGGCGATGGTTGAATGAGTGAGCGGTTTTTTAGTGTTTGTGGTCACAACTTGATACTTAGTCATTAATTCCGGGCGTGTAGTGCATACTAGAGCCCGGAAAGGGTGGTGTTCCGCACTCAACCTTGAGATCCGGGGCCGACCTATACAATAGATTGCGGCGTTTTCCACATCCAAGAATATCTATAGCTTTTCCCCAGCGGGACCCGCCCCAGCCGAGATGTTCCTTTCTGGCGACTGGTCTCCCGAGCGGTGGTGGAGGTGTGGTGGTGGAGCGGTGGTGGAGAGAAAGACGAAGAATTGGGGAAGCTGAAAAACGTGGCAGTGGTGTTGTGGAGGAAGTAAAAGTGGTGGTAGAGGGTATAGATGAAGCATCCGTCACACATTAAATCTTGGGCAGCGGTGGCACTAAGTTTTATAAGAAGGATGAAAGTAGTGATGGGGGTAATGGCAATATGATGCGAGTGATGTTGCTGGTGCTTGTGATGGTACCGGCAAAGTCAATGGCCTGGCCGTGCGGGAAATACCGACTGATGAGTTTATGAAGGTCTTGGAAGTGGAGCGGTTATAATGTATGTGAGAGAGGAAGTTTAACCGGTGGTGGACGTGAAGCTGGCGGAATTGCTAATATACATGTTGTTCCAATGAACTCACCTTTGCGGAAGCACTGAGTTGGCTTTTCCAAATGTGGTGATGACGGAGGAGGTGATGGTGATAGTGAGTTGGTGGGAATGGTGGTGCAGACAGTTGTAGCGGTGGCAAAAACAGTTTGCCAAAGTATTTGTTGATTGATTGATTGATTTATTCATGTTTCCGGGCGCGTAAACTGCTCTGGTCATTAGTACCGTTAGTGTAGTGCATGTTTTTTCTCGGGAGATGGCGGTGATCTTCCCCCGCTGGATGGCGAGATCCGGCACCGGCCTACCGTCGGCTAGTGGGGTTTCCCCCTCATCAGGACTCTCCCACCAGCGGGGCACCGCCCAGCCGGGACAATCTCTATGTTCCCGACCGGTCTTCCGGGATATGTGGTAGTGTAGTGGATGTTAGTGTAAGTGTGTGTCTAAGGGGAAAGGATAGGACAAGGAAGAGGAAGGACAGATCGCGGGCGGTCCGTGGCCCGTTTGAGAGGGTACTTCTCCGGCATTCGCCTGGTGTTGATCGGAGAAACCACGGAAAACGACCGATCAGAGCAGCCGGCCGCTAGAATTCTCCTCCAGACAGCGACAGAATTCGACCTCGCTGAGAAGCTAGTGTCGAAAATTCTGCCGCCGTGGGGAGTGGGAACCTAGGACCTCCCCGTCAGAGGCGCTGCAGTGACTGTTGATGCACTGAGCTACCGCTCCCGGTCCCAAAGCATTTGTGGTGGTGCAGATGGCGACAGTGGTAATGCCGTTGTAGGTTGTTGGGGAATGATAGAGGTTTCGAGGATGTGACACCAGAGAAGTGCCGTCGGAGGAGGCGAAAATGGCGGACGCTGATGGAAGTGGTGGTGACGATGACAGGGTAGGGACGGCAGAAGTGTTGATTTGGATGATGTGACGTACACATGGATAGCGCTTAGTGGAGGGCGTAGGAAACAGCAGAGGGGAGGATGAGTCAATGGAGGTGGAGCCGATGAATATACCTGAAAGGTTGTGGCACAAATAAAGGTGAATGGTTCGTTGCAATGGTGGCAGAGGAGAGGGAGGCAATGGTAGAGGTATGGAAGCAACATATCTCGAAGAAGCAGGAGAACAAAGTAATAGCAATAAAACTCTTTAAGTCGAGCACTGTGAAGACGTTGGTAACATCAGTGGTGACGACGACGATAGTATCAATGCAGTGTAGAGGACAGACGGCACCTTGTGATACACAGAGGTCAATATATTTGACACGCAGTAAAAGAGTGACTAGAACAAGAACGGAAGTGACAGAACTGGAAAATCATATTAAACGCAGGGACTGGAGTCGTCCCAAGTTGTGATATCTTTGTAAAGAGAATATGTTCACGAAAGTGCGGTTGTCAATGGTGTAACGATTAACATATATCGGATGTTATACCGAAGTTTGCGGGTTCAATCCTGGTCGCTGCCGTGGAGTTTAAGAGCGAAAAAGTACTTTGTACGCTTTCCTTAGTAGAGGGTAGGGAAGTAAAGATGTCTGTCACATATTAGTATATTTACTGGATGTAAAAGATTGTAAAAGATTCTCTAGCGTAAATGAAGTTTCTGAGCTAAATTCAAATCGCCTATTTTGTCGCCCAAATAATAATATAATCGTACCTTCGTTCTCCTGTAGTTGGTAAAAGAAGCGTAGGGAAATTTACGTAGTTAGACGGAAGAGCCAAGCCTCGTGGCCTGAGTCTCGCCCCGTAAAATAAGGCATCAATTCAATTCAGTTGAAAGTAATGCAGCCTTATTCAGGAAAAATGGAAAATCTGGATTTCTCCCGATTGTTAAGACTTTTTGTTTGGCATCTGGCAGCGATGGGAGTCCGTGGCAACCACTTGCGCACACGCAGCGCTCCTGGCGGGAAGCGAACGCGGCGCAAACATTTGCAGAGGGACTGAGCGGCACAACATCCGCCTGTTGAGCGCCATATGGCGAGCAACTGCAGCCGCCACTGCTAGCGCCCCCGCCGCTTCGGAGGCAGACACTGCTTTCCGAGACATCTCTTCAGAGTGCGCCTATGTAAATTGTTACGGCATCGTAAATGCTACGACTGACGTCACTGGTCTATGTAAATTGTTACGGCTGACGTCACTGGTCTATGTAAATTGTTACGGCTGACGTCACTGGGTCTTCTGAGTTTCGTCTCCGGGTCTTGATGCATCCCTTTCTCGATCACAATACTTGTCGCCATTGCTGCCACTGTTCCCGCCGCCTCTCATCGACACCTTGCTCGTCATCAGTCACGTCAAATGTTTTGTTTCCTTTTACGACACGAGTCCTATCAGCATTTTCGTTTCCATCCCCGTTGCATTTCTCAAAGCTCCTTTCGGCACCTTTTCTGTAAGCGTTGTGATAGGTATGCCTGTCCGTATTACTGACAATATTTTTTTAATGGTTTGTCAGCATTTCTTTCATAATTTTTGTGATCAATTATTTTATCCGTTATAATAGGCCGAGTCCAGCCACTCCTTGATTTCTACATTTACACTGCGACAGTCCAGACAGCAAATTACATATACACTCCTAAACAATCGATGATAAATATCCATTTCCAGAACAGGAGTGGCTTTCCTCTCTCACGATCCAAATAAATGTGTTAAACGGTCCGTAGTTCCAAATTTTTTTTGTGTGTGTGTATGAGTGTGTGTGCGCGCGCGCGTGTGTGTTTATTCATTTTTGTTTATAAAGAAGAGGAATTAAGGATCCACGTTTCATTACATGGCTGTTCACTTTTGTTATCGTTAAAGTTATCTGCACCTACAACTATAGAAAAACTTGATCTTCGTACACATTAGAAATATTATTAATCAGTTTCACATCTCTTTCCGGTTCACTTTCCTGTCCGGTTCCTCCGCATACCTAAACGACGGTTTTGGGCCGTTTTTCTCCGGCCATCAGAGATGTCAGGCGACGTGTCGCCGGGTCCCGTTCAGTACAATTCTTACGGCCATTCATTTTTCGAGACTTCAATTTCCCTTTTTTTGAAAATTATTCCGCACCACTAACAAATTATACGCGTCTGCTCACGACCAAACAATACGTTGTTCTGTTTCTGTTACTCCATTGTGACATATCTGCTCGCCAAATTCTAAGCAATTCTAGGTCGGCAGTTGGTAATCCTCGCCGTTTGCTTGTCTTTCAGATGCGCAGAATTGATTCGAACTCGTTCCTCGTTGGTAAATCTTACTCTTATCCACTCATATCTTTCTCATATATCCATTATTAATTCACTACTAAATTTCACACCATTTTCTTATGTCTTGTTATCAACATTCCTTTCCTATTTCAAGTTATTTATTATACAGCTAATGTTGACTTCCATTGTTGCCCGTCGAAACATATTTCGATAAACATCTCTGTTGCGGCGATATACGAGGATTCGTATCGCGCGCCAAATCGGCAGCGCGGGACGCAGGCTACCGAAGGCAGCAGGGCCACAAACCGGCGCGAAGGCCGGCCAATAGGACGGGAGCGGCTGGCGAGCCCGGCCAGCGCCGGCCAGCGCCGGCCAGAGGAACAGACAGTTCTGAAGTGCGATCCAGCAGTGACCCCGTGTATAGTGTACCTAGTGCGAACTCGGCGAAGTAATTGGTTTCTCTCTCTCCTGGTATTTTGGACGACCGTGCGCGCATCTTGGGACTTCTACTGGATTTTGGACACCGTGGCATTGTACAACGGACTACGCTTCTGGATTTTGGTTAACGAGATCACTACTATAAAAAGCTTGATCAATAAATTGTTATTGTTGACTTGTGTCTTTTTGCGTACATAACAATCTCTTTTCATGATGAGCTATAATGGTACTCAAATAACCCGTTATAGTACGCTTTCTCTTGCTACGTTGTAATCATCTCGTTAATCTGTCTCCTTTTTGGTTTAAAGATTATTTTTGAAACTTCAATTAGCCTTTCTACTAAATACTACATATTTTACTACAATATTCACATTCCCTCTTCATTACTTGATGTTCATAATTTATTACAAACTCATACTTATCTTTTTCTCTTCCTTGAATTCCTCTTCCGTGTTCTTCCCATTCATTTATTCCATTTATGAATTTTAAATGTGTTTCGACTCGTAAGTCATTTCCTCGATTGCTGTTTCAAAGTTTACTCAATCGCTTAAGACGTATGCCGAAATGATTCCTAGTGTTCCATCAGATATAAATGTAAAATCTTTTTCCCTTTCTTCATTTTTTCACACTTGAGGCATTCGTATGTAAGAAATGACTTGTGACATTTTGCGAAATCAATATTATTTAATTGTTACCCCTTTAATACGAACGAGATGTACGGCTGTCTTTGTATCACATTAGCTTTCGAGTTCAGAAAAAATATAATGAAAATATTAATTCGTGCTGGCCTTGCAGTGTTATTAACGAGATAATTGCACTTCCTACATAACACGTCAGTATTTATGGCCTGAATACCTCAATAATAATTATGTAAATGTAGATCCATCTCGATCAGGTTTTTAGTCCAGTTTCCCTGATCCATTGAGCAAATGCTGAGATGGCCCCTTGTTTTGCTTCTGGACATAAATGTAACTTCATTTTCTGTGCACGTCTTCTAGAATTCAGTGGAAAGTACAATTATTCAAATTATCGTTTCCATGTTGTCGGGGCAGGAAGTATTATTCCGAAGGACAACGTGGATAAGAGCCCAAAATGTATTGCTTATTTATTCTTGAAAATAGATTTTATTACATGGGACCTTTTTTCCCAAAATTCAAGTAGTATATGACTTAGTGTAGGGATCACAACATTTTGAAAATGTGCACACAATTCACTTTTCCCCATAGCACGTCATAAGCAGTTTTAACTGTTTTTTGACGTAAAATAAATAAATTTTTATCTGTTATTTTATGTTTGACAGAAAAGCAGTCCTTTTGGTCTAAACCTTGTCAGAATTAGATTATTATTATTATTATTATTATTATTATTATTATTATTGTTATTATTATTATTACTATTATTATTATTGTTATTATTATTATTATTATTATTAAACATGCAAAGCTCCGATAAAACACTTTAACATAAAAATACACGCCGGAGGCGCCACAGTAAACTAGTCCACTACGCTATGCTGTTGTAGAATTGATTGATTGTTTGATTAGTGATTCCGGGCGCGTCAACTGCTAAGATTATTAGTCCCGTAGGCGTAGTGCATGCGATTTCCTTTGGAGGTGGAAGTGATCATTCCACGCTAGGAGGCGAGATCCGGCGCCGACCTGCCGTTGGCTAATAGGTTTTCCTCAACCAGGTATTTCCCCTAAGCGGGGCACCGCTCCAGCCGCTACAATCTCTTAGCTCCCGACCGGTCTCCAGGCATGTGTGACAGTGTAGATCATGTAAATGTGTGTGAGTAAGTAAGGGGTGAGGATAAGACAAGGAAGGGGAAAGAAAGATGTGACTCGTGGCCCGTTTGATAGGAACTGCTCCAGCATTCATCTCGTGTTGATCGGAGAAACTACGAAAATCTACCGATCAGCTTAGCCTGACGCTAGAATTCTCTTCCAGACCGCGGATGAATTCGACGCAGCTATCTAGTTAATGTCGAAAATCTAGCCACCGTCGGGCTCAAACTCAGGACCTACCAACCAGACGCACTGTAGTGACATCCGTTGATGCCCTGAGACACCTCTCCCGGCATATTGCAGTATTCGTGGAGACTATTTTTGTTAATATAATTAGATTCTTGTACTCGTATTACACGAGAGTATTCTATTTGTTGATCGGAATCAGTGTACGTGATGCATTTTGGAAAACCATTTTGCGTGGTTTTGATGAATATCTGCTTTTCTGCTGTAGGCCACAAGTTCTAAAATATTCTCTTTGTGACATTGAGTGTTCTTCAACGAATATTATATTACTTATTTATTACAAAAAGGTTTGATGTTGCCTGAAGCCTTTTCTCTTCTACAACGTAACGCTGCTTTATCTGGCGTCGTGTGATATTTCAAAATTCCTAAAAGTTCAATTGCACCCACATGAAGTTCTCTGAATTCCATTATCTGTTCTATTTTACAGAAGCACTCATGTCGGCCTACATACTTTCTCGATTTCTCGGCCTCTTGTGTGATTAACGCAGAGCGCGTGCTCAAATGGAGTGGGATGTTTCAGAGAAGGCTGACGCCCAGATGCCGTATTTGGAATAATCCAAGCTGAATAGTGGGTTGAAGTATATAGAGTACATCGTAAAACGGATAGTATGGACGTTTTAAAATGTAAATTAACAGAATTGCAGGTTTCCTGATTTATTTTTTTATTTATGCCTTCGGTAGTGCATATTTTGTTTTGAATACTATGTCAGTATTACGTAATTCTATTTAATTCTATATAATTAAAAAAACTTAAACTCATTTATAACATAAATGGAAACAATTTCTTATCTGGATTTTAATTTTTTGTATTTAAAATACACTTTTTCTTGGCGCACTATTCTTTTGAAGGCATAAATTCTCTAAAACTAAGATTTATGAAGGAATAGTTAAGAAATAGAAACGACGATAAATCTCGGTGTATACTTACTAATAAAGTCAAAGTGGCATACTAAATGACCATTCTGAGAGATAAAATTAAAGTGGTCAGTCGTCGCGATCTTTTTCAATTTTCGGACAGAGTAAATTGTTTACCAAACGGGAAAGTAGTACATTCAATAAAAAAATATTCAGTTAAATATATGAGTTTAGCTCACGGACTGTTCATAATTTACTGTCCATTATACTGTGAGTGTCCATAATTTTTTATCAAGTTATCGTAGATTAAAACTGAGACGTCAAAAATACTAGAGGTTCATCAGAATAGCACCGACTTCATTATACTAGTTAGTTTTCTATTTTTATGGTCTGGGATCGCTTTTATTGTCCAATCCTCTTCCCAGATGTCATCTACCGCCATCCAAAGTACTTTTTTAAAAAAAAATTCTCAACGTTTCGGTTTTCTATTGGTAGAACCAAACTATTATTTGAATATTTTAGAAGATTAAAATATAGTTTTGTAGGGAAATTTTCATGGAAAAATTTTAAGCCGTTTTAAGACAATATCGTTTAAATTAGGTATATGAGCAATTTTACTTTCTCCTTCACAGGAAACTTTTGAGTTTTCAAAAACCTTAACTAAAAGCCATTTGAATCACTTCCACTCACAAATGCAGCAATGTAGAAAAATCGCTAAAAATGTGCATATAAACGGCGACAGAGATATTAAAGAAATACATTTGTGTTCATATTTTAAAAGCAAAATAATACAGCAAAACGGATTTTGAGTCATCCTCAACAGTTCATTGAGTGTTATCCTTAGAGTGTGCAGCCTTTTTGGAGAAAATAGGGTTTGAGCGTTTCTGAAAATGCTGAATTTTGTTCTCATTTACACAGAATTGGAGTTTTCGAGAAAATTACGCATCATTTGAAGCTCGTGTATTCATAAATGCAATAATGTACACAAATGGCCGTTATTGCATATATTGAAGACATGAGAGAGATGTCCAACAATTCAATTGTTTAATATATCTAAAACAACAACAAGCAAATACAGCAAAGTGGCATTCAATGATAGCACAGTATATTTGCACTATCCAATATCTAACGTTTAAAGAAAAAAAATGAAGCCGATTTTGAGGAATTTTGGTTTTTGATATTTTTATTACTGACATATTTCACCCAATATTGTGCGAAAATTACTGAAATTTTCTAAAATATGGAAGAAATAATTATGGAGATCAATTGTTATTTAAAGTATAAATCTCTATCTTCAATTTTGTAGTTCTGAGAAGACGCCTAAAAAATTCACGCGGGCGTCGTTGCAATTTTCAAAATTCTGAGTTAACAGTGAAAATTGGACCTAAGACATCTTTATGACTGTATTTTACTCTCTTCGTTCAAAACATTTAAAGAACAAAAATTGGAGCACATTTTGAGAAAATTTAAAAAATGTCTCTGGGGTTTAATGTAAAATATAACCAAATTTTAAAAAATGATTTTCAAAATCACAAAGCTTCGAGACGAGTCAGATCGATCGGGCAATATCCATTTCGGAAACAATCCTATGTATGGTTTAGGCGCTAGTGGTATACACAGACGGACGGAGAGACAGACGGACAACAAGACAGACAGAAAGACGGTTGAACGGATATTTAAAAAAAAAAACATCAACACTCTTTCGGTATCAGCGGATTCCAAAACGTGTATTTCTATTGAAATCTCGAAATCGATTTTCCGCAGCATTACACAACTTTCTCCACACAAACTATATTTCTCCGTACGTATACGAGAAATTAAAAGGTGAATTTAGCCATTTCTACCTCTCTCCGGTTTAAGGGGATCGTGGATAAAAACAAAAGAACTCCGCACGACCAAGAATAACAACCTGCCGTTCCATTCCTCTCATCGCGTCACCTCCTCCAACATCCTCCTTTAAGTGGAAACACGCTCGCTCGGCCACACATCATTCGCGTGTTAGGCGCCGGGCGAGGGCTTCAGGCCGCAGGGCGAGTGGCGAGGGGGCGGCGGGGGGCGGCGAGGGCGGCGAGGCGCGAGGCGGCGAGGGCGGGGGCGGCGAGGGGGCGGCGAGGGGCGAGGCGGCGAGGGGCGGCGAGGGGCGGCGAGGGGCGGCGAGGGGGGCGGCGAGGGCGGCGAGGGGCGGCGAGGGGCGGCGAGGGGCGGCGAGGGGCGGCGAGGGGCGGCGAGGGCGGCGAGGGGCGGCGAGGGGCGGCGAGGGGGCGGCGAGGGGCGGTGAGGGGCGAGGGCGGCGGCGAGGAGGTCGGCGAGGGGCGGCGAGGGGGGCGGCGAGGGGGGCGGCGAGGGGGCGGCGAGGGGGCGGCGAGGGGGGCGGCGAGGGGGGCGGGAGGAGGTGGCGGCGGGGGCGCGGCGGGGTCGTTACTCAGGGGCGACGGACGGCGCGTCCGCCTCGCTTCGCGTCCACTGCGGAGGCGTCGGGCAGCGCTCCTTTCCACGGGCGATATATCTCCGACGCATGGCGGATTAGGATGCGCGGCGACTCGACAGCGCGGCGCTGCTGCTGCCGCCGGCGCACGAGTGGCCATGCTGGTATGGATGGCGTTTCCAGATGAGTCGAGGTTTTGGAAGGGTTGGTCTGTGTCGGCACCGCTGGTGGTGGAGGTGGCGGTTGAAGTCTCTACTTGTGGTGGTGGTGATTTTGGCAGTGACGGAAGTTACACAAGTGATTGATGGATTGATTTTTTCGTGTTTCCGGGTGCGTCAACGGCTTTAGTCATTAGTCCCGTTAGTGTAGTATGTTTTTTCTCGGGAGTTGGCGGTGATCTTCCCCCGCTGGAGGACGAGATCCGGCGCAGACCTATCGTCGGCTAGCGGGGTTTCCCCCTAACCAGGACTCTCCCGCCAGCGGGGCACCGCCCCAGCCGGGACAAGCTCTAGGCTCCCGACCGGTCTTCCGGAATATGTGGTAGTGTGTAAGGGGAGAGGATAGGACAAGGAAGAGGAAGGGCAGAACGTGCGCTGTCTGTGGCCGTTTGGTAGGGTACTGCTCCGGCACTCCAATTTCGGCAAACCACCGATCAGAGCAGCCGGCCTCTAGAATTCTCCTCCAGACAGCGACTGAATTTGACCTAGCTGAAAAGCTAGTGTCGAAAATCCTGCCGCCGTCAGGACTCGAGCCTAGGACCTCCCGGTCAGTGGCGCTGCAGTGACATCAGCAGATGCACTGAGCTACTGCTCCTGGTCTTACAGAAGTGATGATGGTTCTAATGGTGTCGCTGTTCCTGGTAGGGTTGATGTCTGTGTCGTCGGCGGTGAACTGATAATAGCGGAGGTTACGGCTGTGGCGGTGATTTCGGCAGTGGCAGTAGTGGCAGAAGTGATGTTGGTTCTAGCGGTGTCGGTGCTTCTGGCGGTTGGTGTTAGCTGGGGAGAGGTTGGTGTTAGCGTCTGAGATGGTGGTGGATGCCGATCCATCGTGCACTTCGCTGGCGATGGAGATGAAAGTGACGGAAGCAGGGCAGAGAAGGTGGCGGTGATTTTGTCAAATAGGGTGGTTCTAGTAGTGACGATGATTGGTTCTTGCGGCGGCTGTTGTGATAGTGGTGATGATTATAGATCTTTCGTTCTATTCTCAAAATTTTTATCTTGTGGTCTTGAGAGCTGATGATTGTTGATGTTTGTTGATATTGAACAGCATTTTAAGTTAAAATCATAATATTGCCTTTTGTGTGCAGTATGTCATCTCTCTGTAACATGTTGTGATTGATAGAAGTATAATAATTATACTTCGATCAATACAATTATTGTAGTGTCAAGGGTTAATGGCAGGAAACGGGAGTTGAACTCATATTCTCCAAAAATTGTAGAACTTGTTCTGGTTGTTGTAGTGTACAAGGCGCGAGAGAATGTTGTAGAGTGGTAGTAGCACTGGGTAATATAAAATATAATGTAGCAAGTAAAGTGTATCATTATGTTCTTTAATGTTGTCTTTCTTTCTGGAACGGTTGTGTAAGTAACCCTTGTACACAGAAGTGATACGAGGAGTGGGGCTTGTTTTCGTTCGTAGTATCGATAGTAATGGGCTTGGCGCCGTTGGCGCGTTGGCGCTGGTGGCGAGGCCGACTCTGCCGTCGGGGAGATGCGCGTAACGAGAGCCGACAGTAGCGCGCGGTGCGGCCGGCGATAAATTAACGCGGTGCTGCTGTGGCGCCTAGTGACGGCGGCGGCGACGGTGGCGGTGGCGGCGGCGATGGCGGCGGTGGCGGTGGGGCGTGGGGCGGTGGAGGCGGTGGGGACGGTGGGGCGGTGGGGCGGTGGGGGCGGTGGAGGCAGTGGGGGCGGTGGGGGCGGTGGCGGCGGTGGCGGTGGCGGTGGGGGCGCGGCGCGGCGGCGGTGGAGGCGGTGGCGGCGGTGGCGGTGGCGGCGGCGACGGTAGCGGCGGCGGTGGCGGCGCGGCGGCGGTGGGGGCGGCGGTGGGGCGGCGGTGGGGGCGGCGGTGGGGCGGCGGTGGGGGCGGCGGTGGGGTGGCGGCGGTGGCGGGTGGGGAGGGCTGGAGGACGAGAGGCAGGGCTGGCGATGGAAGATGGTCGAGTGCTGCAGTGTACGGTATGTGCTTGTGTCGTCCCAGACTGCAGCAGTTTGCACGTGTAACTAAGGCATTTAACCTACATGCTGATAAATGCTTGTGTTTCCTACCTGCTGCTACTACGCCAGGAGCTGAATTACGCCTTTTCATATATCTCTTAAAAATAGGGCAGAGTAACCATTCTGTACCGTTCCATTTTATAATAGTGTTTTTTCTTTGATATTTCTTTACGCCTCTGTTCCTAGAGTGAAAGAAAGCAGTTGGTGCACTGTTTACATTTGCCGTACTATTCTAGAAGGCTATATTTTTGTATGATTCCATTCATTTTACTTTGATTGGCTTATTTATTTTCTTCTCTTCATCTTAATTTTCTTTTACTGACATATTTCCATGTATTAATAATTTGCAGTTTTTCATCGTTTTCATTCGTTGACTTTTTCTCCATCTACCAGATTTTTCAAAATTTATTTTTATATCACTCACACATTCTAATTCTCTTGGACACATGCACTGTGCTTCGTGTTTACTTAACATTGCTATTTTTCAGTAGTGAAGAATATTAATTTTCAATTGTGATACCATCTAAGATTAATATACATGAAATATAGTGTTGTTATTGTGTAACTTGGGTTAATTTTATTAGTAAATTGGGATTTGGAAAACAAACTATTGCCATATGAAATGTTTTATAACTGTTGTTGCAACAGTGGTGTATATATTTTGATGTAAACTTAAAAAATAATGTCGAAGGTTTGAGTTCAAATATAATTTGAAACCTATGCTTTTGAAGTATTTCAGGATGGACAATTACTGATTTAATGTTGTTTATAAACTCAGACAGAGGTTGGTAGACTTGATACAAGTGAATGGACGTTCGAATGCGAAGCTGATAAAAATTCCAGATTTTTGTGAGTAAGAAGCAGTGCCAAGCTGTGGCAATTATTAAAAGATAGGTGCAGAATGGTGAAAAAGCGCGGCAAGTGTTAGCAATATCAGGAAAGTTTAGAAGACAAAGAAACGCGTAATCAAAGGCCACCAGGCAAACTCGTGGAGGTAGCCATTTTTACCGCGGAGAATCAAGGAATATATAACAGGAAGATCATTCCGTAGTTCCAAAGAATAAACTACAAGATACAATATATTTGACTATCCTGATTGAGCAACATAGTTTTGCAGAAGAAGACATTGGCAACCGCAAAAGAATCTGAAAATTCGTAATTATATAAATTAATTCTACCATTCTACTATGGATATTTACTGGTGAGACTTTCTGCGAACTGGTTCTGATGTATTTATGGTTTTTACTTTCGCCGTCTGACGTGCGTGCCGACCACGCGTCGAAGCAGCAACGATAAATAATTGGGTTATTGATATTGCATAAATTACACATACGAAGTATAACAACGATCATTTCTCATCTCTTTTTAATAAATGTGGGCACAGAAAAATGAAATAGACACTCTCTCGTATCGGAGACATTGTTTGTAGTATCAGCGGTGGATTTCTCAGAATTGCGGTATTGCCTACTCGTGCAGTTAGCTGACATTGCAGATATCTGTGGCAGGAGTCCAGGTCCAACGATTTGCGAAACTTCAAACAAGAAATAATAAAGAGAATTGTAGTGACATCTAGTGATCAAGAAGAGAACTAGTGACGTATATACAAATCAGAGACCCCTATTGAAATTGGAACCCAAAAACTCCAAATAACAAAACTACAGATACCCAGAATTATTAAAAATTGGAAATCGTTGAGAAAAGATCAAAAAAAAGATTAGAAAAAAGAAAAGAAATTAAAATTTAAAGAAAAACACTCGAACCAAGAATTAAGAAAAAAAAAAATTCAACTCCAGGAAAAATCTCAAAAAAAAAAAAAGAAAAAAGATTAGACACGACTTGCAAAGATATTTATTCAAAACTTCAAATCCTAGAAGACAAGGAAGCGAGAAGAAACAGAAACGAGAGAAGGAAAAACATAATAATTAAATGCAACGATATAGAATAGAACAAATCTGACCTCTCAAACACAATAAAGACAATAATTGACAACATGAATATAAACGAAGCTTACAATACACCCACTTACATCGGCCAAGATTGGAAAGGATGAGCAATGGTGAGAATCAGAATGGAAAGAATAGAAGACAAAATTTCGGTAATGAAAAACAAATATACATTAAAAGGACACGATTGTTTTATAGAAGACGATATGATTAGAGAAGAAAGACAAATACAAACAAAAATTCGTGCCAGAGAAGCCAGAGAAGAACGCGAAAGAGGCAACACGGTGAGAATTGGCTTTCAAAAACTACAGGTTAATGGAGAGTAGATCTCACTACATGAACAATCCAAAGAAAGTGAAGCAAAAAACTAATTACCTCTCCCCAAAAAACATAAACTACCAGCAGACAAGAAATAAAGGTAATTCCAACACAATAATAGACAAGAAAACCCGCGTACACTTAATGTAGCGACCTTCAACGTCAGATCTCTCCTTTCAAATGAAAGGGAATTAGAATTAGAACATGCAATAGATAACATTCACTATGATATTATCGGCTTATGGGAACTAAGAAGAACAAGAGAGGCCATAATGGAGAAGAAAAACGGCGACTTATTCTCATATATAGGTGAGACTAAAGGCCAGAAAGGCGTAGGCTTCATTGTTCACAAGAAATTAAAAAATTCCATTGAAGATATTGTCGGCATTTTAGAGAGAATATGTGCTCTTATATTAAAACTAGGGAAGAGGAAAATTTCATTAATTCAAGGGTATGCACTAACCACGAACTGCACAGCAGAGGAACGGTAAGAATTCTATGATCTACTAGAGAGCACACTTAACCAATTTAGATACGAAAGACATTTTATAATTGGCGACTTAACTCTAAGGTAGGAAATAAAATGAACAACACAGAAGAGGTAGCTTGTAGCCCCTTCGGTCTAGGAATACGCAATGAAAGTGGAGAACGACTGATCGAGTTTGGAGAAGAACATAAACTAAAAATAGTTAATACCTTTTACAAAATGAATGAACAAGATAGATGGACTTGGCTTTCACCAGATGGCCAACACAAAAACGAAATTAACTATGTTCTAACATATGATCTGGAAAGTGGTATAAATATAGATATTGAAAAAGGATTGAAGTTCGAATCTGATCACATACTTTTAAAATGCGATATCAGAATACGCAAAGGTAGGAATAAATACCACCACTGGAAGAAAATACCAACACAAGATTTCCACAAAAGCATATATCAAAAAGCTCTCAGAGCCGAAATAGAAACCAGAATCAAGAAGGGACAGGAAGAATTAATGCATACTAAAGAAAATACTCAGGAGAAATAGATTCAAGATTGTTATCTTCAACAATGCATCCTGTCACCAAGAAAAAATGCAGCTACGGACTGCTCAACATGTTATGAAAAATGCACATTGCGTGAAGATACTTTACAACATATAAACCAAAGAGAACAGTTACGGTCTAAAAGGCATGCACCAGAGTACGCTAATGAGTACAAGGAACTAAACAAAAAAGTGAAACGGTTAATCCGCAGAGATCAAAGAAACCATCTGACAGAGTTAACACACAAAATTATGGAAAATAGCAAATCTCTCAAACTACTGAGAAAAAGCTTCAATAGGGAAACACTGGATGATAGCTTTAAAAGAAACTGACGATAAGAAGATTCCTCTAGGAAAAACATAAATAAAATAGCTACCCAATACTACAGAATTCTCTATGAAAGTACAAATCATACACCCACCAAACTGTATGATGACAACGAAAAAGATGAAACCGAAATACCATCATTCATCATATCTGAAGTACGTTGGGCAATTTCGAAAATGAAAACTGGAAAAACGACGAGAGAAGATGGCATTCTTGTCGAACTTCTTAAAGAAGGTACTAATGAATTACTTAAAGAAATTGTCAAACTTTTCAACCATACACTAAAGTCGGAAGAACTCCCCTTACAATGGTACACAAGTACCATAATACTCATTCACAAAAAAAGGTAACAGACAATCTCACTAACTATAGGTGAATTAGTCTTATGTCCAACATGTACAAACGCTTCTCTAAAATCCTGACAAGAAGAATGACCAAAATACTGGACGAACAGCAGCCACCGGCACAAGCAGGTTTTCGAATGAAGTTATCGAAAACTAAAGTAATGAGTAACAGTGAACCCAAATTAATAATGGTGAACGACCGCAACATAGAATATGTGCAAGAATATGTTTATCTGGGCCAGCTAATATCATTTACAAATAGAGGAGGTAAAGAAATAAGAAAAACTAAATTACCATGGAGAAGATTCTGGAGCCTCTCTTTCATTTTGCTAAATAAAAAGATAAACCTCCAAATTAAAAAGGTAGTAATGGACTCGTGCATCTTGCCGATATTGATTTATTTATCACAAACATGGTCCTTAACAGTAATACAAATAAAATGGATACAACGATGCCAGAGAAAAATGGAACGAAAAATGTTAAATATTTCGCTCCTAGACAAAATACCATATACAGAAATTAGACTAAAATTAAAGGTGCATTACGGCAAGCCAAAATAAGCAAATGGCATTGGGGAGGACATATTATAAGGCAAGACCAGCAACGATGGGCATACACTACAACAACCTGGGACCCTCGGCATGGTTGGAGAAACCAAGGTAGACAGAGGACTTGGACAGATGGACAGACGAGCTATGCAAAGCAGCTGGTCCCACCTGGACGAGACTGGCCCAAGAGAGAACAACACGGAGGCAACTGGAATATGAACAGCAAAAAGAAGATGATGATCCACAGTGCTATTAATCGATATTAGTGAAATTGAGTGAACTTTAGTGAAATTGAATATCAACCTACTGTAACCCTGCTAAAGCAGGAGGCCTATGTCCTTTACGAGATGTTATGGGCTAATAATAATAATAATAATAATAGTAATAATAATAATAATAATAATAATAATAATAATAATAATAATAATGATAATAATGATGATGTTCAGAGAAAAATATAATAAAACTCAGAGAAACTTTGACTTGAAACTTCCTGGCATTTAACCTTTGTTTCATTTCCACTTGCTTTCACATCAACCATTGCCACTCAAGGCGATGCACTCTTTTACGTCGTCTTCAGCCAGAGTCAACTCAAGCGGAATTCTTTCTCCTTCCTTGGTGACCACCTGTTTCCTTCCTGACGGTCGACTTGAAGCCATTCAAAGATCTCTCACTTTCATTGCCCTGTTCCTGTAACTGCGCTCCTTCGCTACCCAGCCACTCCGCTCTCCCGCCGATTCGCTGCCAGCGCTACTTCGCGACTTGCCAAACCTGCTTTCCTCACAACCCTTTCTCTCACCTCCCCGCGCTTGCTATGTCACCTACATCTTTCAGATTGAGTTTTTCGTGTTTCCGAGCGCGTCAACTGCTTTGGTCATTAGTCCCGTTAGTGTAATGCATGTGTTCTTGGCGGGAGATGGCGGTGATTTCCCCCGCTGGATGGCGATATCCGGCGCCGACCTACCGTCGGCTAGTGGGGTTTCCCCCTAACCAGGACTCTCCCACCAGCGGGGCACAGCTCTAGCCGGGACAAGATCTAAGCTCCCGACAGGTCTCCCGGAATATGTAGTAGTGTAGTGCATGTTAGTGTGAGTGTGTGTGTAAGGGGAGAGGATACGACAAGGAAGAGGAAGGAGAGATTGCGCGCGGTGCATGGCCCGTTTTGTAGGGTACTGCTCCGGCGTTCGCTTGGTGTTGATCGGAGACAGCACGGAAAACTACCGATCAGAGCAGCCGGCCGCTAGAATCCTCCTCCAGACAGCGACTGAATTCGACCTAGCTGAAAAGCTAGTGTCGAAAATGCTGCCGCCGTGGGGAGTGGGAACCTAGGACCTCCCGGTCAGAAGCGCTGCAGTGACATCAGTTGATGCACTGACCTACCGCTCCCGGTCTAGCTCCTTCAGCAATCTCTTCCAACTTGTAGCCCCTCTCTCCCAACCCGCTCGCGCAATCCTGCTCCGTCACAATACTCCGTACACGAACTTCGCCTTCTCCACAACCCGCTTTATCAGAAACTTTGGCCGATCCGCTCCCCCCCACCATATCTGCCACTCCGCCTTATTCCAAACCCGCCATATTCCCAATTCCACGTATCCGCAACCCCACTACATCCGCAAACTCGCCATTTTCACAATTCTATCGTATACGAAACTTCGCCGTAGCAACCCCTTTTAAACAGCGTGGGGAACTCCAATCCCGCCTTATCCGCAAACCAGTCTTATTCACAATCCGGTCGTATCTGAAACCCGCCTTATTCGCAAACCCGCCCTTATTCACACTCTCACTGTATTCGCAACCCGTCTTATTCCCAAACCAGCCGTATTTTAATATTATCATATCTGAAACCCTGCCTTATTCGCAAACCCACCTTATTCATACTTTCACTGTATTCGCAACCCGTCTTATTCCCAAACCAGCCGTATTCACTATCCCACCGTATCCGCAACCGAGCCTTATTAGCAATCCCGCTGTAGTCACAATCCTACCGTATCGCCACCCCCGCCTTATTCGCAAACCCACAGTATTGTCAGTATCCCATCGTATGCGCAACCCACTTTCCCCCATAATCCTTCTGCGCCCAACCCCGGTGCCCCGCAAGCCCTTCCCCGCAATCCCACCCACGCCCCCCCCGCTTCTCCAGCGCGTTGCGCCACGCCCCTTGCCGCTGTGAGTGCCCCGCCGGCCGACGGTCGCGCTCCCGGGTCGAGCGATTTCGCCGCTCCAAGCGCTGCCTTCAAAGGTTTTATTTCCCCGTAACCGCCCCCGCCCGCGCGCGCCCCCTGCCGCACCTCCCAAACGCCAGAGTAACATCAAGCGAACGCCTCTGGAGGGGAAGCGCACGAATTTTACGGGGGCCGCTTTCCTTCTCCGTCGTTTTGTCTTCCTTCTCCCCCGACTCCACTTCCTCCGCCCCAGTCCCCCTCCGATACCCTTCTCCACCTTTCTTCCTGAATATATTTGCTTCCATTTAACTCCATTTTAAATAATTAATTCGTCTAACGTTGTACATCGTCTTGAAACATAAATGAATACTTTATGACTTAGGGCTTTAAAATATTCCACGTACTTTCCTTTCATGTTGCTTCCTCCCAGAAGGTATAGAGACTTTCCTTATTCTGAAATACAGGATGTATCAAAACTCAACGATACAATCTGAGGGATTGACTCATATGAAGAGAGAAATAAGTCTCTATAAAAGGACTACATTTGCTGCGTTCGAGAAAGGCTGAAGTATAAAGCTGTCAGGTAAACAAAGTCACAGGAGGAAGGGTCCGCGATGATTCCCATGCACTGAAGAGACGAGCCTGTGAAGGGACTGTCGCTTATCTAGCAGACCCCAGCACGGATTAACTGCTAAGGAGTTCGCAGAAATTCTGAATCAGTTTTACCATCACGTTCCTAATCAAGCACCTCACTTTTCATATACATAAATTCTATCTATACTACAATTTACTCCATTGTTTCAATGCATTCTGCATGGAATTGTCTTGTAGGTCATGTTTCGTCGCCGTATTTAAGATCAGCTGAGCAAACTGCGGAAACCGGGCGAGTAACGTCAGGTAAAGTTGGATCGCCTGTATACGCGCTGTTAATACAATTGGCGCCCTCGAAGGGTAGAACTGTATGTGCGCCCGCTTACGCGGCATCTCACATTATGAAGTACACAACATTGTGAAGTACACTAACAGTAATGGCATTTCTTTATTCAATTTATAAACATTGAACTCATAATATATTATTCGCTCTGACAACACGCGGTCATATTTATTTTGGGGCAGCCTAACACGTACCTCCAATGCAGAGGTGGTAAAAAAATGGTCAAAGTTTCAATTTCAATGCCTTAAAAATATTTAAAAGAAAAACATTTATTTATGATTTAGGGAGCATCGCTAACGCAACATAGAATGGGAATTATAATATAACAAAAATATTAACATTATTGTACTTAAACACACGCCAATAGAACGTGTCTAATTCTGTACATTACGAACTCGGAATAGCTATACCTCAAAATTTTAATAGAAGGTTCTAAAAGGATCCCTTTTTGTAGATTACGGATTATGAATCATAGCTCTTGCCCTATCTCGTTGAACACTTATTGTAAAGGTCTGGTCGCATAGCTTTCAAGTCATACACGGTAGTCCCGTTTTTTGCAACATAGCATGCGATACGGATACACAGTGCCCTGCTGATTTCATTACAATACTGGTGTACAATTGTTTCGACGAACTCTTATTGAAGCACCTCTGGGAGTAATTCCGCATCTATCCAAAGCAAATTTATAATTGTTGTCTATGGTCTTATAAAACTTAAAAAACTGTAATTGTATGAAATTCATTTTGAATTTTGGAGATTTCGCTCTTCTGGATATTCCAATCTTTAACACGATATGTCAGAGAAGCAGAATTTTCAAATATACGAAAAATAATGATTACTTATAATATAATGATAAATGATTATTTATATATTCTATGTAAATAATCACACGTCGCTAAGATTTGTTCGTCTAAGTTTAACATCAGAAACTTTACCCACACAGTACCAAGCTTATATGAGGCTAGGCTAGGCGTTATTCAGAGTCTAGCCGTTCGGAGGCATTTTGATTAGGAATTTATTTTCACTTTTAAAACTATCTTTTAAAACGTGCGTAATGCTCGCACGAGTAACTCTTAGTAATTTCCTTAAAAGTGTGCATTTTCCAAATTCTGCCGCAGAGTTCTAAAACAGGTTCACAATCTATTCCCTGAAAAGAGAAAACCAGAATATGTTTCGTAGGCAACGCGCAGATAATCCAAAGCGACAGCAAACGAAATTTTGCAACTGAATCTATTTTAATTTTCAAAAAATAATGAAATATTATGTGCTAAATGTTCGTAACCGTCCATCCAGATCGCAATTATTTCTTCTGATGAGTCAATTCTCCAGGTTTTGCCACCGAGTTTTGATACAACCTGTTTTCTGTCCTTCAGGGAGAGGAGATACGAATCTCGGAAGCAACGCGCAGATAATGCCGAGCAACGGCAAACGATTTTGATAGCGAATCTACCTCTTTAAAAAAAAAGAGTAACAAAGTGCGAAATGTTCGCAACCGTCCGACCATTTCTTAATCATTTCTCCTCATGAATGAATACTCGACGTTTTATCGTTGAATTTCGAAACAACCTGTATTCTGTCCCCCGGGGAGGGGAAGTTGGATTCTGTCTCGGAAGCAACGCGCAGATAATATAAAGGGACGACAAAGGATTTTGATAGCGAATCTATCTCATTTTGGAAAATAATGAGTTACAAAGTGCGAAATGTTCGCAACAGTCCAACCATTTCTTAATCGTTTCTTCTGATGAGTGAACACTCGACCGTCCAACCGTCCGACCGACCGACCGACCGACCGACCGACCGTCCAACCGTCCAACCGTCGCAACCGACCGACCGTCCAATATATATCTTTGAAAAACAATGAGTTACAAAGTGCGAAATGTTCGCACTGTCCAACCACTTCTTAATCGTTTCTTCTGATGAATGAATACTCGACGTTTTATCATCGAATTTCGAAACAACCTGTATTCTGTCCCCCGGGGAGGGGAGGTCGGAATCTGTCTCGGAAGCAACGCGCAGTTAATGCGAAGCGACGGAGAAAAGCGCGCGTCGTGTTCCCGCTCGAAAAGAGAAGCGTTTTTGCGCCAACTTTCGCTCAATTTTAGCAGTTTGTCGGTGCTTCCGCGAAGCAAGGAATACTTGCGCGAACACGGCTGAAATCTCTGCGTAATTAATTTGCTTTGTGAACTATTAGTTGCAACGTTTCACGGAACAAGGAACGGGAGGCAGATGCGACGAAGCGGTGTAATTAAACTTATTAATAATATGAGACTTATTACGTCGATGGCATTTGTTTAAACTATTTATGGCGAATGGAATATTGCTCAGATAAATATTGAGCATAGGGTATTAAGCTGCATCATTTGCTTTGGAAGTATATAATATTTGTGGCCAATATTTAGAGACACTTAAATTATTTCATTGCATCTTTATTATGAAATTTTTATTACTAAAATATTTTTAAGGGTTTAATAAAACTTGTATAAGAAACTTTTATATTGGCCAGAAGTAATATGTAGTTCAAAATGAATTACAAGACAAATACAAATGAAATTTGAAAACAAAGTTGTTTTGTTCGTACCGCTTTTGTGTTCATAATTTGATTGATTGGTAATGGAATTATCAATAGTAATTTTTGATAATCCTATAAATATATAAAAAAAGATTTGAAGTTTCTTTTTTAATACATATGAAAACAAATTATGGTACCAAACGAATATTTGAACCTTTAGAAAAATTCCTGGAAATAATTAAAATATACTATTATTTAATGAAACGTTTGTAGATTATTTAAAATATTATACAAAATTTCCATTGATTTAACAAGCAAAAGTAAATAGAAATATTTCATTGTTTGTTGGAAATTCATATCGTCAACCCTTTATGTCGACTTGTTTGAAGGTTTCGTAAACTATAATGTGAACAATTTTGTAAATGTCTTTGTAAACCAAAAGGAAGAAAACGTAATGGAACTGATAAAACTTTCTTAAGAGGGCGTGAAGGGCTATTGAGAAATGAAAAGGTTTGAAATAGGGTGCACCATAAGTCTCTCGAGCTCAGGTTATGATATCATGAGTGCTATACCAAAATAAACCGTTTTTATTATGGAAATTTCATTTTATATGACATAGAATATAGGGATGTCAATAGACAATCGCGAGGGGGTCGCTTTGTGACAAATAAACAACCGGCGTTAAGGATCATTTTCGTTAGGTTGGAATGACAGAGCAGAGGCGGAATTGTTTTGAGAGATAAAAGAAAAAGATTCGGATGCTTCCGAGTTTTTAGAAGAACATTCATTCGCTCGAGCGTTGCGGTGATGAGCGGGTCGGCTCCTGGTGGATTTTACCAGGTCGAGGCAAGACTGTAATTGACAGTTGTATAAAATTAACTATCGTTCTTATATTAGAGTAGAGCGTTCTTGAAGGAAGTAAATACGTGTTTAGGCGTCCACCCAAGACGCATGTGAGGGAAGTTACGTATTATAATAGTATCGGGGGAAAATTTGGACGCAGATCACGGACATTATACACAACCCACTACGAACAACTTTTGTAATAACAAACAAGTAGTGTAATAATAATATTAGCGAATGAGTTGTAATAATACATTGCATTGTAATGACTACTTTTATTATTAGTCAACTTAATTATAACTCAATTTCAACAAAAATGTTATTTTGGATTTTACAGAGTGTATAAAATGTACAATATTCGCATAGTAGCTTCTTATTACAACACACAACTTGTTATCAAACTCCGCCAAACGTCTCACAAAGTAAAACTATTCAATTAAATAATCATGTTAAGATTTAGCCACAAGAAAAAATAATAAAATGAATTTTCTCGAAGATGTGGAGAAATAGTTGCACAGATAAAGTCTTATTGATACTACTCTGATAAGCCGGATTTTGTTTGAACGGAAAAACCGGCATCAAGACATTATGAATACGACGTAAATAAATGCATATAGAATGCTTATAGTCAAAGAATATACGTTGTGAGGGCGACCTGTAAACAAGAAGTTCCAGGGTCGCAAGCATGACGCTCTATGTAGGAAGGGAAGGAGAGTCCTGTGGCAATACATAAAAGAATGTATGGATGAGGCGGTGTAAGGCGTATTTTTGTAGAAATTTAGTAATGTTCAGTCTCTCTTGCGACACTGCAGGGAGTGGACCATTTTGACCAAACTGTACAAGTACCTTCAGCAAAGATTGGATTGATTTGATTTGATTTTTTCGTGTTTCCGGGCGCGTCAACTTTTTTGGTCATTAGTCTCGTTAGTGCAGTACATGTTTTATTTGCGGAAGATGGCGGTGATCTTCCCCCGTTGGATGGCGAGATCCGGCGCCGACCTTCCGTCGGTTAGCGGGATTTCCCCCTAACAAGGACTCTCGCACCAACGGGGCACCGCCCCAGCCGGTACAAGCTCTAAGCTCCCGACCGGTCTCCCGGAATATGTGGTAGTGTAGTGCATGTTAGTGTAATTGTGTGTGTAAGAGGAGAGGATAGGACAAGGAAGAGGAAGGACAGATTGCGCGCGGTCCGTGGCACGTTTGGTAGGGTACTGCTCCGGCATTCACCTCGTGTTGACCGGAGAAACCACGGAAAACTACCGATCAGAGCAGCCGGCCTCTTGAATTCTCCTCCAGACAGTGACTGAATTCGAACTAGTTGAAAAGTTAGTGTCGAAAATCCTGCCGCTGTTCGGACTCGAACCTAGAACCTCCCGGTCAGAGGCGCTGCAGTGACATCAGTGGATGCACTGAGCTACCGCTCCCGGCCTAAGATTGGAGGTAGTGTTTTCAATTATATTAATTGTCATTTTATGACTGCAACCTGTTGCATAATGATACTCATTACGATACAGATTTCATTATTATACAATAATAATTGAGAATCTTTATAATAAATGTGTTGTTCGATTGTGTACATTAAAATTGAGTTTAATATTATATTATGATTATCTGTTTTAATTTCTTTTATTATCAGTATTTTTTACTAGGAATATTTTTTTAAATAAAATTCATTGTAATTACACTTGATCCTATTAGACTAGTGCAGTAGTACTGGTAGAGGGAACATTTGACTGACGTTAAGATCAAATCGCAAGTTATTTTGAGTTATATCTTGCTGCCGTGTGTTTTTACTTAAAACCTGCCAAAGTTTGAAATGTGTAGTGAATCAGAGGATGAGTTGGCACCTCCATAAATATGAGAAAAAACGAAAATGGTGTCGTCGGAATCATTGACGCAACTTTTGTAATTTTGTACTCTCTCGCAGGCAGACTGGAGAACCAAATCCACCTGCGGCAAGTAGGGTAGCTGTTCGCTAGGAGGCCTTGGCTGAATCCTGCATGTCAACTGCTACGAAACAACTCAATGTAAAAGTTATAAAAGTTACTATAAGTCGTAGAAAACATTCCTCGCTCGTATCGTAATATCACACTCGTGTATTAATACTCATTATTACATCATCGTTTTATGATGTACTATTGATATGCTAAAGAGTTTGTAGATTAATAATTGTAAGATTTTATATTAATTTGTGTTGTAAATTGAAAATTAACTCTAAATATACTTCGTATTCGAAACGGAACTTATGACAGAATAGAGCCTGAAAGGGGGATGCATTTAATAATTTGTGTTGAACATTGACTGTTACGTGTGGGTGCTCATTTGAGACATAGCACAGGGAAAGTAACGATCGCAGAATAATTTATTTGCAGTTTTAGTTTCTTATGAGACCACCAAATAACACTTAATACTTCGGGAAAATTTTTTCAAACGGAGTTTGACAGTACATAAGGTTACGGTAGGAGGGATATCAACATCATCTAATGGACACTATGAAGACAGAAGATTTGGAGGTCATCCAAGAAATCAACGTTGCGAGCAACGATAATAGTAAGAATTCTTGACCGTATTAAATCACAATTATTTAACGCGGGAAAAATAAGATCAGTTCGTTTATGAGCTCATTTATAAAGTGTGACAGATTTGTAATAAATGTTATTATTTAAAAAACTCTTATAATTTGTTGCTATTTGCCATCAATTCTAATAACCAGTTTCATTCAACAGAACTTCCAGGAATTGTAATTATGTATAGAATTGCACGTGCACATACAACAGGAAAGAATATAGCACGTAGTATGACGAAACCCACAAGCAAAAATAGAAATAGAAGTAATTCCCATAACGTACCTAAGCAGGAAAGTAATAATAATAACAAGACTAGGGAGATTCATCATTTAGTGCTAAATCCACAAATTAGAAAGAGAGATTTATTAGTATTATTAATTATATATCAGTACTGGGTATTTCACAACTGAAATGTCCAACGTGAGGCAACAAAAGTAAATATCAGAAGGTTTGAGTATCATACACTAGAATAAAAATGTATCAGCATATTCCTAAAAAATTCCTGTATCAGTTTTAAGCAGAGTAAGTGTGTATGTGCTGCTAGAGTTACAATTGACGAATAGGAACCATATCCCACTGCCAATCACCAAAACCAGCTCCAAAACTATCATAAGACCACTCCTCCTTTTCGCCTCTCCAGTTTGGATCTCCGCTGCTCTAAACAAGCTCCAAATACTCCGAAACCATTTTCTTAGAACTATCACAAATGCTCCTTGGTTGGTCACAAACTCACAGCTCCACAAGGTATTCCAAATTGTTTCCATACAACACCATATGACATATCTCTCAACCCAGTTCAATCACTCCATACCTAAAAATTCCTCACCTAGACACCTTCAGACTCCGGAAAACTTCTCATAAAACCAGAATACAAAAATATATTCATACCAGGCATTCCTAGTCAAATTTTCCGAAATAGATTGTTTTTAGATATGTGTCTGGAAAAGATTTTCTCACCCAAATTAGTTTGTAGGATCATTTTCGGTAAATTAGAATGTAAGTTATCAATACACATGTAAAGTGTACTATGTACTTAACTATGTGTGCTCTTTAAAATAACAATTAAAATACAAAAACAAAAAACAAATCGTATACTTTCTTTTCACTGCGCGCGCACAATGAACGGAAGGAAAAGTCTGGCGCCGTGTTAGTATGCAAACCCGCAATACAGGAGTGTATTACGGAACGGAATCGCAGGCGCTTGCCGTTCACCGGCCGCGGCGCGGCGCCGGCTCAGACTTGAGGCGCGTGACGTTAGCTGGCAGGTGCGTCGATTGATTGATTGATTTTTTCGTGTTTCCGGGCGCGTCAACTGCTTTGGTCTTTAGTCCCGTTAGTGTAGTGCATGTTTTTTCCGCTGGAGTTGGCGGTGGTCTTCCCCAGCTGGATGGCGAGAACCGGCGCTGAACTACCGTCGGCAACTGGGGTTTCTCCCTAACCAGGGCTCTCCCACCAGCGGGGCACCACCCCAGCCGGTGTAAGGGGAGAGGATAGGACAGGGAAGAGGAAGGACAGATCGCGCGCGGTCCGTGAGCCGTTTGTAAGGGTACTGCTCCGGCATTCGCCTGGTGTTGATCGGAGAAACCACGGAAAACTACCGATCAGAGCAGCCGGCCGCTAGAATTCTCCTCCAGACAGCGCCTGAATTCGACGCAGGTGCGTCGAGCTGACGGGGCCATTCGAGGAGCCAGGGTCGTCGGAGGGGCGGCAAAGATCCGAAACAAAAGAAAGCGAACGAGGGGACGACGGAGGCGGCGGTGGACGAGGGAGGGGAGGCCGGCGGGGTGGACGGGCGGTCGTGGCACGTGTCGAGCTTCCCGACCTCCGAAGAGCGGGGATGGGCAGGAAATGGTCGGCGAAGTGAGCGCACAAGGGATAGCTGACGTGACTGAATATAGCGCGGGGCTTAGTAGGGGAGTATTTGGCTCCGTGGTGGGGTGTGGGCGGTGGGAAGTGTTGAGGGGCCTTGTCTCAGGAAGTGAGAAGAAGGAACCCCGTCGGACCAGCTGCAGAGAGAAATATCGATAAGTCCGCTTGACATGTCGGGGAGGTTCCTGTTGCTTGGAGAGAGATGGGGTTACAGAGACAGCCTAGGCGAAAGAAAGCTGGGAGCCATCCCAAACGACGAGGCTATCCTAGGGTTGTTGGAAGCGGGAGCGACTACTGAAGGGGCTAACTAAGGGGTATTGAGAACATATTTCCAATGAACATGATATAGGGTTTGTTAAACTAGGGTTACTTGGAGAACGGGGATATGCGACGGCGAATTAAAAAAAAGAGTCAACAGAATAAATTGTGAACTTGTAATCGGAAGAATGAAATTTGATAAATGAATTTGGAAACTACTAAATTTTGACCGACAGCGTACGCGTCGTCACATTAGGGATTACACACACACACACACACGCTAACATGCACTACAGTATCACACATACCAGTAAGTGGGTGATACCTGGTTGGAGAAATCCCCTGTAGCCGACGGTAGATCAGCGCTGGAACTCACCATCCAGTGGGGAAAGATTACTGCTACCTCCCACGATAAAACATGCACTAAGCGTATGAGAGCGATGAGAATAACAGTTGACTCGCCCAGAATCAATAATCAACCAATCAAAATAACAATAATAATAATAATAATAATAATAATAATAATAATAATAATAATAATAATAATAATAATAATAATAATAATTTGCCTTAAAAGTGCTGCTCCCCCACTCGAAAAGAAAGGTCACGTGCACTTGCTCCCGCGACTAGGAAAATATGACTAGGTCTCGGTTGGTACAAGTGGTGTATTCGCGTGGTCTTAGGTTGGTCAATTCATAACAAAAAAAAGTAACAAAATTTACTGGTATGTGGAGACGGTAAGGGCAATGTAAACGACGGTCAAGTGGTAACGTCGGCGGGGGCGCTACAGCGATGGAACCGTGGTACTGCGACCCACCCCTCCGCCGGCTAGCTCAGAATGGGTTTTCAAGGTGGGCGCAAAATAAAAAAATACAATTAGAATAGCGGGGATCAGGGTCATGTGGGCCGTTGTGGATTGAATGCATTTACACAGAAACTCAAGTCGAATCACTTTCCACTTACTTAAGTATATTCTAATTAAATTGCTGTTACAGTCAATGAACATAAAACACTTTACATATACAAGAATTTTGTCTTGCTGAAAAAGAAAACAACTTACACTTCAATAATTAATTACACTGTTTCTTTCTCTCATTTAAATCAATTTCAAAGAATACTTAAAACTTTGCCTAATCATTCCAGTCGTAAATTCCCTAGTTGCAACTTTACAATTAGCTAAGTTTTTCTTGAAAGAAAAGATTGATTCTATTTTTTACAGAATATCGGTTTAAAGAACCTGTACTAATACTTTCTTTCCGAAACAAATTATTCCTTCTAATATCTACAAATTGTTCAAGTTGGCACGACCTTACTGTGTCTTTTCACAGCGTAGAGAAATCTACGGCGTCGACTCTTCCAGTCGCTCGGTGTCCTTGTCCTTGCAGCTCGGTCGGGAGCAAAGCCGCCCCTCTGCAGAACGCACGGTCGCCCTTTCCAGTACCGTTGTTCAACTCACGATGTGGCCTCCGTCACGTTTCTCTGTTGATACTCTTTTCGTATTCTTTTATAGAATGTAACTAGCTTTAATTCCATATTTAAAAGAATCTCCAATACGACAACTGAGTCTATCGTATAAGAAGAATAAATATAAAATAAAAAAAAACTGCAAAGAAAAGAAATGAATGGCCTCGTTAGTTTCATGCTATTCACACTCCTCTCTCTTACAAAGATTTGAAATGCGTCACTTATACTTTCATCCTTTTCCTGATGAATTGTTTTAATGCCTTGTAATATGATAATTACACTTTATCTCTTACATCTTTTCTTTTTTGATCGGAGGTCTCCAGCTGTTACTTCAGAAAAGAAAGCTTTCTTTCTCCCGACTCTCGGTGTCGCATACTCTACCGAGACGCTCCCTTACGGATATAGTTCGTAGTTTTCATTTTCGGATTGTATTCAGGCGCGTTGGCGCGCGTTCAAACAGCTCATCTTATTCTTGAATATTGATGTGCTCCGTTTTCCGAGATCTCGGCAAACGGATGGTCACATAACCCCTTCTTTCGAAAAAAAAGATTTTGTGGAATTTGATTTCATATGCCGAAAAATCTTTAACAAACTTGATGCTCTTCCTTTCTTCTGTCTTGATTCTGGAATGTCGAGCTATCTTGTTTCTTCCTTCTCCTTCTTCTTCTTTCTTCTTCTTCTTTCGTCTTTATTCTTTTATCCTTTCTCTTGACATTTATTTTATTCTTTAAAAGGTCGTAAACTATGGAAATTGTACTTTCCGATTATCTTCCCACTTTCCACTAGTGTGCTTTCGCAGCAACTGAAGAAATATTGCAGTGTGTATGGCGAAATTCGGAATAAACCTTGAGTAATAGTTCACGCAACCTAATAAACTTTTGAGTTGTTTCGTGTTTTTAGGCGGTGCAATCTTATCTATTTCTTGCATTTTCTCCAAGTTCATCTTGACTCCGTTGACTGTCAAATCATACCCCAGAATTTAACTTGTTTAGTGCAAAAATTACTTTTTTCCAAATTCAACTGTAAATTATTTTCAATGAGACGTTTCAGCAAAATATCTAGCTTGTTCATGTGTTCTTCAAATGTCTTCGAATACACGAGCACGTCATCAATATAGATAAAAGCATCGCTAGACATCTCTCTGTCAATGATATTGTCTAAACATTGCACAAGACAGATGCACTGTTCTTGAGTCCAAATGGCATTCTTTTGAAAACATACGAAATTCCCCGGTGAATAAATCCTGTATATTGTCTACATTCAGGTGCTATCGCTATTTGCCAATACGATGCAGTGAAGTCGGTTGAACTCAACCACTTGATGCCGGATAATTGATTAGTTAAATCCTCTACACGCAACGGTCTGTCTCTGTACGGTAGGGTAACTTGATTCAATCGTCTTGCATCTAAACACAACCTTATCTTCCCATTACTCTTTTCTACGAGCACTATCGGACTTAGATAAGAGGTTTTGGACTTCATGATAATATCATCTTTTAACCATTGTAGCAATGAGCTTATCCACCTCCTCCTTATGTTTTTCTGGAATGACATATTGGTAACCGTGAATGCGTTTTATCTGTTAGTTCTATTTCGAATTGAAAATCTTTTACTGGATTCTTGTTTTTGCAAACACTTTCCGATTCCTAAGTAATACTTCAACTAATTGTTTCTTCTGATTTTCATTAAGATTAGAATTTCTGCATGCGAACGAATTTTCAGCTTCACTTCTTCTTCCTTTAAACAATTCCCTGCCTCCAATAATTCCATGTGAACGAATCAAATTCGAGATCCTGTTGATTATTCGGTTTTAACGTTATGGTATTTTTTCTAAGTTGATAACAACTCCCATATTGTTTCATGAAATCGATCCTCAGTATGAGCGGATATAAAAGTTCCGGCGCTACTAGGCACACAACTGATACTTATTCTTGCCTATCTCTATATCCAAATAAACTTGTCTTGTTATTGGCTTTGATTTTTCCGATTTGCACCTATCAGAAAAGACTTTACGAGCGGCAATGTGGTAATTTCCACTCCCTGGTTTTTCAATTCATTCAACAAACTTTCCGCTATGACGGATGTCGCACAACCTGTATCCACTAGTACTGACGTATCAACACCCTGACATTTAACCTTAAACTTTGGACACTGTCGCCTGGATCCGATCTGCTTTTGTTCTTCTTCGTTCCACGGTTCGTTATCAAATGAGATTAATTTGATCGATAATATCGCCACCTCTTCTTCCCTAGATTCTTCTATTAGGTTTGCGGCGGGATGGCGTGTCGAAACAAACCTTCTAATTTTCCGTCTCATGTCCGCGAGATGTACTGGGTTTAGTATTTCTGTTTTGGAAAACTCCTCTATCAATAGAATTTTTCTATTCCTATCCTTAGACGGCGTCCTATCTTGACTAGCATAGGTCTGTTCTTCTACGTGCTGTTCCGATTTTAAGTTCCTCTTTTCTGATTTGCTTACATAATGTTGCTGCTGCCTGCTGTCTTGGCTTTCTACCGGACCACTAACATTTGCCCTTGCTCTCTGTAACCTCTCATTGTACACGAAAGTCGCATCATACAATCCCAGCTGCGTTATTAACTTTTCCGTGGACATTGGCAAGAGATTCTTAAGCAAATTTTGTGTAGCTGACGGAAAATGACGTGTTAACAAACAGACAATTTCGTCATCCGGGATCGTCGGAGTACATAATTTGAAACTAGCTAACTTCTCCTCTGCATATTCTTGCATGGACATCGTACCTTTCTTCCACGTACCATACATTACATTAACTTTGAAATTAATTTGAGTTTCATTGTTCCAGTATCTTGAGTAAATTTTTCTTTAAATTCTGTCATAGTTTTTGGTAATTCTCTAAACTATCTGCCCATATTCTGCATTACCCTGCATCATCTGATAGACTATGTGAGTTTTCTATTGTCCGGAACATAATTTAAAGAAAAGAAATTATCCACCTGCCTCATAAATACGCATGGATTTTCATCTCCCGCTGCACTAAATTTAGGAGTACACGGTAATGAAAATACGTGTGGGAACGCTTCCTCCACTCGATGGTAAATTTTCAATTTGATTTTCAATTTACAACGTCATTCGTACATGCTGTAATTTGGTGTTGTAGAACCCCATCTTGTTCCGAAAGAGCTTTTATTCCACTATCTAATTTACTAGCTTGAACCTTAACTTGTTCAGTAACTATTTTTTTAAACTTCTCTACACCTTGTTCTATCTCAGTCTGCCTGTCGGACACGGTGGTTATAAGATCTGATTGCATTTCGATCCTATTTTCAAATCCTTTCGTAACTTGATCAATCTTCTCTTCTAATTCATGACCCAGTTCCGTGAATTTTCTTCTAACTTCTTCGTGTTCCTGCCCTAATTCTTGTTGAATCTCATTCTTAAATTCGACCTTCCACTGTTCTGCTAATTCAGTGAATTGCATTTTTATATTCTCTTCTAACTTCCTATTATTTTCTTCTAATTTTGTTTCTAAGGCATTCTTGTTCTCCTCTAATTTAGTTTCTAAAGCATTTATTGCCGAGTTATTCTCCTCTAATTTTGTTTCTAAGTTAGTCCCTAATTTCTTTATGTTTTCCTCTGTCTTTTCATTCTGCATTTCTAACTCGTATCTAATTGCTGCATGAATTGTCCTATTAATCGTTGCATCATTAAATTTGCCCTGTCGAGGTTTCGTTGTTCCTCATCCGGATCTTGTGTTGGCGTTTGTTGTGATTCCGTCGGCGAGGCCATGCTAGTTTCTCCTGACGTTCCTTGTTCTACTTCTACCGTTTCTTTCGCGATCATGGTACTTGGAGCTTGTCCTCCCACTTCCCTATCGCTATCTGAATCCCCAGACGATCCTTCAACGGTAGTTAAATTCCTAGCCGCGTTATATTTATCTGCCATTTTGACTGTATTAACTGCCTAGAATCAATCAATCCTCTTTCCCAGACACAATACACTTTTTACAAATTATTACACACACAATACCAAACACTATCTCGAACAGATAACACTTTCATATAATACCCTTTTTGAAAAACACTAAAAAAAACACACTTTTACACAACACTTTTTTTTTTCTCTGTAACCTGTTCAGCAATCTTAGTGAATTGTGATTCAATTGTACTAGAAATTTTGGTTCCACCAAATTTTGGTCTCAGTTTTTTTTTTCAAATCGAGTTTTGCAATGCATCCAATAATCGAGCCCCGCTTATATGGCTAGTTGCGACCCACCCTCCGCCGGCTAGCTCAGAATGGGTTTTCAAGGTGGGCAAAATAAAAAAATACAATTAGAATAGCGGGATCAGGGTCATGTGGGCGTTGTGATTGAATGCATTTACACAGAAACTCAAGTCGAATCACTTTCCATTTACTTAAGTATATTCTAATTAAATTGTGTTACAGCAATGAACATAAAACACTTTACATATACAAGAATTTTGTCTTGCTGAAAAAAAGAAACAACTTACACTCTCAAATTAATTACACTGTTTTCTCTCATTTAAATCAATTTCAAAGAATACTTAAAACTTTGCCTAATCATTCCAGTCGTAAATTCCTAGTTGCAACTTTACAATTAGCTAAGTTTTCTTGAAAGAAAGATTGATTCTATTTTTACAGAATATCGGTTTAAAGAACCTGTACTAATACTTTCTTCCGAAACAAATTATTCCTTCTAATATCTACAAATTGTCTGTGGCACGACCTTACTGTGTCTTTTCACAGCGTAGAGAAATCTACGGCGTCGACTCTTCCAGTCGCTCGGTGTCCTTGTCCTTGCAGCTCGGTCGGGAGCAAAGCCGCCCCTCTGCAGAACCGCACGGTCGCCCCTTTCCAGTACCGTTGTTCAACTCACGATGGGCCTCCGTCTCGTTTTCCGTTGATACTCTTTTCGTATTCTTTATAGAATGTAACTAGCTTTTAATTCCATATTTAAAAGAATCTCCAATACGACAACTGAGTCTATCGTATAAGAAGAATAAATATAAAATAAAAAAAAACTGCAAAGAAAAGAAATGAATGGCCTCGTTAGTTTCATGCTATTCACACTCCTCTCTCTTACAAAGATTTGAAATGCGTCACTTATACTTTCATCCTTTTCCTGATGAATTGTTTTAATGCCTTGTAATATGATAATTACCTCCTCGAATGTCTTGAAGAGTTTTTATCGTAGATGCAGTCCTGAAGTCCGTAGCAGTACGAGGTGCCGCCTTCTCGTGATCGGTAGGTCCTCACTTCCAGCTGTTATTCAGAAAAGAAAGCTTTCTTTCTCCCGACTCTCGGTGGCGCATACTCTACCGAGACGCTCCCTTACGGATATAGTTCGTAGTTTTCATTTTCGGATTGTATTCAGGCGCGTTGGCGCGCGTTCAAACAGCTCATCTTATTCTTGAATATTGATGTGCTCCGTTTTCCGAGATCTCGGCAAACGGATGGTCACAGTACGAGTCGTGAGAACTGAGTGGAAAAGAAGGGATACGGAAGCAATACGGAGCTGGAGCAATGGAGAGACCAAGAAGTGGTAGAAACGATGTGATGGTGGTGAAGGTTGTCCCACAAGTGTGAACGGTGTGAGTGACAGGGGTGACGGGACTACGCTGTTGACGAACTCGACGATGCTGGGTGCACGGAAATTAGGGACTATATTTACTACTACTACTTTTTTTTTTGTGTGTGTGCGCGCAGCAACTTCGATACGTACGGTAAGGACAACTATTGGAGCAGGGAGTTGAAGGTTGTGCAACGGCTAGGTGAGCGAGCGCACCGGAGAGCCGATGCATCGAGTCTGCGAGGGAGCTGGATGTTCCCATCGCGAGACGGGTGCGGCGATGGCAGCTGCTCGCCTCGGATCTGAATATTCAGCACGATCGGCCCCGCAGTTCTCGCTGCCCCTGCCACCCTCGCCGGCACGGACGCCGCATACACCGCGCCGCCCTCCGCACCGCCGCCGCTGCCTCGCCTCGCCTCCCCCGGCTTCTCGACCCCGCCGCCTTGCCCCCGCACGCCGCCCTCTCCCTTCACCGCTTGGCCCCCCTCCGTTCAGTCTGGCCCCCGCCCCCCCCCCGCTACCTCGTCTCGTCACTCACCGCCTCGCCCCCTCACGCCGCCTCTCCTCACCCCCATCGCTTCGACCCCACCTCCATTACAGTCTGGCTCCCAATACCATGCCCCCGCCACCCCCACCGTCCCTCCCAACCGTCTCGCCACCACCTTCACTGCAGCCTGGCCTCCACCGCCAGGCTCCTGCCTCCTCGCCCCTGCCGCCACACCCCCGCTGCCTCGCTCCCACTGCCACGCACACGTCCCCGTTTCCTCGCCCCTGCCTCCATGGCCCTACTACCGCGCCCCCCGACTCCTCGCCCCCGCTGCCATGCTTCCATTGCCGCGTCCCCGCAGCCACGCCCCCGCCTCCACGCCCCCATCTTCTCGCCCACGCCTCCTGGCCCCCACTGCCTCCCCCTGCCTCTATGGCCCCGCCGCCGCGTGGCCCCGGCTCCTCGCCCCCGCCGCCATGCTTCCATTGCCGCGCCCGCGCCGCCCTAGGGGCGCCCGCTCTTTTATGGCCACTGCGACGCGCCCGCGACGGAGCCCATTCATCAATATCGGGCGCGGCCGCGGGGGCGATCCGGTGGAGATTGGGCGCGGTGCGTGTCGCGCGACGAACAGCAGACGGGCGGATTTCGCTTGGCGCTGCCTCGCCCGATGCGCCCGTGGTGCCACAGCACTCGCCACGGCATTGCTAACTATCATTTGGAAGCACAATGTGTCTTAGACCCTACTAATGATGCGTTTCTGGAGCTACTAAATTGGTGTTGAAATTACTTCAGCATATGCTGAGTTTCCGAATTCGATGTTTCTATTTGTACAGTCAGTTTTATACGTCAAAAGATAATAAAATATCGTGAAAAAGTTGGTGAAGGCAAAGTTTGCCAAAACTTTTTTCGTCTTCGGCAAATCTTTGCGTTACTAGTTACTAAGCTCTAATCTGGTCTCAAACTCAGTGAAACTTCGTAAAAAATAGTGCTATAGTTCCGATACAAACGTTGTCAAGAACTGGGACATACAAAAACTATTGTAAAGTTGCATTTAAATGTTTATTTATGGAAATAATCATGATACAGGAAACTGCAGCCCCCTAACAAGCAAGCCCCCTAAATGTCACAATTGTAGCGGTGATCACTTAACCTCAGATCAAAAAATTTTGTATTGCAAAGAAAAGTCATTCAAACGTAGAAATTACCTTCCGTTTTTCTATGCTAACGCAGTTAAAACCAATATCTTTATGCCTCAACCTGCTCCAAATACCCCTATGAACTTTCATTTTCCCAAACTTTTACAGATTTTAATTCTTCTACATGCGAAGAACAAATGCTATTTATCGCGTTCCTTCCCAAAACACTCAGGTCCTTTCCTTCACCCGAATCTCCCCAACCTTGTTGATCTTATTAACATCATTAATACTTTAATCCTATAATTCAATCCTGTATAAATCAGGTCTTCAATCCTATTTTATTTTCATATTTCTTTTCATATTTCCCGTCCGTGGATAAAAAAATCTTAAGAAATTAATTCTTATAAATTGTAATGCCAATGACATCACGGCTAAAAAGAGTATTTTATATTCTTACTCTCAGAATATAATATCGATCTAACAGTCATTACGGAAACTCAATTAGCACCTAGCAAATTTTCGAGTTCCAGGTTACAAAATTTATCGATTAGACCATCCCTATGCGAAAGATTCTGGTGAAGTGGCAATAATTATCAACAAGAATATTCATCAAGGCCAAGGTTCCCTGGCAATCACCCCCGGACTAGCAAATATTACGATTTTTATAAAAGACAAAACCTCGCAGTTTATTACTATGACGGCAGTGTACAAACCGCCTAATATTCTGCTAAATTCAATTCAAATACAAACACGCTTCGCTCAACCCACTCCCACCCTTACAATGGGAGATTTTGATGCTAAGCACTCAGATTGGGGTTGTAGAACAAACTCGTCGGACGGAAAAGTTCTGTTAAACTTTGCGCAGAACTGGAAATGTAATATAATTGTCCCACTTCCACCTACTAACTATGCATATAATCAACGCATATCAACATAAATATATAATATACTAGCATTATACTAGGTAAAGAATTCAATGAATAAATTGATGAGTTTCCCTGACAGAATCAAATTCAGACCATTGCCCAGTCCTCATTCCGTTCAATAACAATCCTTCTCCCTCAAATGACTCGTAAACTATCTCAAAAACTATTACGTGGCAAATTTTCAATTTAACCTCATATATTCTCACCCCACCACCCCGTTTTGCAATAAAACCCTAATATAGACGAAGCAATCAATAGATTCTGTGTAATAGCAAATACCGCCAGTAACAATGCAACTAGTCACAATAAAGTATACCATAAAAAACTCAAACACAAAAATAGTAATATTCCACAAAAACACCATCTCTAATTCAAACAAAAAGGACTTCCAGAAGACTCTGGCAAGAATATAGACTTCCTCATCATACGAAATCTTGAATTATTTAACACGCAGAGTTCATTCTGCTCTGGAACAGTATAGATTCCAAAAATTTCAAAACACACTAACTAATTTTGATAAGGATTCTCCTGACTTGTAGAAAATCCACAGACACTTCAATAATACACCAAGTACCATTCTTCGTATAGATTACAACATAAGAGCAATCACAGATGAAGATAAAACAAAAATAATAAGTATAATCAGATTATTTTGCTAATAATCTAAAACCAAATCCTTTCCTTATAATTCAATTGCAAAATCATTCATTTCCTCGACAAACAGTACTCATCTGCGCTTCTGCCAATTAATTACATTGTTCCATCCAAGGTAACAGAACTAATCAAAAACTCGAAAAACAAAAAATTCTCGGGCAATTTTTCTGTCATGGCACATAAAATCTTTTCCAATCGCAGAATTGCCTTCATAACACGTATCGTTAATGGATGTTTAAAACTTTATTTTCCCAGCATATGGGAACAGGCAATAATCATCCCAATTTTAAAACTTAACATATCCCCCAATGACCCCGTCAGTAGCAGACCCATTAGTCTTCTTCTGTATTAAGCGAATTATTCTAGAAACTAATACTACTTAGACTAAACAATTTCCTCGCTAATAATAACATCATCCTGTCAATTTCGATTCAGGTCAAACCATTCTACAGTCCACCAAATCTTAAGAATTGCTGAAGACAACGCCCAAGCCTTTCATAATAAAATTCATAATAGTCGCTGTTTTGGATTTTGCACAAGCGTTTAATCGTGTCTGGCACGAAGAATTGCTTTACAAATTACGACACTTAGGAACTTCCCAACTATTTATTCAACATAATTCATAGTTTTATCTCAAATTGTTATTTCTCAGTCAAATTAAACAATTATATTTCTCCTCGCTGGGGTCCCTCAAGGGTCCCCGTTCTCTCCCACTTTGTTTTACACATTCACCTCAGGTATACCCGTTCGAGACAAACACAATCTTTATCCTCGAGACACAACCTATAATCACTTGCGCTTTCCTCCGCCATACATCACTTGCAAGACGACTAACATTTTTCAGAAATGAGCATTTTCATGGAGACTTAATCTAATCCCATCCAAATGTGAAGCTAAAATATTCATTCTTTGGTGCATCAACAATCTTACTTTCAAATTAATTAATAATGAAGACGTTCCTTACACCTCCAACTAAACCGATCAATTATTTAGGAGTGCTTGACACTAGACTATCTTGGAAACCGCATATTTTAAATAAATGTAATAAGGCACAAACCACACTTTTTAAATTACATCCTTTGATAAACAAAAGTCAGCTCTTAAAGCAGATCACTCTCTATTACTTTACAAAATTGCAGTTCGCCCCATACTTACTGCCCCTTCGGTACGCTCGTAACATTCCAAAATAAAATCCTTCGCACTGCCGCTAAAGGGCCTTAGTATGTATCAAACAGGCAACTCCACAGAGAGTTTGTACTTCACACGATTGATCATTATATCAGTCACCAATCAAATACATTTTTACTTCCTTATAATCCTCCCCTGCGACATTCACATTCAACCTAGTAAAAACCTGTAGCCAATGCCAAATAAACAAATCTAAATTCCTAAAAGATAAATTTAAACGGACCTAAAGAGAAGGCATGATTTCCCAAACTTCCTATCGGTAACTCTTTTCTTCCTGTAATTGTAACTATACTCCTATTTTCCCATTTACATCGCATACAATAACTTGATTATTGAGGTCTCTAGTGCGAGTATCCTAATTCTCCTGTTTGTGACTATTAGTTCTACGCGTATTAAGTTGCAGTTCTATTCAATCTTATAAAGCGCTTGCCTCGCTGTATAAGAAAATGTTTAAAAAATCAAGTGGTAAATCTACTTCCTCTGTTTACTTGGGAACAATAAACTCTGTCACAGACAAATCTTGTGACGGAGACAACTTTTTGTGGGGAGTGTGACTATTTCACAATATTTTATAAAAGTATTTTGGGGGTATTAATATTTTGCAAGTTTGAAATTTAGGAGTTTTAGACACTATATTTGAATTTAGAAGGCTAATACAGGTCAATAAATGGCTATTCACATTTCAAGTCGTTGCATAAGTCGCACATTCAGGAATTCGGTCACCAGATTATGTCTCAATAGACAGATAATCTCAGACAACAGAATAATTTGACTGATACAGCCCATGTAATATTGAAAAAAAAATTAACTATTGTTATAACTGCAAACAGGATCTTGTAATATTCTCAATGTAAATTTTAGATACATAAAAAATAGCAATTCAAACAAATAATTTTGTATTTATGGATTACAAATATTTGTCTTGTAAAATTATGAATTCTGGGACTATTATTCACAACATTTCAATTTATAATATTAAAAATATAACTATATAATGAATTAAAATAAACATATTTTAATTTAACAAAATAATCTATTTTTCCTAACAATGTCAAGTTTTATAAAAATCAATTTTTCAAGCGCTGCTCGTAAGCACGCTTAGAGAAAGAGTAACGGAATGAAGGAAACAGAAAAAGAAAGTGTTGGCACATAAGCGGCCAGAATGAATTCAAATTTGGCGCCGTACTTGGAATTAATCATTTATAGCAATTATTTCACGTTAATTTACGGCAAAGGGTATTCATTTTAAACATCCTACGTTTAACTTAGTTTTTTGTCTAAAATTGGTGGGCTAGCTTACAGAGAGAAAGGGATTCATTTTCTCGTATGAAACTCTTTGGAACGACTGAACTGCTTTAAAATTTTGAACTGCTTTCCAAGAAGGGCATGTGAGAGCGTCACGGGCTGGACACCAAGAGCAATCAGAGTGGATAGCTTTGCACATTGTCACAATTTCGCGTAATCCTGTCCCTTTTCACTTGAGGCGCGATGAGATCGCATTGTTTGAAGATTTAGAAGTAAAAATAAATGTAACTTCATTTTCTGTGCACGTCTTCTAGAATTCAGTGGGAAATACAATTATTCAAATTATCATTTCCATGTTGTCGCGGCAGGAAGTAATAAGAGCCAAAATTTATTGCTTATTTATCCTTGAAAATAGATTTTATTACATGGGAGTTTTTGTTGTTTTTCTCCTTTCAAAATTCAAAATTTAAGTAGTATATGACTTAGTGTAGGGATCACAGAATTTTGAAAATGTGCACACAATTCACTTTTCCCCATAGCACGTCATACGCAGTTTTTAACTGTTTTTTTTCGTAAAATAAATAAATAAATAAATAAATAAATAAATAAATAGAATCCGGGCGGTTTCGCGTCGACGCCCCTCGCTCGTGTGAGAAGCTAAGCAATTGAAAATTAGATTTTTACTTGGTAGTGCGTTCAGTTCACAGCATTGCAGACTCCGTGAACAGCGTTTTGGCGGGCGATCTCTACGTAGTAACATTTAACACGCACGAATTGTGAAAAAAAAACAGGAGCAAGCGATTGCCTTCCGATTAGACAGGTAACACTGACAACTTCAATACTCAATAATTCTTACGCTGAGGTAAACTAATAGTTCTTAAATAGTTGATTTTCAGAACTTTTCCTTGTGTCAAGGGAGCAAGAAGTCGGCAGGAGTCTTGTTTCAACATAAAACATCTACAGAAGCTCTCCCAAAAATCTCAAGCTATATTCGCAGCCTCAACAGAAAGAAACTGAGAAGGAAAAGGAAAGAGACAAGAAGAGATGGACAAAGAGAGAGAAAAGACAGAGAAAAAGAGTGAAAAGGAGAAAAAACAGAGAATAGGAAGAGAAAAGACAAAAAAGAGAGGAAGAGAGAGAGACATTGATAGCTACTCAGAAACTGATGATGCAGTGATGGAACGGCAGGTGCAGCAATATGGCAATTTGCTACTGCACTCGCTCAGTAGAGGCGAGCCTTGGGGATAGAATCGGAGTTCTGAGAGCCGGGGTGATTGTCAATAGACGCTCAGGCGGCGAGAGAGTCACAAGCGTAGGGCAGAGGTAGGTGGGTTCGACGCCAGCAGTGTTGGCGGGGCATTAGTAAGAGGGGAGTTCATTGTGGACGTAATCGCTCGAAAAGACCGTTGGTCCGGAAGACCGATTTAACAGATGGAAGTCCCTTGACTACTGATGGGAGAACGACTGCCTCTCGACGGCTAACAGCTGCCCTGTCGTTGACAGCGTGAGTTGTGGTTTCAGTGTTTACAGCAATTAATTTGACCTTCGAAGAGGAAACATATGCCTCAGGTGGACATTGATGCTGAAGATTTTAAGAAGAGATTCATCGTGTTTATGGGAACTGGAAGGAAACATTCAACTGGCAAAGATTTTTTGCATAAAGTAGTAACTTAGAGTTGGTAATTATTATTTGTTCGCAGTTGTGTGCCTTCGGATGATGAAAGTATATGTCCTAGAATTTTATACGGGATATGATTTGTGTCTCTAATGTAATTTAATGTTTTAGGCATTGACAATTCTTTGCGGATCCCCTCCCCTCCCCGTTTCACCCCGTCCCGATTCGTCCCGCCCCGATTCGCCCCGCCTCGTTTCGTCCCGCCCCGTTTCGTCCCGCCCACTTCGTCCCCTTTTCCATTTTGCCCCGCCCCGTTTCGTCCCGCAATATTTCGTCCCGCCCCGTTTCGTCCCGCCCCATTTCGTCCCGCCCCGTTTCGCCCCGCCCCGTCCCATCCTATTTTGACCCGCCCCGATTCGTCCGCCCGTTTTCTCCGCCACATTATCCGCTCCGTTTCGCCCCGCCCCGTTCGCCCGCCCCATTTCGTCCGACCCGCTTCGTCCCGCCCTGTTTCGTCCCGCCCCCTGCGCCGTACCCCGCCTCGTCCCAATCCAGCTTCACCAACGCGCTCTCCTCCCCCTCCCCCGGGCTGCATCTCGCCGGGCCCCGCGTTGCTCCAACTCCGACCCACGCCGCTCCGGTCACTCCCGCCCCCTCTACCCTGCGTTCCGTCCCCCCTTTCCGTCCCCTCACACCCTGTTCCTCCCTGCTTGCCTTGCCCTGTCCTCGGGTCGCTCTGTTCCTTTCTCCGCTCTGTCTGCTTCTTGTTTGCTCCCCGCACCGCCCGCTCCCGCAGCATCCCATCTACGCCTCGTTCTCTCCCCGTCACGAGCACTTCCCGCCACGTCCTCCCCATGCCACACAACTCCCCACCACGTCTGTCTCCCCCACGCCTCCCGTCACGTTCTCACTGCTTCATCTCCATACCCCATCCTCTCCCCGTTCTGATCTCACCCCATCACGGATTCGGTGGTATAACGGTCAGCGTACAGGACGGTTGTACCCGAGTTTGCGGGTTCAAACCCGATCGAAGCCGTGAATTTTTAAGGGCGAAAAAATCCCTCGTATGCCTTCCTTCGGGGGTGAAGTAAAGCCGACTGTCCCATGTAGTAGATTTACTGCATGTAAAATATCCTCAAGCCTAAAAGAAGCCTCTAAGCAAAATGGAGATACGCCTGTTTCGTCGCCCAAGATAATACCTCCTTTCACCGCTAGGTGGTGAAAGGAGCGTAGCGAAATTTGCGTGGTTAGACGGAAGAGCAGGCCTGATGACCCGAGTCTCGCCATGTAAAATAAGGCATTAACTAACTATCACGCCCTTACCCCGCTCTATTGGCCCCTGGCTTCTGCTTCTCCTTCTCGCCCTGCTATAGAGCGATTTTCCTAAGGATGAGGCAAAGTGAGAGCTAGTGTCGATAACATAACTGAAGGTTCTGTGGTCGTCGTGCCATTGAGCCCATTAGACTCCCTTCCCGAATTCGTTCGTTTGCAATTGGCTAACTTGTAAATGGCTTCGCCACTTCCTTTAGTGATGTCCTCGTCTGACAAAAATATAGTGCGCCCAGAGAAATAATTGAAATTAGGAAGTGCAGTGATATGTGCTCTTCTGGCAAAAAATATTTTTTCTTCATGTATTACATTGAATTTAATTTTTGTGTGATATATAGTATGTGTATTTTAAAACCGATATTTAAATGCGAGATGCGTACCTATGCACTTGGTTTCGACCTTTGTGCTGTTGTGTGGCGAGCTACGATTGATAGCTTTCTATTTAAATTCGTGGCAGTTTTCTTTTACTGATTGTGAGAGCATGTTAAGAGATTTTTTACATACGAAATTAAATCTAAATAGTTCCCGGACTCTTAGACTTCTGCATAGGAATGTTTTCACAGAAACCATTAGCACTTTACGAAGGCGTGTAGCTGAACAGCTGTCGCAGCGAATGGATACTTCCCTGAAATACATGTAATGTTCACTTGTTTCGGCGAACTGTCACTTTGGCTCGTCCTTAGAAAAATCGTTTATACATGCCGCTGGGTCGCCAGGTTGTCCTTCGTTCCTCTCCTTATCCTTCCCTTTCCTGGTTTCACCCCATCCATCCCCCACTAGCAGCGCGTCCCGTTTCCACCCCGTCGTCGATCCGCCTCTACTCCTACACCCTGCTCCAGCCCCTCCCGCCACCCAGCCGCAATCCCGCCCCTGCCCCGCCCCGTGCGCGGCTTGCCGTATCGGTCGGAGCGGCGCGCGCGGAGCGCTGGGATGATGCGGGGGGCGGGGGGCGGGGGGCGGGGGGCGGGGGGCGGGGGGCGGGGCGGGGGGCGCGCGCGTGCGGCGCCGCATAACTCAGGGCCGCCGCTGAAGCGCGCGCGTAAATTGCTCGATAATAGCGCCGCAGCGCCGGCGACACCTAGCGCCCGTTTTTGTAATCTTACGCGAGGGATTTATGCGCGCGCCAGGCGGGCAACCGCATCGCGGCGGGGGCGGCCGCTAACACAGGACGTGTGATGAGGAGATCAGGCCAAGTGGACGGGGGATGAGAGTGGATAGCAGATGCGAGGGCTGCAATGAGATGCGATGGATGGGAAAGTAGAGGGTTTGCGGAAGGCAAAAGTGGTAGAGGGAAGGTCAATTGAGGCAGGAAGGTGACTATGATCGAAATATGAGTAGAGACACGAGAGGAAGTAAAAAGTCGGGAGAATATTAGGTGACTGGTGTGGAGTGGGGAGATGAAGGAGACAGGTGGAGGGGTGTGGAGGAAGGAGGGAGAATGAGAGAGAACTAGAAATGGGTACAGTGAGTCTTCAAATATTTCAAGAGATTCGAGTCTGAAACATGTTACAGATGAGACTAAACAATGAAAACAATGGGATATTGAGGAAATGTACATCAAGGTTCAGTTATCAAGGTTTATCCACATTTATTACACCTTTCAACCTTACTACTAATGCAGATCAATTTTATGTCCCAAGAAGAGGACACATGTAACAAGCATTACGTGAAAAAAAATAGTTATTAAGTAATATGAAATTTTAGAAATAGTGGCTATTGAGGATGGAAACTCTCTTTTTGACAAGAACGATAAACTAATACAGGCAATTTATTTTGCAGGTACAATAATTCAGTTGCTGAGACGTTGAGTGGTATAATTTACTAAAGTCCCGATTTTGACTTATTCCATATTTGGATAGTACTGGGTTAATTACATCCTCAGGCAAAGTCGTCATTGTCGAACTTTCATATTAGTCGCTTAACAGTAGCACTAGGCGGAACCCGGACACAGAATCAAGCAAAGCAACTGCCGGAAAAATGGTGTCCTGTTAAATTAAGGGTAAATAATTTATACCACGACACCTCTCAACAGCTCAATTAAACGTTTTTACTCATAATATGTATGTGAACTGATGTAGCTGCAGCTCACAACATCACTGTCATCTTCAAATTTAATTCAGTATTTATTCCAAATGCACAAACCAATGTTCCGATCCATAGACAATGTTTGTAGAATGTTATAGTTGCATCGCCGTTTTATTAACAAAACATCGATTTGGGAGCGCAGGTTAGGAGCGTATGACATTAATGTTGCCGAGGGCGAAATCGAGGGCGAAGCGAGGGTGAAGGCGTGGGCGATAGTGTGGGCGAGGGCAAGGACAGGGCGAGCGTGATGGCCAGGGCGAGGTGGAGAGCGAGGGCGAGGGCGAGGGCGAGGGCGAGGGCGAGGGCGAGGGCGAGGGCGAGGGCGAGGGCGAGGGCGAGGGCGAGGGCGAGGGCGAGGGCGAGGGCGAGGGCGAGGGCGAGGGCGAGGGCGAGGCGAGGGCGAGGGCGAGGGCGAGGGCGAGGGCGCGGGCGAGGGCGAGGGCGAGGGCGAGGGCGAGGGCGAGGGCGAGGGCGAGGGCGAGGGCGAGGGCGAGGGCGAGGGCGAGGGCGAGGGCGAGGGCGAGGGCGAGGGCGAGGGCAGGGCGAGGCAGGCGAGGGCGAGGGCGAGGGCGAGGCGAGGGCGAGGGCGAGGGCGAGGGCGAGGGGCGAGGGCGAGGGCGAGGGCGAGGGCGAGGGCGAGGGCGAGGGCGAGGGCGAGGGCGAGGGCGAGGGCGAGGGCGAGGGCGAGGGGCGAGGGCGAGGCGAGGGCGAGGGCGAGGGCGAGGGCGAGGGCGAGGGCGAGGGCGAGGGCGAGGGCGAGGCGAGGGGCGAGGCGAGGGCGAGGGCGAGGGCGAGGGCGAGGGCGAGGGCGAGGGGCGAGGGCGAGGCGAGGGCGAGGGCGAGGGGAGGGCGAGGGCGAGGGCGAGGGCGAGGGCGAGGGCGAGGGCGAGGGCGAGGGCGAGGCGAGGGCGAGGGGCGGGGCGACGAGGCGGGGCGAGGGCGAGGGCGAGGGCGAGGGCGAGGCGAGGGCGAGGGCGAGGCGAGCGAGGCGAGGGCGGGGGCGAGGGCGAGGCGGGGGCGAGGGCGGGCGAGGGCGAGGGCAAAAGCGAGGGCGAGGGCGAGGGAGCGAGGCGAGGCGGGCGAGGCGCGGCGAGGCGAGGCGAGGGCGAGGGGCGAGGCGAGGCGAGGGCGAGGGCGAGGGCGAGGGCGAGGGCGGGCGAGGGCGAGGCGAGGGCGAGGGCGAGGGCGAGGGCGAGGGCGAGGGCGAGGGCGAGGGCGAGGGGCGAGGGCGAGGGATGGGTGAACGGCGCATCGCCGTCAGTTATTGGCGTGAAGCGGACGTAAAATCCATCAACGGCGTGTCGCACACGGATGTGATGAGATTCATTGTCACGTCGCTCGCAAAATTGTTTCTGTGTAAAATGTTTGTTTTATTACCGACCCAATATTGTCATTGAAGCTTTTGTGGACAAAGCGCCCGTAGAAATTTCGGTATTTTAGCTTTTGTAAAAAAATAATTGGTTCATAAGGCTTAATTAAACTGAAAAACTTGTCACTGATCGACAGGTCTTTGTCGCAGGGCTTTGTGCGAAGCGATGAGCGCAGTTTGTTCGTGTGAGAAGCGGCGTTGTGTACGTTGATCAACGAACGCGCACAGGCACATAAGAAATTAATCATAAACGTTTTTGGAAAATTGAAACGGAATAAACAATACACTCTCAGTGGTAAAATGACCAAAATATATTTAGGTATGGAATGCATAGCTTTCTTTAATTTCCCGTGATTTTGGAACTAGAGAAATGATATTGAATATTTGGGTAAAATGGAAACGGTTGAAAGTGAAGGAAGAGGATTGCAAAAATAAATAGAAGATGAGAAAAAAGAGATATAATAATAACAATAATAATAATAACTATAATAATAATAACAATAATATAATAATATTTATTCCCCAATTGTTTTACAGAGATAATGTACATTGTTGTTTCTTGGAATTACTAACCATCGATAACCAGTTGTGATGGTTTGCAATACTGAATTTATTTTTTTTTTATTTCCGCTTTTGACATAATATATTTGTAGTACTTTATAACAAAATGATATGAAATGGTAAAATATTTTTTGTTTATAAAGAGGAAGTGAAGAAGCAGTCTTATTCTTGTATAGATAATACGCATAATGTATTGATGGAATCTCCTTTTTGATAGAGTGGGGTAAACGGTAAGACTGAACAAAGAAAAAATTAAGGAAAAAGAGGTACATTTCAAAGAAAGGAGAAAGCAGTGGTGATGGAGGATAGTAAAAATTTGTAAATAAAGAGATGCCTTTACTCATTATCATGAATGAGAAAATAAAGCCCGGATGACATACTGAAGATGCACTTGAAAATTAATACTAAATAAATCTCGCAAAATAGTTTTCAGTGTAGAACATTAAGGAAGATAACTTGAATTCTAAATCACTTAAAACATACTACATAATGGTTTAAGAGGAGTATTAGTTGTCGCAGGGTTTTCGAACTCTACGTCCAATCGCAGGAGCGTCGCGACCATACGGTAGAGACGTCGTGGATTTTCATTAAAAATAATCTTTAGATTGATTACTTAATCCTTGTGTCATTTATGTATTTGATACTGCCATACTTATGATACTTGTAATAGATATGATTTATTTTACGAATTAACTATGGATGAATTATACCTGGCGAGCCTATTATATCATTCACTCATTTGTGTTGAATATATGGGGTGCCTATATTAACTGTTATATTTGAAATTTATTGTTACCAGGGGAGAGGGGGAAGTTTCTTTTAGGTCAAGGGAGCCGTGAATGAAAAAAGTTTGAAAACCTCTGGTTTATCGCAATTTCCGTCAAAGGTCGTTTTTGTAACGAAGGATTGTGCAGTCGTAATGGCAGGACTGCACGCAAAAACGGAACAGTTTTTATTCTTTATTAAGATCCTATGAAGAGATAGGGGCGTAGGTTAGTAATAGTTATTGAACGAATCAGAGGGTGATAATGAGTTAATGTTGGTCGGAAATGATGGTATTAGAGTTAGAAAAACGGAATATCTTCTTTGAATCTCTAAGAGAAGTAATGTATGAAGTATGCTGACCGATAGGCTAAGGGTGGGAGGCGTTGATGACGGCAGAATAGCAGAGGTAGTGGAAGAGGGAGAAGAAGAAAAAGAAGGAGAGGCAGTGAAGAGGAAGTGGCAGAGGCAGTAGAAGAATAAGAAGGAGAGGTAGTGGAAGAGGCAGTAGAAGAATAAGAAGGAGAGCTAGTGGAAAAGGCAGAATAAGAATAAGAAGGAGAGGTAGTGGAAGAGGCAGTAGAAGAATAAGAAGGAGAGGTAGTGGAAGAGGCAGAAGAAGAATAAGAAGGAGAGGTAGTGGAAGAGGCAGTAGAAGAATAAGAAGGAGGTAGTGGAAAAGGCAGAATAAGAATAAGAAGGAGAGGCAGTGGAAGAGGCAATAGAAGAATAAGAAGGAGAGGTAGTGGAAGAGGCAATAGAAGAATAAGAAGGAGAGGTAGTGGAAGAGGCAATAGAAGAATAAGAAGGAGAGGTAGTGGAAGAGGCAGTAGAAGAATAAGAAGAGAGGTAGTGGAAGAGGCAGTAGAAGAATAAGAAGGAGAGGTAGTGGAAGAGGCAATAGAAGAATAAGAAGGAGAGCTAGTGGGAAAGGCAGAATAAGAATAAGAAGGAGAGGTAGTGGAAGAGGCAGTAGAAGAATAAGAAGGAGAGGTAGTGGAAGAGGCAGTAGAAGAATAAGAAGGAGAGGTAGTGGAAGAGGCAGTAGAAGAATAAGAAGGAGAGGTAGTGGAAGAGGCATAGAAGAATAAGAAGGAGAGGTAGTGGGAAGAGGCAGAATAGAAGAATAAGAAGGAGAGGTAGTGGAAGAGGCAATAGAAGAATAAGAAGGAGAGGTAGTGGAAGAGGCAATAGAAGAATAAGAAGGAGAGGTAGTGGAAGAGGCAATAGAAGAATAAGAAGGAGAGGTAGTGGAAGAGGAAGAGGCAGTAGAAGAATAAGAAGGAGAGGTAGTGGAAGAGGCAGTAGAAGAATAAGAAGGAGAGGTAGTGGAAGAGGCAGTAGAAGAATAAGAAGGAGAGGTAGTGGAAGAGGCAGTAGAAGAATAAGAAGGAGAGGTAGTGGAAGAGGCAGTAGAAGAATAAGAAGGAGAGGTAGTGGAAGAGGCAGTAGAAGAAAAAGAAGGAGAGGCAGTGAAGAGGAAGTGGCAGAGGCAGTAGAAGAATAAGAAGGAGACTAGGGGAAGAGGCAGTAGAAGAATAAGAAGGAGAGGTAGTGGAAGAGGCAGTAGAAGAATAAGAAGGAGAGGTAGTGGAAGAGGCAGTAGAAGAATAAGAAGGAGAGGTAGTGGAAGGGCAGTAGAAAATAAGAAGGAGAGGCAGTGAAGAGGAAGTGGAGAGGCAGTAGAAGGACAGGAACTGTGAGAGGGCGTGGCAGCTGTAGTCGGCGCAGTAATGCGAGCGGCGGGGGCGGAGGCGACGCAAAGGCGCCACGTGCTCGTGCGTGGCAGCGCCTGCAAACGCCCGTCGCCCGCGGGGCGCCGCAGCCCGGAGATTGGCCGGGGGCGCTCGTATGCTAATTGGACGCGTGTAAGAGGCGGCGCCCCCCCCCCGCGCGGGACATGTGCCCAGCGCGGAGCAGCCGGCGGTGGCGGTAAGACGGCGCGGGGACGGCGCGGGGGTAGCGCGGGGACTGGGCGACGGGGTGCGGTGCGTGGGGGGGCGGTGCAGGGCGGTGCGAGGGCGGCACGGGGCGGCGCGGGGGCGCGGGGCGGCGCGGGGCGGCGCGGCACGGGGGGGGGCGAATGCAGGAGGAAGACGGTTGCTGTGGCATCTGTGATGATGGAGGCAACAGAGGTCGGGGTAGTGGAGGCAATAGTGACACTTTATATGGCGATGACAGAAAAGCCGGAGAGGTGGTGACGGTCGTGAAGACCGGCTGTTCTGTCAAAGGAAAAATCGAAGATTATTAATAAATGTGGAAATATAATTGATCGTGATAGAAAAACTGGCAGACTGTGGAAAAATTTTGGTTTTAAATCCAGCGGAGAATGCAATGGCGCGAGAATAACGAATACGATAAAAGCAGCAGCAACGGAAGTGGAGAAGCATTGATAATTTTGAAAGTGAAGGAAGGGAAATAATGACACTAGTAATGATGATAATATACACAAGGTTTTAGGCACGAATGACAAGGCAAGGTTTTTTTCAGTGTTGGAACAAGCAATGGCGAAAGAAACATTTGATTAAGGAACAACGTCATGAAAGAATATCGCTTCGCCAGTACAAATTCATCGGCGTCAAAGACCCTTCTGCAGACTTGCGCATGTAGATTTGTGGGCTCCGTGGTAGAATTCTAGAGGCACTAGTTTGTATACAAGAGAAGTGCCTTCCTGAAGAAAATTATGGAGGAGAAAGTGTAGTGCAACTACACAAATTAACGGAAATGAAGTTGGTAGAACTAATTACATATTCTGTTGCACGTACAATCTTTACGATCCTATAAATTAACTCTAATGTGACACACTCATACAATGTAACCTTGAATTATGAGAATGAAGTCAGAAAGAGAGTGAAATCTGTTAGTATTGTAATTAATTTAAAAATTAATTTCATAAACTCAAAGAAAAAATATCTACGCATAAAATCTAATAAACGAGTACAGCAATTTTATATCTAGCACCTGAGATCCTCCAAGATCCTATGCAAAACATAAAAAGCACTCAAATGTGACAAAAATATTCTACAAAGTTATTTCCCATCCATGAACGTATCAACTACTAACACATTTTTTTCCTGTACGAGTTTCTTAAAACGTTTAATGGAATGCTAACGGGAATAAATAAGTTCTGAATGTATTCTTTAATTATTACACGATTAAATGTATACCTTTAAAAATTCCTAAATTGAGAGCCTACTAATAAATTTCCGAAAATTGTGTGTCCTATGTGTTTTTTATTAAAATAGATAAATTATAATCATATCCACAGAAAGAATCGAAATAATCGTAATAAATGCAAATATCCCCACACCACTTATCAACGTCACTGGCTAGGTGATTAGTCACCTTTCGTATTCTCAAATAACATTTTCAAAGTTTTATTTCAAAGCATCCGCTGAGTTTCACAGCGCATTTCGCCTGCAAGGTTTCGACCATAGGCAGCAAGGTGTTCAACAGTGTGCACTTGAAGCACTTTACTCGCCCATGCGCCCGCTTTCCCTCTAGACCATTCTCTCCAAACCCCTATTTCTATCCCGTCGCATACCGTGGCTCCCCGCCACGGCATGCCCCCCCCCCTCGCGCAACGACTCCATCTTCGCCCATTCCCGTCGCGCCTTGCCTTCCTCGCCACGTCACCCTTTCTCCTCACTCCTCATCGCCGCCCCTCCCGATCTTGCCCTCCCCCTTCGTTCTTCGCTGCGTCCCTAACCCGTTCCCCGCCATGCTTCCCCATCTTCTTCTTCCCACACCTGAATCTCCGTGTCTCTGCCTGGAGGAGAATTCTAGCGGCCGGCTGCTCTGATCGGTAGTTTTCCTTGGTTTCTCCGATCAAGACCAGCCGAATGCCGGAGCAGTACCCTACGAAACGGGCCAGGGACCGTGCGCGATCTGTCCTTTCTCTTCCTTGTCCGATCCTTTCCCCTACACACACTAACATGCACTACACTACCACATATTCCGGGAGACTGGTCGGGAACTTAGAGCTTGTCCCGCCTGGGGCGGTGCCCTGCTGGTGGGAGAGTTCTAGTTAGGGGGAAACCCCACCAGCCGACGGTAGGTCGGCGCCGGATCTCGCCATCCAGCGGGGGAAGATCACCGCCATCCCCGAGAAAAAAACATCCACTACACTAACGGGTCTAATGACCAAAGGAGTTGACGCGCCCGGAAACACGAAAAAACCCAACCAAACCAAACCATCGCTAACCAACTTCTCTTCTCACCACTCCCCGACCAAGCTTATCATTCGCGTCCCATCACACTACGCAACAAACCAAACAAACCAAACCCAGCGCTGCTACATCTCCGCCATTGCTTTCTCCAACCCGTTCCTCCAGCTTTTCTTTTCGAGACCGGCCCCCTTCCACCTTGCCTGACGAGTATTGGTGTCTCCCGACCTCCCAACCCTACTCTGATATGACATGTTCTACTCACGCTGCCTCCTGCTTTGTTCCGCTTTGCTCCATCCCTCCTACCTGGAGCGGTGGCTCAGTGTATCAACTGATGTTACTGCAGAGTCTCTTTTAACCGGAGGTCCTACGTTCGTGCCCTGACGGTGGCAGGATTTTCGATATTAGCTTGTGAGCTGGGTGGAATTCAGACGCTGTCTCGAGGAGAATTCTAGCGTCCGGTTGCTCTGATCGGTAGTTTTCCGTGGTTTATCCGATCAATACCAGGCGAATGCCGCAGCAGTACTCTAATAAACGAAACATTGACCTCGCGCGATCTTTCCTTCCTCTTCCTTGTCCTACCCTCTCCCCTTACACACACACTTACACTAACATGCACTACACAATCACATATTCCGGGAGACGGGTCGGGAGCATAGAGCTTGTCCTGGCCGGGGCAGTGCACCGCTGGTGGGAGATACCTGATTGAAAATCCCCGTTAGTCAACGGTAGATCGACGCCGGATCTCGCTATCCAGTGGCGGAAGATCACCGTCACCTCCCGATGAAAAAAACATGCACTGCACTTACGGAACTATTGACCTCATACGAGGATTACTAATCAATCAATCAAATACATCCTTCCTCCATATCCTCTATCTTGCCTCGTCTCGTTCACATCGTTGCACGTCTACTCTAACGTACCCCACCCCGTGTCTTTTTCCCCCGCTTCGTCGCTCTCAAGCCCGCCCTGCTCGTCCCGCCCTGCCGCGCCTCGTCGCTCGCACGCGCGCAGGCGTCCGCGTTAATACGCGCGTTCCGAGTAACCGAGCGTTTCGGAATTCGGTGCTTCGCCGGGTCGTCAGGGCACCGTCGCCAGCCCAACAGGCGACATCCTCACACACACTCCGCCGCCACTGCTCTCTCCATTCCACAGCCCGCCCCGCTAGACAGAACACTATGACTTGGCGTTGGCTTTGGAAAGTCATTTAATACAAATTTAGCATTAAATTATTATTATTATTATTATTATTATTATTATTATTATTATTATTATTATTATTACTATTATTATTTTAATCTATCTTTTAAATTAAACCCTTTTTAATTCTTTTAACAATGTAGCTTTCAACTATCAATATTTTACACATAATGTGCAGCGTGCTGTGGTACGTGATTTCTCATACACAAAATATTTTTGTATGTTCGTGCCGATTGATTCTGATCGCCCCCAAGACTTTAGGCAAATCTAAAACGTGCCGATCAAGCTTCCAACTCAGTAGGTATTATCACAAGTTATTGCATTCATTAGCTGTCCCTCCAACTACGCATCGACTAGTTTATTAAATCTGTCTGAGACAATTTCCTTACCGTCTCAGGTTCCATCTCCTATGTAAACTGTTTGCTCCGACCATAGCCATCTCCTCCGTCGAGTACAGCGCTCTCTGCGACCATCCTGCAGCCGGCGGCCTCCGCCCCAAAGCGGTGCTTATAGTCTCCGGCGCGCCGTCCTACGGTGCCCGCCCATCTGCAATGCCTTCCCGCCCCCCCCACCGCTCCCGCGTCCTGTCCCGGGCAGCTCAGCCCTAATCCCAACACCGTTCCCCGCCCCGTAGCCATCCAACCCTCCCCCACTCAATCCCAATCCCAGCACCTTCCCACTCCCACTCTTCACTCTTTGCACCAATTCCACTTCCAGCTCTAACCACTTTCCACCCACCCTACGGACTTATCTCCAGCCTCACTACAGCCCCCACCCGCATCCTTTTGAATTGAATTGAATTGAATTGAATTTGCCTTATTTTACGTGGCGAGACTCAGGCCATGAGGCCTGATCTTCCGTCTGACCACGCAAATTTCTTTACACCATCAATCATGGGAGAAAGAAGGTATTACTTGGGCGACGAAACACGCGATTTGAATTTAGCTCAGAGGCGTCATTTAGGCTAGAGGATCTTTTACATGCAGTAGATGTACTAACATGGGACAGCCGGCTTTACTTCTCCGAAGGAAGGCGTACGAAGGATTTTTTCGCCCTTAAAAATCCACGGCTTCGATTGGGTTTGAACCCGCCAACTTGGGTATAGCAGTCCAATATGCCAACCGCTACACAATCGCCGCCGCATCCTTTTCCCCCTGCCCCTCCAACCCCTTCAGGCCCCGTCCCGCCGCCTTGTCGACCTGCTCACCTCAACCATCACTAGCTCACACCGCCCCTTTCCATCTCTCCCGTTCTCAGCACCGCGTCCTGCACCGCCGCATGCCGTCGCTTTCCGCCACCCGCGCCCACCGCCCCGCGACACCCCCGAGCCAGCCCCTCCGCTGCTCGCCATCCCGCCCCGCCCCGCGCGTCCAGCCAGCCACACGGCCGCGCTAATTTCACATGCGGCCGGGTCGCTAAGACTGCTTAAGTCCTGTTCTCTTAATTAACCAATTGCCAGGCGGAGTTTCTCTAATTGCGTTGGCCGAGGTGACGACGCGGAAACTGCCGGCAGAGGCCCGGCGGAGCGGCCCCGCGCGGCGCGTGGGGCGGGCGGGCGGGCGGGCTGGGTGGCGGGCGGGCTGGGTGGCGGGCGGGCTGGGTGGCGGGCGGGCTGGGTGGCGGGCAGGCTGGGTGGCGGGCGGGCTGGGTGGCGGGCGGGCTGGGTGGCGGGCGGGCTGGGTGGCGGGCGGGCTGGGTGGCGGGCGGGCTGGGTGGCGGGCGGGCTGGGTGGCGGGCGGGCTGGGTGGCGGGCGGGCTGGGTGGCGGCGGGCTGGGTGGCGGGCGGGCTGGGTGGCGGGCGGGCTGGGTGGCGGGCGGGCTGGGTGGCGGGCGGGCTGGGTGGCGGGCGGGCTGGGTGGCGGGCGGGCTGGGTGGCGGGCGGGCTGGGTGGCGGGCGGGCTGGGTGGCGGCGGGCTGGGTGGCGGGCGGGCTGGGTGGCGGGCGGGCTGGGTGGCGGGCGGGCTGGGTGGCGGGCGGGCGGGCGGAGGAAGTGACGGCGACGGACGGCGAGGTGCAGGGGGGGGCAGTTGCGACGGTTGGCCTTGGCCGAGGCGGAAATGACGGGCGGGAGAGGTAGGTGCAGGCAAAACGGGGAGGTGATTGAACGGAAACATAGTTGGTGGAACGGTGGGGAAGATTAATGTCGCAATGAACACGGTATGAGTGGCAAGGATTGACCCGGTGGGAGTGCTTGTTTCGGGTCTGTCCAACGTAGTGTGTAGGGCATGGGTACAGGGAGGGAGGAGAGAGGTGTGAAAGGGTGAAGGCTGGAGAAAAAAAGTATCGGTGACGGAAGCTGAGGCGGATGTAGGACCATCGGAAATGTAGGAGATGCAATGGATACCAAGGCGAGTAAAAATGCGGAGATGTTTTGGTCGCTGCGATGGACAAGCTTAATGTGGCAATGGGATGTGACTGAAAGTCAATGATTGAACCACTTGGAGAGATTGTTTTGGGCTTTTTCAAAACAGGGTGTGAGACGCGAGTGTTTAACGGGGGATGGTGGAGATTAGAAAAGGGTGAGGCCTAGAGGAAATGATGGCGACGGACGAGGAGCCAGTTGATGAACGTCGGGATTGATGAGTGGTAAATGAGTACCGGGACGGAAGGGGAAGGCAAAACGGAGTGATGTTTCTTCGGAAAGATGGGTGGTTGAGCAACAGAAAAGGTTGATGGAAGAATAGGTATGGAACTGACTGAGTATCAACGTTTACGAATTGTTTATAGCGCTGAGGTAAGATAGTGCAATGTGCGGGATAAGCAGTCCACGATGTTTCAGAGCGCGAGCGATGGCAGAAATGCTGATTAATTTGCAGCTCGATGAAAAAATGGCATATTGTTTTGGTGTTCATTGAAGAGAGTGACCTCTACAATATGTCAGTGATGGTGAGGGGGTAAGAAGAAAGTTAGATGGTTCAAAGTTGGAAAGTCTCAGATAAAAACGTACGGTAAGCTTACGTCTAATACAAAATGCCTAATAAAAATGCGGCCTATAACTATAGTATGAATGATTTTGAGTTGGAAGTAATGAAAGCCACAAGAGCATCATTTACTCAAGCTTAAGACAAGAGATGCGAATTAGGGAGAAGGCAAATGAAAGATAGAGTAAAACGAGAAAGACAGTGGAGAGAATAAGGAATAGAGAGCGAGAGCGAGGATGAAGATGAAGATGAAGGAGAGGGAGACCGTCGCCCTCGCCCTCGCTCTCACCCTCGCCCTCGCCCTTGCCCCGCCCTCGCCCACGCCTTCGCCCTCGCCCTGCCCTCGCCCTCGCCCTCGCCCTCGCCCCCTCGCTTTGCCCTCTCTTGTCTTTAGCTCTCGCCCTCGCTCTCCCATCACCCTCGCCCTCGCGAGGCACGGGTGAGGGCGCGGGCGACGGCGAGGGCGAGGGCAAGGGCGAGGGCGAGGGCGATGGGAGAGCGAGGGCGAGAGCTATAGCCGAGAGAGAGGGAGAGGGGGGAGGGGCGAGAGAGAGGGAGGGATGGAGAGGGAGCGATAACTAAAGCGATGAAGAGAGCGAGAGCGAGCGCGAGTGCGCATCCAAGAGCGAGTGCGCGATGGCGACGCGAGGCGAGGTGACTTGCTTACTGCCGACGCGTCCGCGTGCGCCCTCGAGAGCTCCCATCTCGCGCCGCCCCCTCGGGAGGCCACCCCCTCCGACTTCCGCTTCCTCTGCGCACACGGCACGCCGGATGCCGAGCCCTCGCCGCTCCCCCTCAACGGCGTACGTCGCCATAATCGAATGTCTGCAAATGTCGCTCACTGACCAGGGAGTTTGCCTGTCTTACCTGCGAGTCTCGGCTTAAATTCACAGCGTTCCGTGTGGAACTTCTGGTGCTTTCTCGACTGTATTTTCACGAAAATAACTCAAATTTGTGAAACATTATGCATGACCTAATTTTAAAATTAATCTTTAAGGAACAGATTTCATTAAGAAAAATTCATAATTGTAACTGTAGGAAAAAGCCGAAAAAATCGAATATTTACAATTTTCTAATAGAGATTTATTATTTATTAATTTTCTATTAGAGATTTCAACAACAATGAGACTTGCACTATTTACTTTAACGTTCTTTACATTATCCAACAACAACATTTAATAAAAAACGATGCAGGCATTTTTTTGATAATTTTGAATATGTCTCTCAGGTTTCATGTAAAGTACTCCCCAAAATTAAAACATCGGCTTTAAATTCAAGGGTCCGTGATCTATTTCCAGATCTAGCCGGCGACAGATCTATTGGGGAATATCAATTTTGGAGAAGATCGGCAGAACGATTTAGCCGCTAGCGTTGTTCACAAACGGACTGACAGACTAACAGACTGACAGACTGACAGACTGACAGACTGACAGACTGACAGACTGACTGACAGACTGACGGACTGACTGACAGACTGACGGACTGACAGACTGACGGACTGACGGACTGACGGACTGACGGACGACGGACTGACGGACAAACGAACGGACGGATGGACATACAGACAGACGGACGGACAGACAGACCGACGTTTCGCCGTCATTCGAGACGAGACTGACGGACGACGGACTGACGGACTGCGGACTGACGGACACGGACAGGACTGACGGACTGACGGACTGACGGACTGACGGACTGACGGGACTAGGCAGACGGACTGACGGACAGACTGGCGGACAGACGGACGGACCGACGGACAAACGAACGGACGGATGGACATACAGACAGACGGACGGACAGACAGACCGACGTTTCGCCGTCATTCGATTTTTCGGTATCAAGGACTCACAAGACACGGATTCTAGATATACCACGTATTATAGTTTTTTTTCTAAATTTAGCAACTGGATTTATCAATAGCATTTTTGTCGTTACCAATAGTATTACGTAAGTTTCTCTCTACTCCGTAGTGAGATAGTAAAAAGTGACAATATGTGAAATTCGTTGAAGTCTGTTGTAAAGGAGTTTAGTTTGTTTGGTGAAGTCTCGTCAGCTATAAAAAAAGTGGTATATAAAGGCGACGAGGTGGTAGGCCGACGCGTTGAGTTGTGACAGATTGTCAACTTTTCAGGTCCGGATAGCAGGGCAGAAATTCTATATTTAGTATTGATAAGCAATGTAAAAACAGGCGGCGAAGTTCCATCAGATAACTACTGCCGTCGGGCACAGGATAATTGAAAGCGTCGATCAAACCGTCCTCCAGCCAGTGTTAGCTTTCCGTTAGGATTGTTGGTTTCGATAACAGAATTAAAATTCAAGACAAGTCTTGTGGAAAACATGAAAGCATGTGGTGAATTGTCCTGTCACATTTAGATAATTGCTAGTGCATGAATCATTTAATAGCAAACTTGATTTTCTGTAATTTGTAATTCTTTAGGTATTATGATTCGATGTGAGTGGTTCCAAACAGTTGTGTCTGCAGGTTGCAGCACTGAGTATTTTTCTAAACGTCGAGGTATGCTTCTTGCTGGGATATAGAAACATAATTTTTAGAGCTTACTTGAAAGAGTATATTCGACAGATTGTAACTGGGGGGAGCATAAATAAGAGAAACAAATTGAGAGGTAATAACCTTCCTTTAACTTTTATGATTTTGCAAAAATCATCTCTGCGTTTATGTAGTAAAAAATGTATTACACGTGGAATACCAATCATAACATGTTGCCACAAAGAAAGAAAGGGCTAACAGTGTAAACATAGATGGACATGAATGAAGCAACCTTATGCTTTGGGAAAAAATGTACGGCCCAACCAAATACCGGGAATTTAAATTTCTTCTCTCAAGAAAAGTTTTTGACCTTTAAAATGAAGCATCAAGATTAAAGACTGACATTAAAGACCATAATCTTATGGTTTTTACCTTAAAAACCATAAGATTATTTCAAAGAAAGTATATATGAATATTTTTATAGCAGAAAGAATATGACAAGTGGTTTAAGTGCAGATAAAAAACAACGGAACTTGTGTGTCATGAAAGAGGTTCAAAATGTGGTTTATTGTATGAATGGCACAGTGACTGATTATTTTGACTTAAAACATTCAAATATCAGAAAATTCGTCGTAAACCTGTCACCTACTACCAATGTGATGGTGATTCGTCGTGGTATATTGATTTTGTAGTTTGAGAAAACCACTTCTGCGGACGAAAGGCATGCCTTTAGTGCTTCACATTTAGGTAACTCTGTTAAATTTTTCATACCATCAGAGTTCACATCACAATGAAAACTCAAACACTTTCACAGAAATTTTTCTCAGGATTGACTCAGGAGGTTTTCACACAAATGAAGACTTTTTTTACACCTCATCTACAATAGATCGGAAATTTCGTATCAAAGATGATGACAATTTTTTTAAAGTTCCTTGATATTTTAGTAGTCTTGGGGCTGATTCTGACAAATATCTTGAAATCATTATTACTTGAAGCACAGTGACATTTGCAGGAGTAATTAACCTGTGAATGATCAGGATTATATACCTGGCAAAATTGTTGATAATTCAATCATTTTAAAATAGGAAGTTATGAAATTTGTTAAGTGTTCTTTTAGTGGTCCATCATTGATTAAAATCGTTGCAATACAAACAAAATGAACGACAACTGCAATCAATCATTTTAAGCCAGGTCCTCATAAATCGTACGAGCGGTAGTGACGATTAAAATACTTAGGATAATAAACATTGATACCACGTTTATCCTAATAACATTACACGAAAGAAAATTTCTTTCAGACTAGAGACGTTTCTTTCTCTCGCGAATTGCTTTCGAATCTCCTCCTCTCGGAGGCGTACAAGGAAGACGTCATCTCCTCAAGAGAAAAGGCGCGGGAGCAGCGGTGGATCTCATGTGTGCCAGGCATGAAACGCCAGAAGAGCTTTCCCGAATCACGAGGACAATATCCATTTCCAGCGCCGAGGCGATGTTCGCCCGGGCACGCGCCCTCCCTGGCGCTCTCCTTATCCTGCCCCGATGGCCAGGTCGTCCTCCCAACTCACATCCCCTTCGTTCATCGACTTTCTTCATTCTTTCGCAGCGTCTACAATGCCTTCTTCTCTCTCGTTATTCTTGTTCTTTCCGAATCTCTCTTCTCTCCAGATTTCTTTCCTTCTCTAACGATCTCCTTTCCTATATTTCCTATCTTTCTCTTTCGCTCGCGTTATCCTTCCTTCCCCCCCATCTCCACTCGCGTTCTCTCGCGAATTCTTGGGTACCCTACCAATCTCTCGCGTTCTCTCCCTCACGTTCGCTTTCTTTCATTCTCTCTCTATATCTCGCGTTATCTCTCTATATCTCACGTTCTCAAATTTTTCGCTCCCGATTTCTCACATTCTCTCCCGATCTCTCACGTTATCTTCATCGTGCCCTCGCTCCCTCTTGTTTTTCCTCCATTCCCATCTCCAGGCATCGTTCGCAGATTCTCTCACTCAACCTTGCCATTCACATCCGATCTCTTTGTTTCTAATCATATCCATTCCATCCTTATCCTCTTTCTCATTCGCGTTCTCTCATCCCTCGGCCTCCTTATTCAACTCTCCCGTATTTTGTTCTTCAATCCTCCCTTCCTGTCTTCCGTCTCTCTCCTGTGTTTCCGCCGTGTCGCCGCTCCTTCCGGCGGTGAGTGCCGAAGCGCCAACCTGCACATCGCCCCATCGCGCCACGCGCAGGCAGAGAGGGCAAAGGGCGTCCCAGGGGGCGCTGACGAATGAGCGGGCGAGGGCGAGGAGTCGCTTCAGGGGGCTGTGTTGCAGGATCCTCCGCACGAGGGCGGGGCGGGCCGAGGCGGGGGGGGGGGCTCCCGATGTAGGTGGCGCAACGGCAGCGGCTGCATTCTTTCTCAATGAAGACTTCGATTTTTTGCTCCGGAAAAAGTGGCTCAGGGCACCAATTGATGTCACCGCTGTGCCTCTGACCTAGGTTTCCACTCCCGACGGTTTTCGACACCCCCCTGATAGCCAGGTGGAATTCAACTCAACCGCTGTCTCGAGGAGAATTCCAGTGGTCGGCAGCTATGAGCGGAAGTTTCCCGTGGCTTCTCCGGTCAGTACCAGGCGAATGCTGGAGCAGTATCCTAACAAACGGGACACGGACCGGACGGGATATTTCTTTCCTCTTCCTTGTGTTTTGCATTGCGGGATAACCGTCGTGAGTTTAGAGTTTGTCGTGGCTGGGGCGGTGCCCCGCTGTTGGGAGATACCTGGTTGGGGAAAATCCTCACCAGTGGACGTAGGTCGGCGTCGAATCTCGCCAGCTAGTGGGAGATAAGTGACCGACACCTCCCCTGATAAAAACATGATCATTCGGATCTAATGAACTTAATAGTAGAATCACCAATCAATCAATCAGTTCAACTCTTTGGTCGATCTCTTTTGTACTTTACATATTCAGACCCAGTCCGATTCTGCTTTTTATGACGTTACTGAGAGGTCAAAAGTTCAATGACTTAGGGCATTTATTTTTCCACATATTTCAACGAATTTTCCTATTTTATGCTTTTTGAAAGTTGTAGTTAAATGGACATTGAATTCCAGCACATTTTTTACGAATTCTCAGAGAAAAAACAATTAGTAATATTGCACATGTGGATGTAAATAGGTCTAATTGTTATTAATGGCGCTTGATAGTATGAGAAGGTAAGTGAAGTAGAATGTTCTGGTGCTACGAATAGTACCTACAGACAGCCGTGAACTGTTTGTCTCCATGCGGTTTGCCGAGTTATACGGCCTACAATGAATTATTGTTTTCTTCGATCAATGTCTTTTTCAGAAAATCGTAATGGTTCTGTTTCCTATTTCATGACCGCAAAATGTGCTTTATAACTATTTATACCTAGCTTGAACGTGTCGAGATATTACAATTTCGTGAAATTGCAAATAGTTCTGCTCGGTTATAGATGCAGATTGTCTTCTACAGTATCACCTCTGAAGTTGTCAGTACTGTCACTATTGTTAAAGCGTGTAGAATTCGCGTCTGGTTTGGCGATTTGTTTTGTAAGAACGGAGTGCGATATTTCAGAGATTATAACTGAAAAAGCTGAAGCTGCTACTGAGGTTTACTTCCTCAAAAATTAAAGGATTCATAGGAAAGAGCGTATGAACTCTTGAAAATGGAAAAGAGAGAAACATGTAACCGTGGTAAATGAAACAACTATGCTGGCATTTCTCTATAAAAAGGTATTACACTTTCATAAGTAAAGCTAATTTAACTGGGTAAGATAACTAACATTATTTATACAATAGTCCCAGACAGTGAAATGTCAACATTATGGAGCAAATATCCAATGCGAAAGTCAACCCTAGGTATAAAAGGAAACACAGATGACGGACAGTATCACACAGAGTTAAATCATTTTTAAAGCGCAAGGCAGAAAAATATGAACCTAAAAAAACGAAAATTCTTACAACAGAAGAGATAAGTACATTTATGGCATCATCACCTGATGACATGTATTTATTAATACAAGTAAGTAATGTAATATTTTTTTCTTATGAAATTTGCAATTTGTAGACTTGAGATTCACACATAAGGTGCATTTAGGTGGCTTTCATTATTGGTGTTGCAGGTGCATGAAGAAGAAAAGAACTGTATAACCTGAGAACAAAAGATATTGAGGACAAAGTTTCTGTTCTAATAATTACGCATCGAAATACTAAAGGTTTTCGAAATATCAATACTAGCATTCGAACAATGTTTACTGTGACAGCGGAATGAGATATAATTAACTATTAATATCTTTATCGAAAGTCTGTTCCTATGCAAGCAGAACACACGCCTTACAACAAGTTCTTCAAATATTTTAAAAATAATAAGATCTCCATTCAACCTGTTGGCATTAGTTTTAATAAAGTACCTACCACAGTTGCACAGTTTCTAAAATTACCTAATGCAAATCAGTGCACTGGACATTGTTTTAGGCGGTCTCCCGCTACGATATTAGACGATGGAGTTACTTTAACACATATTAAAAGACGTGGTGAGAGAAGACATTGAAAGATAGCTGAAGGATACCTGGAAGATTCGATGGAGTATAAAAACAAAGTATCCAGGATGTTCATGCAAAACGAAAATTGTCCTTCAGTTAGAGTTGAGACTACTTCAATTTCTGTTGAAAATCCTAGCACTCAATGCTCAAAAGACGTAACAGTTTCAGGCATAATATTTCAGAATACACCAAATTGTGTTTATAATATAAATTTAATAATATATAAGTTAAAAAAATTCTGTATTCAAAAGTTAATAAATATTCTTTGCCAAGTGTAAACAGTGTTATACATTGACTTGTTTACTTGAAGTTGCCGTAGTAATCCTGTAAAATTCATTCTTGGCCTAGATCACCAAAGCTGACGTTTGTGGCATAAAGCCTTTTTATAAGTTATGCAAACAGCGTTTTGTAGAAAATGTAGTAAATTCACCATGAGTATATTATTAGAGGAATGTTGAAATCCTAGCTTTGGATGTACGTGAGTCCGCATCTTACGCCTGTCTCTTACGTCCGTGCCAATGCACCAATCGCATCTCACGAGTGCACCAAGAGAAGAAGGCGATCGGCGGCAACCACCTTCAACGAACACAACTTTTCAAGCAAAATTCAACGAAGCGACATGTGTGATACCGTATCTTACAAGAGAAATTACAGACTTTTTATAGAAATAGATTCAATTGTATTTGTACGTAATTCACTTGTAGTAAAACGATAATTAATGAGAAATTTAAAATAATACAACAAATTAAATATAAACTATAGAAAGGTTCAATGGATACAAATATTATAAAAAATGTATTATCCACACAATTCTAAGAGCAAAGTAGGAAAATCCAAGAATAAAACATGCTGGATATAAACGTAGGTCACCCTGAAGAAAGTAAAAATCTGACAAATCTGAAGGTACAAGAGAACGTGTGTGTGTGTGTGTATTTCTAGGGCTTTTATCCAGCAAACCGCCGATTACCCTTTACGTCCTGATGAGACGCATATTCGACCATACACTAAACCAACACACTTGCGGGCTCCTCTGATCAGGGCTCAGCAGAACGCGAGGCCTTCCGCGATAACACATAGAAATTCAAGGAACAAACAACCATGCCCAGGGCGGGACTCGAACCCGCGACCCTTCGAAAAAAAAACGCTGAGTCGGTACTCGCTCTTAGCCACCTCGGCCATCCAGGTCGGCATGTACTATATAAATTGCAATAAATAATACAGAAACAGTGAAGCGAGGTAGCACACGAGAAACACGATGCACTCGTTCTCACCCAAACGCCGAGCCCTTTGCGGAGAGGCAACTCCCCCGCCCTGCGCGTCGCCGGCGCCGCTCGCCCTGCAAATCGCTGAGGTGGCGAATCGCGCGCGAATCGCACGCGACCGCCTCTGGGTCGCGGGCGGCGGCAATCGCCGTTAAACAATCCTGATTGATTGCGGAGCGAGCGGCGCGGCGCGGCGCGGCGCGGGACCTCTTTATTGCTCCGTTCAGTCAAATGAAAGGGCGACTGCTGGGTTGGCGGGGGAGAGGGAGAGGTCACGAGGTGAAGATCGACGAAGAAAGCGGTGGAGGCGGGGAAAGGGGGCGGGGGGGGGGGAATTAAAAAGGGCAGGGAAAGGGGAAGGGACGAGAGGGAGAGAGGAAGGTACATAACAAAAGAACAAACGTGGGGCGGGACAGGGACAGGGGACCAGGACGAGATGGAGGACGGGGTCGGGACAGGAGAGGGGGGACAGGAGACGAGGGCTTGTCAGGTATCTGCAACGGGACAGGGAATCACGGTCGGAATATGGGCAGAGCACGGGGAAGCGGGAAAGATGTGTGGGTGGGGACGGGAGAAGTGGAAAGGGGATGAGAGAGGGGGTGGAGGCGAGGGGGGTATCGAAGGCTGCAAGAGCGGAGCCGGGGAGGGGGGAGAAGCACCGAACGTGGGGGACAATAAACGGAAGAGATTGGAAAAAACGTCCCCTTCCCCCCACCGCGCGGCGAACACAAAGAGCCTGCGAAGCGGGATTTCGACGTCTTTTCTCGCAGCGAGGAGACCAGGAACAACGATCATTTCCAAGGCAGTTTTTACCTTTCGGGAGCTGTAGATCAGCGACGCTTTTGCGCTGGCGAGGCGTGCAAAGATGCGCTTGGGGCCGTGAATGGAACCGGATGCGGAAGCGGAGTTCTTGTGCTTCGTCACTTGCGGAGCGCCCCAAGGGCGATGGTCGCCCAGGTGGAGCAGCTGGGCTCTCCAGAAGTAGTGCGTCTCTTCCAGTTCAGTGTACTGATCAAACTGAAAGGAAATGCAGGTACGTTGCCGTTTGTGTGTTGAGTTTGAACCATTAACCTGCAGATAATATTTTAAAAATTCCCGAAGTTGTGTCTTTGGTTTAACGATCCATGTATAGAAATCAATTAATATGTTTGACGGTTAATGGGTTGGGACAATAAAATTTGCTTCGTACACTTAAACTAAAGGGATGAACGTAATTATAAAGGAAGATATATTACTACTCGTAATAGTCGTCAATGTTGAAGATAATCAGCTTCGTGTAATTATTGATTAAAGTGTGGTGAGGTGCGGTACTGTGAGTTGAAGTTACGCAGCGTTGTTTCCATACATAAAGCTTTATTAAGTTCTTAAATATGAAGCATATAATGATTTCAGACTAAAAGAGTTCTTCTGAGATTTGACATTTTCTCGTTTATGTTTCACTCTGGTGCACGATACACTCGTACACTGCGAGAAGTCTAACAGATATTTCTTTCTCGATAAAATTCACTCCTCCATTGAATGACATTATGCCGAACTCGACTAGCCCATAAGATTACTCAATGGTCAATAAAATCAATCAATTAATCAATATATATTCCACATATATCTTATTTTTGGCGTGCATCCTCGCTGCTGGAAAATTTCAGATATGTCCCAAATTTCGATGCTATTTTTAACCACATTGATTCTTATGGCTTGAATGCTTTCTGCATAACTTCATTATACTGTTGATCTTTAAATTCCGTCATGCACCTTTAAATAGAGTAAATTCCATAGAGGTGCTAGAGATGCGATTTTGATTAAAATCTCTGAAAGTTCTGAATTAATACAAATTTTTCAAACCTTAATCAATTCTTTTCGAACCAGTCCTACACCTTCAGTATTAATATATGAGATTTCCTTTTACGCAATCTTTTCCTGAATATAAAATCTTTAACTTATTTAAACTGTGTTTGTTTTCAAAATTGTATGTATCACAATTAAAGTTTTGAATGCAATTATTAAAGAAATAAATTATAAAAGACATAGCATAGTATTGAAGGATATTTTATCTTTAATGTTTACATAATTTCAACAAGTTTTTACATGAAGAATACCACTGGAATTTAAAAATGACAACTTAGTTTTTAGTGAAACATATAGAAACTAGAAATTTATTTCAAAATAACTCAAAATTCAAAAGGTCCAATTCAAAATTAAGAAATCTTCAGACTTGAAAGACTTTGAACCGTATTGCCTGTGAGTGTGTGTGAACAAATCACGCCTAAATGCATTGATTTTTATGATTTATAACTTTTTCACTCGAAATGTTCACATAGAAAGGCGACTTCTCGTGTAGTAGTCAAAAATAAAATTGTTACCTTACATTTCTAAAAATGCGATATTTCAAAATATTCTCTGATGCCACCCTTGAATTACAAAAGTGAAGCAAGACACATTCGGTCAATATATACCAAAACAAGATAAAGCAACGTAATACTTTTTTAGACCAATATTGCACAGCAATCCCACAATTTCAAGCGTACTTTTCTTCGTTGTTCAAAGAGCATCAACCGAGCGTCATGTCTCTGTCCGAGTCGCCATCACGGTCTCCTCTCAAAAGTACCTCCTTCGGCAGAGATAAAGCGAAAATAAAACGCCGCGACGCGCGGCATTCGGAGCGCGGGTGTGATTGCAGTTCCCTGTACAAACCGCAGTCACGACCATTCGAAAGAGCAAAGGACTGTCGGCGGCCGCGATATCCCGCAAACTATCGGAGAAAACTCCCCCGTGCTCTGCGGAAGCCGCGCGGAGTTGAGTCTACGCGCCGCGTCAGCGCGACCTCAGAGATCGGCGCTCCTGGGAACTATCTGCATCGCCGGGGAGCGAAAGTTGGAAAGTGAATTTTAAACGCGATTTCGAAGAGTTTAGATGAGACTAAAATCCTAGAAATAGCTGCCGGCATCTTTCGGCAATGGCATGAGAAAAGGGAATAATTAAATATTTGAGGGATTTTATAGATAAAATAAAACAGGTACTATATACATTACAAGAGTGAAATGACAAAGGAATCCTGAAAGCAGTCGAAAAAGTGTAGAAATCTACAAAATAGACATCTGTATTGGTAGGGAGGAAAATGAGAAACGGAAATACTTAAAGAAAGTTAATGCACTGAAGTAGATAAAATAAAAGCGGAGCTGTCTGAATCTTGTGAGCGTGAAACTATGAAAAGTTTCTCTCTTTCAAAATGAGGTCATTAAAGGTTTTTCCACTATAAATGTCGGAGATAATATTTTTGGATTTGGACATTACTCAACAAATACCACAAAATAGACATCTGTATTGCTAGGGAGGAAAATGAGAAACGGAAATACTTAAAGAAAGTTAATGCACTGAAGTAGATAAAACAAAAGCGGAGCTGTATGAATCTTGTGAGCGTGAAACTATGAAAAGTTTCTCTTTCAAAATGAGGTCATTAAAGGTTTTTCCACTATAAATGTCGGAGATAACATTTTTGGATTTGGACATTACTCAACAAATTTGTTATTGGTTTCTTTTGAATTCGATTTATTTTAGACACTAAACGAGTTTGTTTGATTTTTATAGTTCGATTTGTAAACTGAGGACGTGAGCTAACGATAAATACGAACAGAAAAAGGAACATATCTACGCAAACGCACACTTGTTGAAAGGTCTGAGGATATCTTTGAGAAATTTTGATTTGATGACACTTGGGAGGTTTGGTCTTCCCCTTGGTGAAGTTTATGAGATAAATAATATGAGAGAAGAGAAGAATACACAGTTTTTGTATTTGAGCTTTGTTTACTTATGTACTTTGTATTGACCAAATGCAATTTTTGTATAGTACTACAAGCGGCGTTCTCGCATACTGGACAAGTTACAAGTTGCTGCAGGTAACTTGTAACTATTAGTATAATAGTTGGAAGTTAATATTTTATCTTATGAGATTTGGGGAGTCATGCAGTTGAATATCTTTGGGAAATCGTGAGCTTATTCTGTTTGGTTTTGGGTAGTTGAAAAATGTCAGTAAAGCTGAAAAATCGCGATGATAAAGAATCAGATTAAAATTGGGAGTTTTTTTTAACATGGGAGTTTTTTTTCCTTTCAAAATTCAAAATTTAAGTAGTATATGACTTGTAGGGATCACAGAATTTGGAAAATGTGCACACAATTCACTTTTCCCCATAGCACGTCATACGCAGTTTTAACTGTTTTTTGATGTAAAATAAATAAATAAATAAATAAAAAAATTACAATCATTCATTCACAATAATCAACAATCATATAAACAGTCACAAAATAAACTGTAAGACATCTACTACTGAAATATATCCATATATTCAAAGTAGTATGATATACTGTAAATGGACATATTTTCAAATATAATTCACAAGTGATATTTAGCTACAAAGTACATTTTTATGTAAGACCTGCCCGTCAAGTAAGATTTAGTACATAGTGGCCTGGAAAATGGCCAGGACATCGCTAGGGCCACTTCCCCCATCAGATCTCTCCCTCCCCTCCCCCCCCCCCCACTTCTTCGCGGGCGGTTCGCGGCTCGCACATAAATCGAAATTTCCGTTGAGATTCGTCGAGCGATTGCTGCGAGTTTGCGAGAAAAGCTGAAAGCGATGTAGCGAAAAGTCTTGGAAGCGCTACTAGCAGAAAACTGATAAAGTCTTTGTTGCCTAGAAGCATAAATCATCTCGAGTATTCCTTGTCTGGAAGACTGAGAGAAAAGTCTAAGACAAGCGCGTCACTTTTCACGAAAGGTTGTGGCACTGCTGCTTCGAAATAGTCTTCCTAGAACTGACCTGCGCCCAACTCCACAGTTACAGGCAGACCTGTGTTGGGTTAAATGTTCCGCATGGGGTGTCTCAGTGGCAATATCATCGTTGGCATTTGCAGCAGATCGACTCTCACCGACAGAGCCTACTCGTTGATAAATTTTCGACACTGGCTAAATAGCTAGGTCGAATTCAAGAACTACCTAGTGAAGAATTCTAGCGACCGCTTGCTCTTGTTGGTGGTTTTCCATAGTTTCTCCGATCAATGCCGAGTGTATACCGAGTTGTACTGCAACAAACGAGCCATGAACCGCTTTCCCTCTTTTCTTCCTGAACTTTGTCTCATCCGCTCCCCTCACACACACACACACACACACACACACACACACACACACGCGCGCGCGCGCGCGCAAACATTCACACATACATTTCCGTGCATTACACTGACACACAAGTTTAGAGCGTGTCCAGATGGGGAGAAACTTGGAGGGGGAAACTTGCAACCCGTGCGGACCTCTTGTTCAAGGAAAGGAGGAATATAGCTACATCCCGGGATATATCACACATTACATACGGAACTAATGACCATGTTACTGGACTTGGAAGAAAACATCAATTAATTAAATAAGGAATTTACGCAGCTACTGCTGGATGCCGTGGAGAGATGTTATCCGACGAGCTCGCACAACCTGCCATCGCGAACGATGGCACGAGGAACGCTTGGAGGCAGCTGTGCGGCAGTCCACGGCGGGGAGAGAGTGCTCGGCCGCGGTGTTGGGGGTTGCAGTTTTTGGGCTGTCGGAACGCCATCAGTGACTCCTCACTCAGCACAAGGGCGTTGGCAGTGAAGGAAAGTGTTCACTCCCACCCGACTTTTTCGCTTACATATTTAGAGTAAAACTGAATTATGTAAATATAATCCTAATTTACGTTGAATTGTAATATTGTAAGAAATGAGGAAAAGATAGTTGCAAAATAGCAATGAGGATGTTGTATTTTTCATTGCAAAGAATAGAATAATACATTTTAAATTATTTAAAAAGACAAGCTCGACGCTTTTCCCATTCTTCGGCACTCGTTTTCAAAAATTAAATTCTGAATTATTATCAGATTAGGACATGATCAATTAATTTTGTCTTTTCTTCATACGAAAGGGAAGGAAAGCAATTATATAGAAATATTTTCCCCCTTTTTCACTATCATAAAAACACTAATTTCATGAGTATCGCTAAAATCGGAAACGTGCAACGGAGAATATCACAATCACGGACACTCGCTCTCCAGCAGGCTGTTAAGTCGTGATTCAAAGCCTGGACGCGCTTTGCCCCTGAGTCCTTGCCCTTGCACGTCACATGCATGCGATGCCGCTTGCATACGTTCTGAAGATGTTGGGGGCATTCGCCAACGCCCTGATTTGCGCTCGCACACTGCCTGCGTTGTATGGATGTGCTGCTGCCGATGTACGATGTCGATCGTATGAAAGTCTGAATAAATGAAACATCTAAAAAATGAACTGAAAAAATATTTTGTTTCTATTTCCTTGGGTTTTATGCAGGACTTGCATACCTGAAGAAAACGCTACAAACGCTATATGAGCAGTGGACTCAAAGAAATAGTTTACCTCAGCAGACTAACCGTGGAACTTTGTCGAAAATGTAAAAATGTGGAGAAAAAATCATTTCGAAAGAAAGTTGTGAAAATGTACAAGATACATTTTATGATACTGTGGTATGTGGTAAGGGAAGAGATTATTAATCCACCGGCAATTATGAAGAAATAGACATACATATTAAAAAGGGTGATATGTATCCAGTAACTTGTAATTTCATTCAGTGTGTTCTGTTAAATAAGGGAAATAGACCGTAGTCTAAAATAGTTCTGCTGACCCAAGGTATTGCTATAAACCCAAAACTTCCTAAATCACAGAGTTCTCAAGTCTGGAAATTCTTCCTTGCTGTGATTGTCAATGCTGACCCCTAAAACATTTGACGTCCAGGCAAATTGGTCCACTCACTAAAGAAATATCTGAATATTCATTCAACATGTGTTATCAATACCAGACTGCTGATTTCATTTTGTTTTGCGTTCGGTGGTGGATATATGTAGCACACTCCAAGACTGGCGACCGCTCGATTGGTTTGTTTTGTTTTCTTCCGTGTTTCCGGGAGCGTCAACTGCTTTGGTCATTAGTCCCGTTAGTGTAGTGCATGTTTGTTTCTCGGGAGATGGCGGTGGTCTTTCCCAACTGGATGGCGAGATCCGGTGCCGACCTACCGTCGGCTACTGGGGTTTCCCCCTAACCAGGACTCTCCCACCAGCGGAGCACCGCCTCAGCCGGGACAAGCTCTAAGTTCCCAACCGGTCTCCAGGAATATGTGGTAGTGTAGTGCATGTTAGCGTAAGTGTGTGTGTAAGAGGAGAGGATAGGACAAGGAAGAGGAAGGACAGATCGCGCGCGGTCCGTGGCCCGTTTCGTAGGTTACTGCTCCGGCATTCCCCAGGTGCTGATCGGAGAAACCACGGAAAACTACCGATCAGAGCAGCCGGCCGCTAGAATTCTCCTCCAGACAGCGACTGAATTCGACCTAGCTGAAAAGCTAGAGTCGGGGACTGGAACCTAGGACCTCCGGGTCAGAGGCGCTGCAGTGACATCAGTTGATGCCCTGAGCTACCGCTCCCGGTGCGCGGCCGCTCGAGATCGAGCCGTGACCTGGAGACGGTCCAATGGATAGGTCGCTTCCTTCCAACGATGACCCCTGGCGGCGTTCGAGGTCGCTTTATGGGGCCGTGCTCGGCGCGGGGATGTTTCTGGGTCCGCGGGCGGGCAGTTGGGCGGCTGCGAGCTGTCGGCGCGGGGGGGGGGGGGGGGGGGGGGCCCTCACGAGCGATGGAGCTCATTGAGTGGGCACACCGTGCGCCGGCGCCCTTCCATTACCACTAATGGCAGGCATTAATTATGTTTTGTATTACGCCGTGATATACCGGAGCGGAGCGTGGCCGAGCCGAGCCGAGCCGCTGACGCCGTGCGGCGCCGCCGGCCGGTGACCCGGCGACCCCTGCTGGCCTGCGCGCCGGAAGCGGCTGCGTGCGGCGGGGCGCGGGCGAGGCCTCGGGGCGGCTCTGCTCTGGGAGGTTCCCCGTGCGTGGGATAAGAGACGGATAGATAATTCAATGTGTGTGTGTGTGTGTAGGCGGACGAGGCATAGACACCCACGCGTAGGGAGAGAGACAGAGTGAGAGAGAGAGGGAGAGAGGAAGAGAGGGAGGGAGAGGGAGATATAGCGAGAGGGGGAGGGAGAGAGGAGGGAGAGAGAGAGGGAGAGAGGAGAGGAGGAGAGAGAGGAACACGGGAGAGAAGGACGAGAGGGAGAATAGCGAGAGGGGGGGGAGAGGGGGACGGAGGGGGGAGAGACAGAGGGAGATGGAGAAAAAAAGAGATGGAGGCAGGGAGGAAGAAAAAATTAGTTGGAAGAAACTTGACAGAAACACCACTGACAGGCATACCGAGGTAGAATCATTCAGGTAGCTATTCGGAAATGTAGATAGATGCTGAGGGGCGTAGTGCCAGCAAGAGAGAGACGCGATAAAAATAAAGAACGAGAGAAAGAAGAGAGATACACAATTAGATTCAATAAAAAGGCAAACAGGTTTAAAGAGGGTCGAGGAAGTGAGAGAGAAAGATGAAGAGGGATGTAAACAGGTAGGGAGAGAGAAAATGAAAGCCAGAGAACAAAAACAAAAAGACTTGAGATAACGACAAGAAGACACGATGAGAGAAAGACAGACTATAAAGAAGAGACATGAAGAGAGAATCTGATAATTTAAAATTAAAAAACAAAAATTAATAGTATATGAGTGAACTTGCGAGTTCAAGACGTAGGGAAATTAAATGCAAATCATGGTGTTAATTCAAATAGGTCGGTCGTGAAACAAAGAATGGCGATTCAAATCCTGAATGTGTCTTCTTGACAAATATTGACTGAGAATTTTCATTTTATTAATGCGGGGTAACTTGGGCACTTGGGTAACACTAATTATAGAAATACAAGTATTTAACTCATCGAAAATCGTGCGTGCTTAATGAATATTATTTAATCATTCCCAGAGAGGTGCTAAGATGGGAGATCCTAGAATATTACTTGTTGATCAAATACTACTGCGAGAAACAAACACACTACTTACAACTCCCAGTGCTTTCAATAACTTTCTTTGTTCTCTGTGGAGTATTCTTCAAAAGAGTTTTTCACTTACGCTCATATCACGAAGTTCTGACACGCGACGTTCCCTTATGTTTTATTCATCCAAGAGATTTTGATTTCGAATATGAGAATACCCCAGGCACCACTTGCCAGCGGTTGCCACCAATCGCCGCAAAGGACCTCCATCGGGATCTCTCTGCCGAGGGTCATCCTCGGGGAGTCACGTGGGAGCAGGTGGAAGTGGCTGGTGGGATGCGAGGTCGGAAGGGAACTTAGAACCGAGGACCATGGGGAGGACGCGTGGTTACCGTGTCGATAGAGGTAGGTGAAATAGTTAGTCGGGGATAGAGGACAGGACGTGAAACGTGATGGAGTAAAATATGAATGAGACTAGGTTCATGGTGCTGGGATAAGTTGGCTACAGGGGTGAGGTGATACCTACTGCAGGGAAGCGCGGTATACTGAATAATGAATGTATGGGACGGCCCGGGATCAGGAGGAATGGTGGTAAAAACAAAGAAAGAAAAAGGAAAATAATGTTTGTGTGAGAGAACGTAAATGAGAGAGAGTCAGGGAGATGATGAAAGAGATGATAGACATGGTGAGAGAGGATGAGAGATGATACGATATGATGGGAGAGCGAGGACGAGAGAGAGGGGACGAGAGAGGACGAGAAAGAGAGGGGATGAGAGGGGGCTGCGAGAGGGGATGAGAGAGGGGAAGAGAAAGATAGGGATGAGAGAGGGGATAAGAGAGAGGAGATGAGAGATAGGGATGAGAGGGTGTGAGAGATAGGGAGAGAGGGTGAGAGGGAGAAGGTGAGAGGGCGAGGATGAGAGAGGGGGTGAGAGAGGGGTGAGAGTGAGGGGGTGAGAGAGTGAGAGAGAGGGTGAGAGAGTCAGTAAGAAGATTTCCGTAATGAACAGAAATTGCGATGAACAATAGGAAGGAATCAAGTGGGAATTGATACGATTAGAAAAGTGATGAGTATCGTAGTGAGTAACAAAAACTGAAGTCAATTGCACGAGAGGAAATGGAAACGGCACACAAAGAGAATGTGACGATGGGTGAGGCAATATAACAGTCGCTTGCGGGGAGGCTGGAGAGGGCCAGGGAGGGATGGAGAATCCAAAGGAGTGAAGGGCGTGGCAGAGCACGGACGGAACTGTCCGCAAGGGCAGCGAGCAGAGCCATTGCCGGGGACCCTCGGTTGCGTCGTCCGCCGCCGCGCGCGCCGTCGTCGCCTCCCTGCGTCGTAATGGCCTTCATATATCTCGCCGCCGTTACGATTAGTCCTAACAAGGCCAAGTGCGGTCTTCATCGCGTCTGACAATGCCCTCCGCCTCCCCCAGATGGCGGCGCGGGTGCGCTCGGCAGGTCACCTCCGCCCGCGGACTCCCCCTGCGCCTCAGCAGGGCTTCCCAAAATCACCCTTCCCTCCTACAAATTACGCAGCAGCGAACAACTGCTAAAGCCCCTTGGTCTTGACGGTCGTATTTCCCTGACTTCTTTAAATCAGGAATAATGACTTTATGTCTTACAACACTGCTGTAGACTATCAAATGATTTGACTTAAACGGGGATCGGCAAAACAGAGAAGCACTTCTTTATATATTGCCTCTTTTATTTCAATTACCCGTTCATGTTATTTTTGGTTGTCCGACGTAGAAAATTGTCTCATTATTACACTTTCAAAAAGTTTCTAAACACTTCTCGCTCTCGAAATGAGCTTGTTGTGATTAGGTGGTTCGTGACACAAACTGGTGCTGCTCAGAACGAGCAAAAATCGGTGCATCCTAGGAGCCCACTCATCTCTTTCCAACTTGGGAATTTTGGGAATGAAACGATTTTATTGTGAACGTGCAAATGGAAGTCGATCCCTGCGATGCTGCTCCCACATAGCTGCCATCATTTATTATTAGGCACACGCTCTTTACATGGAAAAAATTGTTAAACTGCAAGAAATTTTGAGTTGACTGTTTATGAACGAACACGTGATTCCAGTTATTGAAGAAGACAGTAACAAGGATTAACTGTCTGTGGTTCTCTAATTGTCAGTGATAAATAAACCAACCACTGAGTAATTTGATTTATATTATGAACATGAATATACCTAAAACCGAATAATTTGATTTATATTAGAAACAATAGATAAATCTAAAAAAGGGTATGTTGATTTTATTTCGATTATATAAATACTTTCACATTTTGTTACATCACGTTATCACGTCGAAAATAAATTTCGAAAATTTATTTTTTCTATTCGAATTCAGGGTCAAAATTGGCTTACAAAAATATTATCAAATTCTACTATTTTTCTCCTTCTCTAAAAATTTTCCAGGCTGTTATATTCATTAGTTTCATTCATTAGTTGACTAAAAATAAAATATGAAAAACACGTTTCAAGTATCTTTGTAACAGATTGCTCGAGAAGGTGGAGTTTTTCGGAATCTACGGCATTTTTCATTCTCCTTCATATGGGTATCGTGATTATCGATTTGGTTTCGGGGCACTTTTGACCTGCTTATTCTTATGCTATATTATTTAATATCACATGAGTAAGACTGTTTGTATGTTAAAGAATAACTAACAATATTAAAATGTTTACCTACGTATAGAACATCATATAAGAAATTCAAGCATGGCTGTTTGAAAATGGGGAATTATCGAATGAATCGTCGAGCGGATTCATGTATTTTACCAATATTTTTCCAATTTTGACACTTTCTTTCTTCCAGTATCGATCAGGTTAATTGGCATTCTACTGAAATAATACTAAAAATTATAATATTAAAACAATAATATAATAGTCATATTTGAGGAAGAAATACCGACGATATGTTTCAGACAAATACAATTAATTTAAAAAATCGAATGTTCCAAAAAAGGCAAACAATCTGAAAGGTCGGATATGATGAGATAAAAGAAAAGAGCAACAGAAGCAAAGAATATGCCAGTAATGTAGACATAAATGAGAAAGATAATGAACAAATCAGAAAAAAATTTATTCGTGTTGTCTTCGCATCCAGAAAAAAGAATATCTAATTTATAAATTGCAGTAGTTTGCCATGTGGCAAGATAAGAATACATTTATAAATTACGTTTAAACTGTGCTCTAATACAGTATACTACATTAGACTCAATTGTAATGTATCTAAAAATCCATTGTAATAATAATGAGTGAATATACAGAACAAATCGGGCTCATCTGTATTTATATACGAGATCCGAAAACAATTAAATACATTTTCAGTGAAAACTTTCGTCGTTATCAAGAAAATTGGCCCCCCAATTATTTTCGAACGTGTGAAGATTACAATATGTTCTTCTTATTCAATGTATTAAACTTGTGTAATAAATTCAAATATTTCAGAATAGGCATTGAACTTTGAAAGTAAACCGTTCATTTTAACAAACAAATTGTATAAAATTTATTTAACAAATTATTTTGTTATTTTGACAAATAAAATAACAAAAAATTAAATTGTAAAGATTCGAAAAGTACGCACATAAAAACATAGATAATTGTTCGTAGTTTTGAATTAAATGTTCTGCGAAACTAACTAAATACAGCTCTGGGTGTTTGATCTGCTAGCCCACTTATTAAAATACGCTCGTTTATTCAGAGTCATGTAATGTTACTGCTTAATTTTCTGGTAGGGATAGAAATAGAAATAGTGTTGTTTTAAGAATAATAACATTGAACAGAATACATCTTAAAGGCAGAAATTTTATGTCATGTTTAGAATCTTTAAAAAAGTAGTATCAGCTGAATCGACAAATTAAGACAAAATACGACGTAAAGGGTCACATATTTCTGAGAAAAAAATCTCTTTCAATACTTTATCTTAGTTTGGCATTATGTATACGTATTTCTTGATTTTTCTGCACATTTCTCGTTTGTGCAAGAATTTATGAATTCCTTATGAATTACAGATATCTACGTATTTTGAAAATTTTACACTTTACAAACTATACAGTTTCGCAACATTTTTTAGCAAATACCGGAACATAACTATTTTTATACAATGTTACGGTTTGGTAACAGCTTGAACGTAAGTTAAATTGGTTGAGTAATCTGAAACTTTATTTCTTACTGCAAAACATTCATTTGAAAGTGAGAAGAAAGGAAAACTCCACAAAATTCAGTGGTTGCAAACACGGACGTTCATCAAGTTTGTATTTCTCTGACTGTATCAACAGCGTGTTACGCACTTTGTTTTGAAAACCCCTGTTTTTGTTGGAGTGGACCTCGCCTTCACACCTTCCCCGCCCCCCTCTCCCTTACCGCACCGGATGCTAACCCTCCTTCCCCCTCCCCTTCGCCCCTGCCCCCCCGCGCGACGGGCGAGAAAAGTGCTCCGTTACGACGGCGCAGTTACGTGTTACGTAACAGCGTTCCACGTCGACGCCTCCGCCCCGCCCCGCCCCCTTTCGCCCACGAGCATTGCTCGGAGGGCGATTGCAGGTCCTTCCAAGGGCCGTTGAGCCCCCCGGGCCCCGCTGCTCCCCGCTCCACCTCGAACCGTTTCACCCCTTCCCGTTTGCTCCACCCCGCCTCGTTGCACCTCCCCTCGCCCCTCCTTGCTCCTCGCTTCACTCCTCCCCTCTCCGTCTACCCCGCTGCACCTCCCCTCGCCCCTCGCTTCACTCCTCCCCTCTCCGTTTACCCCGTTCCGCAACTTCGCTTCATCTCCGGCTTGCCCCACATCAGCCAACTCTTCTTTGCTCTTCACTTTATGTTGCTCGCTCCGATTCACTCACCCCCTCCGATCCCGACTTACGTGTTTCGTTTAGCCCCTATACAGGTAACCCATCATTTTACCGATCTCCTCCTCCCTTCTTTTTCTACTCCCTCTTCTCCTTCTTCCCACGCTCTCGTTTCCTCTCACCTTACCCTTTCCCCCTCCGTTTCCGTCGCCAGACTTGGCCTCGCGTCATCCTCTGCCTCCGCTCCGCCCCAGCCGCCTCATCCCCGCGCCGCCGAGGTAGCGCCGACGCCCACCCGCTAACGAGGTGCTAAACGTGCGAGTCTTCCCGAGGGCGGGCTGGGCCGTCCGCGCTACCGCTGCTTGCTGCGGCCACTCGCTGGCTTCTCGCGTGCATCTGGCGATTGGCTTCCCCCACCCCCCACCCCATCGCGTGCGCCCGTGGAAACGAGAGCTGCTTCAACACGTGCACACACGGATCGCGGATTGCCACTTCTGTTTCAAAATGGAGGAGATGTACACTATTACATATATCTTCTTCTTCCTGACAGGGTTTAGGTCATGTGACCTGTTCCGGCACCCATTTTTTTTCTCGGTCTGCCAATGTCCCTTCTTTCTTCTGTTCTATAGTTCATAGCTATAAATGGAAGTCGGTATGTTGGCATTCTCGATACGTATTAACGTACCAATTTAATTTGTTTTCGAGAATGATTTCATATAATTCTTTGACTTTTAAAACTCTTCGTGTGCTGCAAGTATATTTAGGTTTTACATTGACGGGGTACTAACCCGACGCACAACCCACAACCTGGAGGAGCAGAGCTTTTTATTCAGGGTTGTCTCTCCCTTAGGCTGATTTCTTCCACCATAGCTCGAGGAGTTCAGCCCGCCCCTTTTCCCCTCTTTAGAGGAGTTCCTCAAGGCGATGGAACCAGCCTACCTTTGTCCGCTCATCCTGTAGGAAATGTATGGGAAGGAAATATTTAGGATAGGTGCTGGGAGCTTCCAGTTACTCGATCCACCTGTTAGCTCTCAGAGATATGGAAGGATAAATAGGTATTAATAGAAAGGAGTTGCTTCTAAAGGTAAGGAATTAGTCGCCTCTTACGAGAGGTGGGAGTCCCCATGGTGCTATTCTATTAAAATCCCCGGATACCATGCGGGGTCAATTACATATATGTTATATAATATGTAATGTAACGCTATATCATTGCAGTACGCATTTTTGACAATAATCTGTCAAGAGATGAAATTGTCAGTTTTATTTATTCATCTTCCATCCGTCCTGAAACCTTCTTGTGTGCGGTGAGCGCATTTCTGAGCTCTGGTGATGGGCCAACTCCTGATCGTTATCTCGAAATATCTCATATTACCGCGTACACACCGCAACCCATACAATTTGTTCCTGTGTTTTTCTGGACTGACCACGTGGCTATTTCGGCGACTGTTTTGGACTTTAAGAACTACTAATGTGATTTTTTAAAGTCAAATGTATATGTAAAATAATGAAATGCTGAGTTACTTTTTTAAAATATATAATAAACTTATTTATTGTACAAATAAAATGCTTAAAAATAATGGCTTATTTAATCTTTTAAAATAGATAATATTACTGTTACAAAATTATCAAAGCAAGTTTATTTAATACTTTAATTTTTGGAGTTTTAAATATTTACGTGTATTTGTGTAAAGTGTTACACTTTTTTTGTTTATTTACGGTCGCATCAACATCTAGGTCATTAGCGACAACTATTGGAGTTAACGGTATGGTAACTATGAAGATGAAACAAAATGATGATAAGGGGCGAAAGGACGAATACAAATACAACCACGCCCGAGGCAGGACTCGAACCCGCGACCCTAGATCACTACAACACTACTGCCTTAGCAATCTCGGCTACCGGGCCGGACGTTACAGATTTTGGTGTATGTTTGTGTTTGCTTTAAATAAATTTATATATATATATATATATATATATATATATATATATATATATATATATATATATTTCTGAATTTTATATGGCAAATAATTTTTAGAGTTTTGTAGAACCCACCAAGATTTCCTCACGTCTGTGAACCTGCAATTGGTGACCGCTGCCCTGGGCAACTCGTGACCAGCGAGGGCGACCGGCGGGGCAAGCTGCGCCTCATCATGCAGCGCTTCGTTTCGTCTGCGGCCGTAAAAAGCGTCCCACAGGCGGCTGCGCGCCGACTGGCGGCTCCCGCGGGCCTTGCAGCGACTGCGCACAGCCGGCGCAGGGGCGAGTTAAAATTCCACGGCAGACCTTCCGCCCTCCCGCCCCTCCGAACTCTTCGCCCTCCCTCGGTCCCGACTCTGAAGGCGATGGTTCGTGAACGCTGGCCGACCCGAAGCCTTGCCATCCTTTCTTTAAACTGTTACCGGTAGCTCAGTGCATCAACTGATGTCATTGCAGCGCCTCTGAGCGGGAGGTCCTAGGTTCCCACTCCCCACGGCGGCAGGATTTTCGACACGAGCTTTTCAGCTAGGTCGAATTCAGTTGCTGTCTGAAGGAGAATTCTAGCGACCGGCTGCTCTGATCGGTAGTTTTACGTGGTTTCTCCGATCAACACCAGGCGAAAGCCGAAGCAGTATCCTACCAAACGGGCCAAGAACCGCGTGCGATCTGTCCTTCCTCTTCCATATCCTATCCTCTCCCCTTACACACACACACACACACACACACACACACACACACACACACACACACTAACATGCACTACACTACCACATATTCCGGGAGACCGGTCGGGAGCGTAGAGCTGTCCCGGCTGGGGCGGTGTCCCGCTGGTGGGAGAGTTCTGGTTAGGGGGAAACCCCACTAGCCGACGGTAGGTCGGCGCCGGATCTCGCCTTCCAGAGGGGGAAGATCACCAATATCTCCGGGGAAAACAATGCACTACACTTACGGGACTAATGACCAAAAGCAGTTGACGTGCCCGGAAACACGAAAACATCAATCAATTTAAACTGTTTACTTTATTTCAGTTCATGCTTTATTTTACGTTGCGAGACTTGGGCCATCAGGCCCGTTCTTCCGTCTGACCACGCAATTTTTTTTACGATCCTTTCATCATCTAGCGGAGAAGGAAGGTTTCACTCGCGTGGCAAAACACGTTATTTGAATTTAGCTCTGAGGCTTCTTTTAGGCTTGAGGATATTTTACATGCAGTTAATCTATAACATGGGCCAGCCAGCTTTACCTCTCGTCCGAAGTATCATAAATATCTTTTACCTACGACTGATTTTTTCGCTTTTATACATTCACGGCTTCCAACGGATTTGAACCCGCAAATTTGGTTACAACAAACCGATACGTACCTAACTGTTATAACACCGAAGCCGCATGATGAAAGCTGCCGAGAAAGTGTTTGGCAATGTTCTGTCTTTCGGGAAGCTTAACCTATCATATTCTTCAATACTACCACAAACTGCCTGAAACATAGTGGCGTTCAGGTAGCCTAACTCATAACATTCTTCATCTCTTTTAAATCTAATAAACGTCTCTCTTTCAAGTAGTTTAACCCATCATATTCTTCTCCTTTTCATTAAACGCTTTCTTCACAAACCTCTCATTCAAACAGAAATTTCTTAAACCTTGTTAAATTTCTCAAACGCAGTTGGCAAACGTGTGTTCTCACTGGCAACGCTGCAAGCAGCAAGTAGAGCAGACATCGCTGTAAATAAACCAGAATTGAGACATTTGTTATTCAGTGGGATCAACTTTTGCACTACTGTGTTCTTAAAGACTGCCGCCTGGTATAGGTACCAGTACTTGACTGCAAATTGTGTCACTGTGGTACGCTTAATCGTGACCGGACTGAAATTCGCGAACAGATATTCGGAACAAACAACGCGGGGTCAGTGCACGAGTTGTCTTTCGGCTCAGAGACTCGTCCTTTTAATACTCACTCACACCTCGGGTCTCAACACACCTTGAGAGTGTAAGCTTCCTAGGAGTCAGTAGCTCCTAGGCTGGCTGGGAGACGCCGCGTTCTAGCACAGGTGCCAACATATCGGCCGCCATTCTGTGACATTCCTCAGGGCGAAACGCTAGGATGTATTTCATCCTGAGGAAGGTCGCAGAATGGCGGCTGAATCGATGATATCTGTGCCTAGGAAGAGGAGTCTTCCGGACAGACAGTAGATATCAAGAGATTTTCTACAGCTGATCTAAGGAACTTACTTTCTCGATGCAATCCGTACAAGTTACGTCATTACTAAAAAAATATGAAATATTATAAAAAAAGGAAATCTGACAGAACATATTCAAAACTTCTCCAAAACTAGTTTTATTCGTCACTTTTATTTGGAGTCAGCATTTTTAAAAAAGGGATTTTCAGGCGCAGTGCTATAACCTGTTATGTAATCTTGCGAAAAACATTTTTTGGCCGAGTTGCGGACACCTTTAATTAATAAATTAAATAACCATTAGAAAATAAATTTAAAAAAAATTGAATGTCGTAAATAATAAGGAATACTTGAAATTGACATGAAATAGAATTTTTGATAAAATAAAATAACTGTACTATAAATGTACTATAAATGAAGACGCGCGGAGATCTTTCCCCGCTGGATGGTGAGATCCGGCGCCGACCTACCGTCGGCTAGTGGGGTTACCCCCTAACCAGGACTCTCCCACCAGCGGGGCACCGCCCCAGCCGGGACAAGCTCTAAGCTCCCAACCGGTCTCCGAGGATATGAGGTAGTGTAATGCATGATACTGTAAGTGTGTGTGTAAGGGGAGAGAATAGGACAAGGAAGAGGAAGGACAGATCGCGCGCGGTCCGTGGCGCGTTTGTTAGGGTACTGCTCCAGCATTTGCCTGGTATTGATCGGAGAAACCACTGAAAACTACCGATCAGAGCAGCCGGCCGCTAGAATTCTCATCCAGACAGCGACTGAATTCGACCTAGCTGATAAGCTAGTGTCGAAAATCTTGCCGCCATCAGGACTCGAACCTAGGACCTACCGGTCAGAGACGCTGCAGCGACATCAGTTGATGCACTGAGCTACCGCTCCCGGTCTCCAAGTTAAATGACTTTTATCAATCACTTCCTATTGAAACCTTTTACCTCATCATCAGATCATAATATACTGCAGTCGACAGCCATATCTGGTTCAATCACCAGAATGTGAGTCATGATGTCATTATGCTCGAAAATGTTATAAGCTTTTGCTTTAAATAGCTTTTACATTTGTCATTCTATCACAGGATTACCACTTTGTCTTCCACTTAAACATATCTCCGTTTCCTTCCCGTTTCTACTGCTACATGAACTACCACTTATTTGTTGATTTATATTCATGTTATTTCATATCTTACGTTACTATGAAGCTATTATTCATTGAGAGAAAAATCTTACGGATGATATTGTGGAGTATGTCTTGCAATTGCATTCAGTCACAATTACATTTTAATTAATCTACTTCTTTCTCAGGATGACGTACGAAGTTCCGTACAAAACGACGACCACAACCGTCTACACTACGTAGAAAGCCTCCTACTTGAGCTGCGATCACCATCGTCCCACCTCAATCACCATTTTGTCGTCGGCACAGCAGCTGCCGCCGCTTCCTTCATCACCTTGCGCTGCCTCCGAAGGCGCCCCCGGGGAGCCAATTAGAGCTGCAGGCGCCGCCGTGCGGCCAATAGCCACTCCGCGGCACGTTCCGCTTCCCTCCCGCCCACGCCCCCTCACCCCTCATGACTCCGCTCCTGGCCTAGCACTGCCCCGCCCCCCGCCTGCGCCCCGCCTTTTTCCAGACACATCAACACAGCTCAATCAGTGTAGTGAATTAGTGCTGCAGTAGTAGCCATTAGCGCTGTAAGTGTAGTGAATGTTTTATCACAGGAGGAAATGTTTCCTTCCCAGCTGTTTGGTGAGATCCAGTGCCGAACAGTACGTCGTTCGGTTTGGTTGTTAGTGATTCCGGGCGCGTCAGTTACAGAGGTCATTTGTATAGTGCAGTGCATGAAGGTGGCGGTGATCTTCCCCCGCTGGAAGGCGAGATCCGGAGTCGACCTATCATCTGCTGACGGAGTGTCCTACAACCAGGTATCTCCCGCCAGCGGGGTACCACCCCAGGCTAAGAAGCTCCCGATCGGTCTCCCAGCATGAGTGGTAGTGTAATGCATGTTAGTGTAAGTGTGTGTAAGGGAAGAGGTAGGACAAGGAAGAGAAAGGAAAGACTGCGCGCGGTCCATGGCGTTGTTAGGACACTCCTCCCGCATTCACCTGGTGTTGATAGGAGCAACCACGGAAAACTACCAATCAGAGCAGCCGGACGCTAGAATTCTCCTCCAGACAGCGACTGAATTCGAACTAGCTGAAAAGCTAGTGTCAAAAATGTTGCCACCGTTGGGGCTGGAAACTAGGACCTTCTGGTCAGAGCACTGCAGTGGCATCAGTTGATGCACTGAGCCACCTCTCCTGCTCTTGGGAAGGATTTCCTCCTCAAAGAATCTTCTCTCAGCGGGGCACAGTCAGAGACGGAACCAACTCCAAGCTCCCGACTGGTCTCCCCACATGTAAGGTAGTGTAATGCCTGCACTAGGTATGTGTGTGCTTCAAGGGGAGAGTTGAGGTGAAGGAAGGATTGCGAGATGTCCAGAGGAATGTGCCAGACATTTAGAGTATTGTTTCCGCATTTGCCTGGCGATGTTCGGAGAAACCACTTAAAAATACCGAACGGAGCAACCGGCCACTACAATTCCACAGACAACAGCTGAATTTAGGCTATTTAGCGAGAGTCAATAATTCCGCAGATTCAAACTCTAGACTCTGCTGTTGAGAGTCACAACAAAGTCAGCCGAAATGCTGGCTCAGAGTTAAAATCAGCGTGTTGTTTGATCGATACGATCGCTTTAGTTTTTCTCCAACCGTCAGGGGTTTTTCGACCGAATATACAGCTCCCCTGGATTTAGATCTTTGTTTAAAGCATATTAAGAAATGTTTTCCCAATGGAAATAATTTCCGTGCAGTATCTGTATCACATGTAACATATTTACAATAAATTTACAACTTATATGAATATGAATTAACATTCCATGCCAACTAATTATACAACAATAAGTGATTCATAAAGGGGTAAAGTTTCATATCGTTTCCATTTTTGCACACCTTTGGACCGCATTAAATTTTTTCTCATAGCAGTGAGCTCAAAATTTCCCCCCAAATTACATGTAAACTGTAATTGTTAATAGCCGGTATAATGAGCCCATTCTAGCTGTCTCCAATGATACTATGTTTGTTCGCCTAAGGTAATGTATGAAACGTGTGGATGGTAATGGACGATTTTGATAAGGGAATGAACGAAAATTTCTTACGTTTGACTCCAGTCAAGAAAATTACATCTTAAAGAAATCTCAATAGGCCGAAGGAAGATAAAAGGTATCGACAAAAACGTAGTAATATACCATCAGAATATAATTGTTACGTTTCAATTTCATGCTGAAAAATATCGTTATTACCTCTCTGAAAATTCGTTCAATACAATTTCAAAAACTAATAATTTCAGGCATCAACGTACAAGTTGCAGACGGATAGAAGTTACTGAACTAGCAATAAAAGGATAAGGTATTAAAATGTAGGTTAAAAATAATATCATTAAATTACCATTTAACTTTACTAGAGAACTAATATCTTATTCCGGTGATGGTGTAATAAAATGTTATGAAAATAAAGTGGGTTTAATTGACGTTTCTATTTCCAAAACATATTATTGTCCGCAAAATATTATTCAGTAGTTTCAAATATCGACAGTTAGGAGATACCAAAAAGATATTTATGATACTTTCTTTAAATAAGGTCACTCAGCATAATATGGTGTGATATAGAAAATATTAGTTCTGGGCCAACTGCACTATAAATACAATAAGTTTCATTAAAACGTCGACTGGAAAAGTTCCAGATGTTTTATTTCAACCTCAAATTCATATGATATTTTGTTTTACCAGAGGGGTCGTTAAAAACAAAGAAAATGTGAGTAAAATAATAAAGATAGAAATATTCTCGAGTTTTGCGACCGCATTGGGGAGCTGCCTAGATGGAAGTCTCAATGGGGCTTGTGAATGCAGATAATGGTATTCTTACGAGTTCCCCGGGTTAGATGGCAGCCCGGAGTGGCTTTGCATATCATTAATGGTGCACTCCGTCGCAGAGATGCACTTGGCACCGAACACCATGGCCGGAGGCAGATCCTCTTCAAAACAGAATTGGGCTGCGAATAAACGTCTGTTAGAAATTTTATCACCAAAGTCATCTATTAAGCACATCGCAAAGTGATGGCATCTGGATATTGCCAAACTACATTTTTATCAAGAAATATATTGAAAAATTCGCAGAAAATTGTGCGTTATGGAAATTACAAAAAAATAAATTAGTCATATTCAAAGTTGGCATTTAATTTATTATAACCAACAAGTACATTTGCTTCATTGAATGATACTTTTTTTCAACAATATTCTATTTATGTAATTATGTAAACGTAAAACAAATAATGTATTTCGACAAAAACAAACAAATAAAACTACAACAAACAAGAAAAAACAATGCAAAGAAACAAGGAATAATGAGAATAAGGTCGTGGAACGTTAAATCATGGGATAGAAAAAGTAAGGAAATAATGAATGAGATTGCAGAGAAGAAATTGGATATATGTAACATATCAGAAACAAGAAAGATAAAGACACTGAAATGATAAGTGATTACATCCTGATCTATAGCGGACGAGGTGAAGATGAAAGAACTACAGCTGCGGTAGGAACACGCCTGCACAAAAAATACCAGCAATGTATTGAGGAAATAGATTATGTTAACGATGGGGTGACTCAAAACAAAAATAAAAATAAACGATATATGTATCCATATTATTAGCGTGTATGCTCCATATATGACCAAACCTAGAGAAAAACAAAGAGCCTTTTATGAAGATCTACACAATCTAATAGACAAAATACCAGAATATCAATATACTCTAATATCAGGGGATTTCAATGCACGAGTGGGTATAATCTAGTAAATGGAGTAAAACCAAAACCTATCATTTTTGGAAAACTCTCTGTTTTTTCGAAACTTGCAAAAATTAATATTGCAATAGTACAATATAGATGATTTTTCGTAAGTGAAATATGTCGTAAAATAGATCAAACTTGCAATATTGTGCGACAAATAGAAATATACAAAAAAGTATGTTCTGTTGTAGTATCACTAGTTACATACTAATATGAGAAACTAATACCTTTGTTTTATTATATTTATTTCAAAATTCTTTTTTGTGTTTTAAATATGGACAGTTTTATCTTAAATTGAACATAAATCTGTAAGTGAATTTTTTACACTCTTGTACTACATTTAGCATTAAAGATAAAGTGTGTAGTCATTTTTTTCATATTCAATCATACTTGCTTCAACGCTTCAGTGTTCTCAATAAAACAGATTATCAACGATTTCTGTATCGTATAACATCACGAGAAAAAGAACCAAACTCTTGACACAAGATATCACATCTATGCCACATGATATTAATGCATGCCTTATTACTCAAATGTAAATTGTAGGGATCTCTCTCAGGGGACTTCAGGAGAGTGTATGAAACTAAAATCCTGCCTCTCCCTTGGACATATCGAGCACAGAAAAAACACAAAGTTTCGTAAAAGCAGCTACGAAACATTTCTCGTAGTCTTAAGGTACTCTATGAGATATAGTAATCGATCAAATATTATTGTTTCAGAACCATGGTCTAACAACGATTTCCGGTTCAGCAGCCTCTTTAACAGTATTTCCAGAGCAGTTGTACCTTCGTTGGCGATGGAACGTAGGTGTTTCAATACTAAGGTGTATTGAAAAGGTGCTACTACTAAGGTACTAATGTGTATTATAAAACAAAAACGGGACATTTCAGTTTTCGTCATAAAGAAAAAACTTAGTACACTAAACACTATTTTATCATAAATATTTAGATTATGATTAAGTGAATGAGTAAATAAATGCGCATAACTTTCTTAATGAAGTAGAATTGAAATCACGCAACGAAAGAATCCCTTAGAAAAGAACATAAAAAATAAATTTGTTTCATTTGCAATTTTTATTCATTACGAATTAGACCAGTATTTTTCAATGAACAACGCGTACTAAGTCGTGCAGAAACTCTTAGAAGCAGATGGATTGGATTATTTAATTTTTTGATAAAGATATCCATAAACCAAACCATAACCAGCTCCAATGACACCATAGCTGCAGTTTTCCATTTCTAGTAACCACAACTGACTCTCTAAACACTGTTAAGTGTCACATGAAAACAATATATTGTTGCTCTTTAATTTTTTAACTAAAGCAAAGCAAAGTAAGCGGAACACTTTATGATAAAATACATATCCTAAATTTAACATTGTTTTCGGCATATTATACCGGTAAGTCAGGTCACAGAAAAGAGACATTTTGCATCCCACTTTCCTGTCACAAAATTCGTGACAGGAACTCAAATTAAGGGACTGTCCCGGCTAATTCAGGAGATCTGGTCATTTAATTCAATACGCAAGATACAAAATAATTATGCCGATGAACGAAGACTTCATTAACGAATAATGCTATGGGAAGGGAATGCAATAAAAGCCTGTTTGGGGAATACGTGATAAAAAAACGTAAGAAATATGTATACACCCTAGACTATACGGAACTTAATTATTTACTCAATCAAAAACAAGACACACACAAGAGTAATCTGATAGAAGAAGCAGCGCCTTTCAGAGCAAACGGAACTGAAGTCATTCTGTGCTCCTTCTTGGGCCACGCACAGCAAGAACGCTGAGGACGGCGGGGAGGTGGCGGCGGCGGTGGCGGCGGCGGCGGCGGTGGCGGCGGCGGCGGCGGCGGCGGCGGCGGCGGCGGCTGTGCAGCTATTCTCTCAGCGGATCGTACGTAATCCTGCCTTATTTGGCGCTCATTCTAATCTCCTAAATCCGTCTTCCGCGGCGCCACCGCCGCCGCCGCGCTGCCAAGAAAAGTTCCTGCTCCTCCCGACATAACCCCCGCGCTCTCGAAAGTTGCAAAATGGCATTTAATTCAAGAGCGCCGCTACAATAAAGAGTATTTACTGTAGTAATCTCGACGTGATTCAACGCCGCGGGGTTTATTCGCGAGTGTATTGTAGAGCGTGCGGGGGAGGGGGAAGGGGAGGGGGCGGGCGGCGCCGTCGGGGTCACCCGGGGCCGCCAGACGCATCCGTCACGGCGCCGGGGGGTCGGCCGGGGGCGGCGGGCGTCCGCGGGGGGTGCGTGTGCGCAGAGGGCGGGGACGAAGGCGAGAGTAGGTCGTGGGTGGGGACAGGAAGGGGCGGGGCGGAGGAGGGGCATAGCGTGGGCGGGGCGAGGGCGGGGCGGGGGGACGGGGCGGGGCGGGGCGGGACGGGGGCGGTGAGGGGCGGGGGTGGGGCGGGGGCAGATCGGAGCGGGCAGAGCCCTGGCGGGTGGGGACGGCAGGACGGGGTCGTGCCGTCCCCACCCGCGGGACGGGGTCTTGTTATTGATTGAATAAATAATTAAGTTCCATATAGTCTAGGATTTATAAATTGTTCTTACGTTTTTGTACCACGTATTCCCCAAACAGGCTTTTATTGCATTCCCTTCCCATAGCATTATTCGTTAATAACGTCTTCGTTCATCGGCATAATTATATTGTATCTTGCGTATTGAATTAAATGACCAGATCTCCTGTATTAGCCGCGACAGTCCCTTAATTTGAGTTCCGGGGCCGAAGTGGACAGTGCTCACTGTGCGCTGTCCACTCGTCTGTTGCTTTTGCTGGCGTTGCCGTTTGTGGGTTTGTATCGATATTTTTAGGATTTGATGCAAGAGGATTAACAATGATACAACACCATTAACGGCCAAATTAGACAATGATTCAATGAAATATGGATGTAGACAGGAAAGACACAGGAGGACATAAAGAGGACTCCACACAAAAGTAGGGTTCGTTGAAAGAAACATGATTTTTTGAATTGTTATTGTAAACAATTTTAATGTAATATTTGATAAATATGTAAAAATTGTGTAACTTATTTATGCATATATCTAAATGAGGTATTATTACATTTAAATGCCTATTTACTTAAAATTTTCTACCTAATTTACTCGTTAAACATGCCGTATCGTAGTTACAATGCTTATACTAAAAACTTAGATCATTTTCATACGTGTCATATTGTGTTGAAGTGTAATAAAAGAGTTTTAAAATTATTGGGTTGGATAAAAGAATTATTTAGACATTATAATCTACTCTTTATAATCGACTTTCATTTGTGGATTTGGTGGGATATTTTTAATCTTTGATGATCAAATTGGAGAAGTGGAGCAGTAGGGTATTTTTCAAAAATGTCTGGATAACATTGGCGTTGGCATTGAAATAGTATTGGGTATTAATGTAGTCTTACCATCTTTTTAGGAGCATTTGCTTCATGAGTAGCTATTAATCGAATAGTCATCATTATCACATCAGTTATAGCTCCCAGGCAGCACATCTGATGATTGTTAAACAAAAAAATCGGTTCATCATACAAAAGAGTTGTGCATTATTCAAAATATATGTTGCTAATGATGTTGCTATTAATGTTGATAAATTATTATTCCTTCAATTAATATGGTTATAGAACATTGACTACTGATAAATGAATTATTATTATTATTATTATTATTATTATTATTATTATTACTTCAAATGAGCATTCACTCGAAGGCAGTTAATCAACAAGGAAAGTAGAAAATTCTAAATTAGAAGTCACAATATTTACAAATATTAAACAAGACATTTGCCGACCTGGGTGGCCGAGGTGGCTAAGAGCGAGTACCGACTCAGTGCTTCGGTCCGAAGGGTCGCGGGTCTGAGTCCCGCCTTGGGCATGGTTGTTTGTCCCTTGTCTTTGTATGTGTGTGTTGTCGCGGAGGGCCTCGCGTTCTGCTGACCCCCAGATCAGAGGATCCCGCAAGTGGGTTGGTGTCTAGTGTATGGTCGAATACGCGTTCCATCAGGACGCAAAGGGTAACCGGCTGTCGGCTGGAAAAAAACCCTAGAAAGAAGAAAGAAGAAGAAACAAGACATTTAATACAATAAAGAAACAATAACCAGTAACAATAACCAAACTTACCAGTAATTTATATATTAACGGCAGGAATATGCATCGCACTTTGCTCGCACTTATGTTGGCTTATCCTAATTCTCAACAATGTCACTACACTTCACTGCATACTTGCGCTCTTAAGAACTGTGGAACACATAACTCATGCGCTTTTGAGAAGGATTGCTAGTACCTCTGCAAATGATGTGATAGTGTTAGTTATGAAGCAAGAAGAATAGTGAAGGGAAAAATTATGGGAGGAAAAAAGAGATAATTAATAAAACACACACCGTTCAGACAATTGTGGAAGGAAACGCGAAAACAAACAAATAGAGAAAATAGGACAGCCATACGTTCAACCCTTTAGTGGTCGCGTGTATTACTATTGTAATCTAGTCATAGTCATAGCTGTTTGCAGCGAGAGTTGACAAACTTTGAGCATGAACTTTTCAGTACCTCTCGAAGAAGGCCCCAGCTATTAAATTATGGCGAAAAATATGACTGAAGTGATAACTGATGCAGGAACGATAAGCACCGGAAACAGCTTTGGTTACAATAGTAATCCATGCGATCTCTCTCCGTTCAGTTTCTGACCTACGCGGACATCCTGAAAATAGCTGCAAATCAATGCTGAGTGTGTGTATGCACAGAACAACAGTGGAGAAAAGTTGACTGAGAGGGACTTTCTAAAGGATCTCGCTTTGTCCCTTGTGAAAGCGAATGAATAGACAGCAATAAGCACGCGGGAGACTTCTGCTGGGACCGAGGAGGTCCATGGAGTCACCAACGGGCAATGTGGGACATTGTTATCTCTGTGGACTTCAACGAAACAAGGGCAGTCGACAGTACTGCGTAGTTTGTGTCTAGTGCTCAGAATACATTAAGAAAGTATGTGTGATATATTCGTCTGTTGTTGACATTGAATCACATTCAGAACACAGACTTCAAATGTTTAAACAATTATGTCAAACTGCTTTATTCAAAAATCAAAATCAAGGTATATCAAGTGCACAAAACACCTACAGCACAAGACTTTTTAAAACAAACATCTACTCGCATATATTTGAGTATATTTATTTAAGGGCATAATCCATGCCATTTTGTGTAGCATTTCATAGAATTTGCAATAGAGCAACGTTCTAATAATTTAAAAGTATTTTAAAACTGGTCAGTTTTAAATACCATTACTAGTCTATATTTCAACTAAAATGAGAACTGGGAGCGATAGCTCAGTGCATCAACTGATGTCACTATAGCGCCTCTGACCGGCAGGTCCTAGGTTCGAGTCCTGAATTCAGTCGCTGTCTGGAGGAGAATTCTACCGGCCGACTGCTCTGATCGGTAGTTTTCCGTGGTTTCTCCGATCAACGCCAGGCGAATGCCGGAGCTGTACCTTACCAAACGGGCCACGGACCGCGCGCGATCTGTTCTTCCTGTAAAGATAATGAATGTTCCTGTAAAGATAATGAAGATTAATGATAATAAATGTCCGAAAATTCATCAGTAACGTAGATGAGGATTGGTTAAAATATTCTGATGGAAACAAATTTATATTTTAATTACTTTTAATTCATTACATATCCAGAACCGCAATTATTTAAATCGTCATAATTAAAAGTATGAATTATTTCAGGGCAAATGCATGAAGTGATGTATTTTACTTTTCTATTTCCACTGAACCACAAACTGCCATAAAGAAGATAAAAATACTATGGAAAAACTGCATTTCGAGTGAAGCAGGTACATTCTACTTAATTCTATAGAATTAATTGATACATTGCTAATCATAGGCGTGTGAAAAACCAAAACCATAATCGACAGCAAGTGGGCAAATCACTCATAATCCTCAGAAAACATCACTTCCGTAGAAATCCCTAACCTAATACTATCTCGAGACACCCAACTAGCGCCCCAGGACGATTGGGCTCTACCCTAAAACAATCCATTATACCCGCTGTAGCGTCACGTTGGCGGCCGTGGGTGGGAGGATGAGCGGAAGTATCGCAGCATGCGGGCATGAATAGCTAGGCGCCGGCGTTGGGATACATTTAGACAAAGAGGACGCCAGCTTGACCGGGAAGGTCACGTGGTAGACGCGAGCCTCCCTCCCACACCTAGGATGGTCACGTGACGGCTGCACTCTGGTATAAAATCGAGCCGACGAGCTCAGACGGTGGGTTTTTAATTCTGGAAACCTCGCGCGATGCGCAAAATTTTACGCCCGGGCTGGAGCGTGTCGTGCCTAGTGCACGGGTGACGAGGTCACGGTAGTGGCGCGGGAGTAGCGTCAGACGAGGCGGGGCCTCCCTAGCTATGAGGGGTATCCACAGGGAAATACTCACAAGTGTGTAGTTTTGGAGCAGAAGTTGGTCATTGTACATACATGTAAATAAACTTGTACTTACTTGTAAATGTCTCTGTGTTTTTCTCTATGACGCCACACCGCGATAAACAACTGACAATGAATAAAAATCAAAGGGAACCATGATACATTGTTATTGGACCAAGAATAAGGGTCCAAAGTATTATCAGGGAAAGAGGTGGAACCATACCCAGAAATTTAGCTTCCGAAAGCGCCTTACAGATACAAAGAGCATCAACATTAAATAAATAAATTATATTATATTACGGCAAAGAATAATGTTATTTAATGAATTGGTGGTGAGAGGGTAAAATCTTAATCTTGCACACACATTATTTGGTGTGTAACTGAGGGATATTGTTATATACTAGCTACCGAAAGACCGGTCGGGAGCTTAGATCTTGACCTGGCTGGGGCGGTGCCCCGCTGGTGGGAGATACCTGGTACAGGAAAACCACGCTAGCCGGCAGTGGGATGCTGTCGGATCTCGCCATCTAGTGGGGGAAGATTACCGCCAACTTCCTTAAAAAACATGCACTGCACTAACAGTACTTTCCTTACCAGTCGTCACGCTCCGAATCACTAACAACCAATCAATCATATATTCTAGCGTAATGGTAAAGGAATGTGTCTTTATTATGCTCTCGTAGGACTACAAAGGAGGATTCTTGGGCAATAAAAATAACTTAATTGTCAACGCAAGATCAAAAATAACACACTGCTTACTTACTGCATTTATGAACAGAGAACAATTCACAGCTGAAATTTTCAAATTACGATGTCAGACAATTATTGAATTGTGGGAATGCTGAGGAGGTGTTGTTGACATTAAAAAATGAAATATTAATTATTTCATCCAAATGATTATTGAGCAAGATTTGAACTAGGCGAAAATAGAACAGAAAAATTCTGTCACATAACCAACTTCATTGCTCATTAAAACTCTGTGCTTGTCCCTTCTCAAACGAAATGGTGTATACAAAAAGTAACGGAAAAATTCTTCTCTTGTAAATTTCGGGTATCAATACCAATGTGTATAAAATTGTTTTCACCAAAATCCTAAGCCAGTTCTGTTATCTGCTTAAGTAGATAAGAGTAAATTATTATGTGTAGGTAGTATATTATTTTTGTAGGTTGATTGACTGATAAGTGAGTCCTGGAGCAGCAAATGCTAAAATCATTAGTCCCGTTAGTGTAGTTAATATTTTTTTCTCAGGAGATGGCGGTGATCTCTCGCTAGATGCTGAGACCCGGCGCCGACCTACCGACGGCTAGTGGGGTTTTACATATTCAGGTATCACCCACCAGCAAGAGACCGCCCCGGCCGGGACAAGCTCCGAGCTCCCGACAGGTATCTCGAAATATGTGGTAGTGTAGTGCATGTGAGTATAAGTGTGTGGAAGTAAGGGGTGAGGATAGGGCAAGGAAGAGGAAGGAAAGATCTCGCGCGGCCCGTTTGGGTTCGTGTGCGTTCGACTTATCCCTCATTGATGACATCTTAGTGTCGAAAATCCTGTTAACGTCGGGATTCGAACCTAAGTCCTCCCGGTCAGAGGCACGGCAGTGACGCCAATTTATGTGCAGGTAAAATGAGAGTTAGGCCCAACGTTTTTTAATCTTGGTTCCCCCCCCCCCCAACCTGCCCCTTGCCTTCCGTTTCCTTTCTCCTCTCGCCCCCTTCCTCCTCACGAGATGTTTCTATTTTTTTGGCAAGTTAGCCAACTCATTGCCTGTTTTTCTTTAGCTCTTTGCGGTGGTTTCATCGATAGCGTTTTTATTAGTGAATTTTAGAGCACCAACATTTGCATAATGAACTTTTTATTTGGGATTTGGAGTATTTTGATGCTAATTGTATTATTTTAAACAGTGTAGAATTATATCAACAAAAATAGATAATACTAGGCTTTTCGTGGGCAAGCATAGTATCTTGATTCTTTTTCAGTTGCCTGTCATTGGCTTAGATATATTTTGGAGGGTGATCTTTCTGTTGGATTAGTGAAGAAATTGATATCATCAACTACTTTGTAAACCTAAACGACTTTGTTGACAATTTGCTGAAGGCAACGCTTGACGCGATGAGCAGAATCGATGGTACAAACGTCGCAATTTGTAACCCCATTCACCAAACTTTCTCTTTAATTCATAGCAAGATCTTTTAGCATTATTACATTCCTATGAAATACGTATTCCGTATAAACGAAGGTTTCAATTTGTTTCATTTCATTTCGTCTTTTTGCTTTCTTCCAAACTCTAATCTGAGGTTTTGAGAGCTCAGCATCGTACTGATATACTCAGATGTGTTAGAATAATTGTTAGCAACTTTTTGGTGCTGTGGAGATGTCGAAAATATTCACTTTTTGCCATTAAAATATAGAAATTTTGTATGTTGGAGTTACTTGAGACGTTTTCTCCCGATTGTGAAGCAATTCCTCTTGCACAGGTGTCCTGCAGGTCACATTCTGATACTGTCAAGGAGATTTAAAAGATGGGGTTTTCTTAATACTTAACATTTCGTATGCGAGAATTCTTGTGATGTATCATAAAAGATAAGGATTTACCCATGATTTCAGCTCATTCCATTCCAATTCCCTTTCCTCATTGAGAAACTATTCTGAGAGTGTCGGTCTCAACCAATCACTCGGCCGTCGAGCCCGCTCTCACGCCACGGAACCGATGCCAGCGCCCGACCGCTCCAACACCAACACTCCCTTCGGTAACCCGTAGACTGCCACAGGTGCAATTGCAGCCCGCCATCTCGTCCCTAGACCAATCGCGTCCGTTACCTGCCCCACCCTCCCACCATTGCTACTTGTGCATCCCATCCCGCCGCTACAGTTCCTCGTCGTCTCCACACTGCTGGGCGTTGTCTCCACTGCTGCAGATGCAAACGGTGCCACCCTTAACATCATTGTCTCCGCTGTGGTCGTACTCCTCCACGGTCCGGAGTTCTCCCCTTCCACACGGTCGCAACAACCAACGCCGTCCACGCACTTCCCTCGCCCTCGCCGTCCATTCCCTGCAGTGTTCACAGCCGTCGCCGTACTTCCGACCCTGCCTTCCTTCGGGCCCGGCAGCATCCCCGCCGCCACTGTACCCGCTACCTCCCCTCCACCGCGGTCCCCGCCACCTCAGGCACCTCGAGCGCCAACTTCCTGATTGTAACATTCACTGTCACCCCACCGGCTACATACCATCGCCGGCCATACCCCACCCAACCAACGCGGACCCAGCCGTTCCCGCGGCCTCCGCCCACCCCGCCCGCGGCGCGCCGCCCCCAGCGGTTGCCCGCCACCCCCACGCCGCCACCGCCGCCACCGCGACCACTAATCGTGTTAGTGCATGCGCGCGGGAGCCCGTGTTTTGGGAACGCTCCCCGCAGTTGACGCCCCGCCCCGCACCACCCCGCTCCGCTCTGCGCCCATTGGTGGCCTTCCGTCGCACTCTGCATTTGCGTCCCCTCTCGCGACTGCACTCGCGGAAACACCCCCGTTGAAGACTCGGGTAGTAACGGGGAGGTCTTCAATAAAATCGCCGGTGATCCGCGCGATATCGACCTGTGTCCAGCAAATGTTTGCAACGCGTTCGTGTAAAAATTTTTACAACTACTGCCAAGGCAACGTTTCTCTGTAGAATGAGCTTATAAACCACAGGAGAAACAAATAGAGTTTAGCTTTTGTGGCATGTTTTTACATTTAAGATACTCATTTTCTTGATGAACTTATTTTGATTCTCCAAATTAAAAAATAACATAGCGTTCAAAATGTTTTCTTTAATCTATCTTCATTCATCAGTATTTCTACAAAGAAATTATCGGAAAATGTTACCATAACAGAAACGGAGAAAAAATAAGGGTACCGTGCCTGTGAAAAAATGCCCCATGTTGTTCAAAGGTACCTCATATGTGGGACAGTTTTGTGTAACTCACAGATGTAACACATAATTTTGTGTATGTAACACACACATTTTGAAATGCTCGTTAAACATCACTTTATCATTATGTAGTACTATTATTCTAACATTATGTAGTACAGATCCGAAAAGTATAATGGAAAATCAATACAAAATTACAATGAAAATATGTTCAAAGAGACCCCTACCCTGTTTCGCAATACAACACGTATCAACGAATTTAAGGAAACGTGAATGTACAATTATACCCACAACATACTCCCAAAATAACTTAAAATACAAATTCACTCAACAGCATTTCTAGATTATAGGTCATTTCACATTGGGTAATCAAAAACAGTCAATAAATTGAACATTGATAAGGAATAGACACATTCAGAGAGCATAGAAAGAAAGCTAGGTCAGCGTTCAAAAATAAACATTCATGACTGATAATCTACACATGACAAAAGAGGAACAGAAAATAAAAAGAATATCAAATTTGGTTGACTATTTAGAATTTTAAATGCCGTATAGTGCTGCAATCATTTTTCTCTGTGTTAAATTATTTATAATCTACTTCTGGGGAAGCAGACCAAGAGTATATTACGTTAAATATTTTATCATTAACATCACCAGTAAATACTGTATTATTAATATTTCAACATCAAAGGATTTTTAAAAAAATCCACATCGGAGGCACGTTCTCCCTGAACCTGAAAGCTATGAATAATAAATCAAAATAGTGTCTGGTCATTGCGCTGTTAATGTAACACATGTAATTATGTTTGTAACGTTAGGAAGTAATCACAACATGTCAGACACCCTTCTATAATTTACGTTTCTCTTCTAAAAAGTACAAACTCGCTTCGCGAAAACCACTTTGTGAAGTTTCTAGGGAACTTTTACAATATTTATGAAATTGAATTAATTATGGAAATATTTATACGCATTTCACAGCAATACACAGAAAAAAGAAACTAATATTTTAGCTAATTATTTACATTTTCGTATACATACGTATACGGGAGTAATGTACGTAGTATATGTTATGTAGAAAGTTATGTAATGCTGCGGGAAATTGATTTCTAGATTTTAACGGAAATACATGTTTTGGGGTCCTCTGATACCGAAAAAGTGTTTTTCAGAACGTCCGTCCATCTGTCGTATGTGAACAAAGCTAAACCACACTTACGATCTTTTCCAAATAGAAGAAACCCCTGTTCATCTGGCTCTCGTTGAAGTTTGAAATTTTGAAAAACATTCTTTAAAATTTGTGGGTACTTTACATGAAGTCCCGGATATTTTCAAAATTTTCTCAAAAACGGCTCAAACTTTTTTCTTTAAATTTCTCTTAAGAACAGTAAAATACACTCATAAAAGTAGCATAACTCTGAACTTTTGAAAATTCCACGATTTTGAATTTTTTCCGCCGTCTTTCCTGCAACTATTAAATTGAAGATAGACACTTTTTGAAAAAATTAAATTTGTTGGGCATAAATATCTCTCATTAAAATCATGTAGATTTTTTGAAAATTTTAGTAGTGTTCATGCGTTTGGTTCATGCGTGCAATATTTGCAATTTTAAAAAATAACAAAAAGATTTTCTCATAAACGGCTCCAAATTTTTTCTTTACATTTTTGGTAGAAATAGTACCAAATGCACCCTATACGATGACATAAGCACTATTTTGATATATTGTTATCTTTTTTGAATAATTATAAAAAGTAATTTTTTTGACTTGTCATCACGTCGGAAATATTTACACCAGAGGCAATTTCTTCCTTTTTTAAATTTATGAGTACTTGTACTGTAACCGCTTGTCATCGGTTACACTCGTGACAAAAGAAATATTGAAGTGACAATACCCGACATCTTGCCCTACAAATAGTTCCTAGAGTAGCGAAGAGATGGCGTTACCTAGAAACAAATTTCTGAACGTACTTTGCCCTAGCCAATCAGAACTTTGTAGAAATGCGAATGTGGCATGAAGCTTGACTCGGACGAGATTGTCTTTCTTTCCGGATCGAGACGCTGAAGTGAGTAGATGGGTACTATTCCACCACACAACCGACGAGGGACACGTGGAAAATACCAGAAATGAAGCTTTATTAAAAGGCAATTGTCTAAGTATTTTCATGGGATTAATCACTGTGATATGTAAGATTATAAAATTTGATAGGAATATTAAACAGTAATGCAACGAATGTAAGAATAACGGTGGTAGTGGACTAAAATGAATTTATAAAACCACGTTGCTACATTCTCGTTGCTGGAATATAGAAGAGAGTTTTTGTAACATAGACGTGTTCTGTTTCTTTGTTACAGCTTTTTCAGTTTTTTCAGTTTTTCAGTTTTTTCAGTTTTAGTTTTGAGCAGTTACTTATTCTACTTTTATTTTATTTCATTTTTATTTATGGATTTCATTTCGAAAATTCTATTGAGAATTTTGATAGTTCCGAAAGCATAGTTTATTCAACAACTGGCTCAACTTTCACTAAAACTAAGTTATAATTTGGAGTTTTGGACTCGCATTCTAACGCGACCATCACCTTCGTGTATGCTGTGATTTAACTGGGCTGTACAACGAGGAGAAGGCGTACGGAAATACCTGATTCCATCGCGGTAGGCAGCGCACAAACGTCGCGGGGACAACGACGACCTTGGGCGTGAACGTCGCTCGACAGCCGTCTACGCAGCGCGGATCAGCTTGGAAAATTTGCCTGTCGGGAGTCACAGAAAAGCAGAAAGAATATTTACTAAATTGCAGCTTGAAAACTTTCAAGATAGAAGTATGATTGCACAAATTAAAACGTTGTAATATGAGCTCCTCAGTAACAGACATTGATCGGACAAGTTTTACTAAATATTAGTCTTGATAACCAGTAAATTTATTTTTGCAGTCGTAAGAGAAATCAGATCTAAATAATTTTTTATGTTTATTGATAAAAGTCGTCCTTGTGTATAATTTTTATCTAAATCATACATAATTGATTTGATGTTATTTGAAAGCATTTAAGAGGAAGTGTCTATGTAAAAAGGTTTTGAAACATGAATGAAAGCTGTTAAATTGTTTCTGGTAAAACGTTATTTCATGAACAGTCAAGAGACTTTGTAAACAGAATTTTGCACTGCGAGGTCACAGAAGCTGAATATTAAGTGTAAATATTGAGTGTAGTATTATTTAAGATTGAAAAGGTATTAGTGAATTTTGGTATATTGTTTGTATGTATTTTTTTACAGGATGGTTATTTAAATTGTGAATTGTGGGTTTCATTAAGAGATAATTTGTTTTGAGAAGTGTACATATGTATTTACTGTTTGTTTCTGTGTAAATGTAGATCAGAGTCACTATTATTTTACAGAAAACTGCAGTTTAGGTAGGAGTTAGCTACCATTGTGTAATCAAAGGAAAAGTAATCACGTAGGAGAATATGTGAATGTGAGTGTACGAAGGATCATATTGGAAAGAATATATGTTACTTGTTCTTTAAAACTATGAAATTGTGTTTGTTTGTTAAATGAATATTAGTTAGCAAAGACGAACCCACCACCGATAGGGAATTATCCATAATTTGAGGTATTCCCAGGTTTGTGTGACGGTGTAATCACACGTCACAAAACAAGTAAATAACAGATTTACTTCTGTAATTCGGCGTACTACGAAATAGTTAGGTAGATACGTGATTGTTACATTTTGGCGCCTAACTGGTTGGCTCGAAATTATTAGAATTTCGTAGGCTAATATTATTAACGAAACCAAAATTTGTTAATGAATTTTTAGTCTGAAACTTGAGTACAGAAGTTTAGTATTAGTGTGAAGCATCAGTAGTTCTATTGTAAATCTGAATTTTCATTACGACTGGTTAAAATGGCAGATAAATTTGATAGAGCTAGGAATCTTGAACAGATCTCGTCAGGTAGTGAGGAGGAAAGCGAAACTGTGATTCAAACAGCAGAACAATCTAGGGGAGAGTCTGAAGTACAGTCAGGAGAGGACGGTAATTTGCATTCAACGCCGAAACCTTCTCCGACGGAATCAACATCTACTTCAAGAGATGAAGTTCCGACGGAAGCAGATATTCGTAGAGCTAATGATATGATGGCTAGGCTCATGGCACAGTTCATGACTCAAATCGAACACAAATTTGATTTAGTTAACGCCCAATCAAGTCAACAAAATGAACAACTTGCCACGCAATTAGCTGAACAAAACGAGCAAATTACAAAGAAACTAGAAGAACAGGAGGCGCGTATAGTTGAACAAAATGAGCAGATTACCAAGAAACTAGAAGACGGCTACAGTTGAGCAAAACGAGCAAATTACAAAACAAAACGAGCAGATTACCAAGAAACTAGAAGAACAGGAGGCGCGGACAGTTGAACAAATTACAGCTAAAATTGAAGAACAAAACGAACGAATGTCAGCTAAGTTAGCGGAACAGGACGAGAAACTAACTCAACTTTCTAGAGATCTTATCGAACGGACTGAGGCATTAGAATTAAAATTTACGCGGTCATCTGAACAGTTAAAAGCCGAAATTAAGGAGGACCTTGATGTTCAAATTCAACAGATTACTTCCAATTTTAATTTTAAGACAGATTTAATTGAAACTAAGGTTACCCAAGTTGAGAATAAATAGACAAGACGGTCGAAGAGCAAAACAAGACCATCCAAATTATTTCAAATAAGCAAGTAACCATTAGCACGATGTGACACAGATTAAATCGTGCATACAAGAAAATAGCGAGAAAATCCAAATTTTAAACCAGACAAAACAAGAAGTAGAAGCGAAAGTTGCAGATATAAAGGAGAGGATAGAAAATTTACCATCTTCTTCTGTTTTGCATCATTCGAGCACCATTACTATTCCTCCTGGTTTAACGTTTAGTGCGTAGGAAAAGAAAATCCGTGCATGTTCATAAAGGCAGTAGAAAATTTCTTTGTTATACAATTTTCCTGAAAGCAAGAAAGTCCGAATTATCTACCAAATGTTACAATCTAGTGCGAAATTGTGGGCTGATACATTAGATCCGTTACTAGCTACGTTTCAAGAATTTAAGGAAAATTCTTCAATCGCTATTGAATTATGAGACCCAAATTAACTTTAGGGTTTAAAATTTTATGTATAGTACCGCGAAAGGGGACGGTTAGCATGCAAGATTATGCAACGGAGAAGTTAGCAGGTCTTAGTTTATGCACGCCACCCATTTCAGAGAATGAAATAGTATGTTTATTGATCAGACATTTCCCGGTAGGCATACAAAATTTGTTGAAGAGTCAATTACCGATGTCTTCGGAAAACTGATTTGCAACTTGATTGTACGATGCATCATATGAAATGACGGAAAATTTAAAGCGAAGTCATCACCCACTTCAAGTGTATTAGTTACCGCGCAAGAGGGACACGGTAACGGCAATAATAGTAAGCAAAAGGTGAAGAGACAAGGCTACAACAGAGAGGAAGAGAATAGTTCAACCGACCGAAGCAGAGTAAAAATTCAGCGGAAACGGCAAGTCAACCAACCAAAGTTTTTATCTCAACTACGACTAATTCAAACAATGGCAGATATGAGTATGGACCATCGACGTCACGTGATTCTAACCCATTGATCACGGAATTAAACTAGTAAGGTTTGTCTCGAATGGTCGCCCCGAAACAAACCATTCTTCCATTGATGTCGAAGAGGTGACTTTCAGGTCCATGGCAGTTATACATTCCGCTTTGGAAACGCAAAAAGATTTATTTGCAAATGTAAAGATTACGAAACGCAAATGCCCATTGATAGAAGTAGAATGCGAAGGGAAAAAGATCCTAGCATTAGTCGACACGGGATGCACTTGCTCGGTAATAGTGGAAAGTTTGTTAGATGAACTTTCAGGGAGGGCAGAGGCAATACCGCAATTCCCTATGCGGAAGTCGTATCTGATGGGAGCGAATAAGAAGAAGTCGCGGCCTATCTACCGACAAGTACTATTGCAGCTGACAATAGGAAAGAAGGTATACGAGACTGTCTGTATAGTAGCGAAGGAGTTATTGTACCAACTGATCCTGGGAGTGGACTCTCTATAACCATAAAGTAATCATTGACATGGCGAGAAATTGTTTGCAAATTCCAAGGAACGGCATAATTCACTATCATCCATTTGATGAAGATGAACATCTAATATACCATGCGAACTGTATCAAGGTCAACAACCTTCCCACTTTGTTAGAAAATGTTGTAAGAAATAATGATAACTTAAACCGACAACAACAGGAAGAACTGTTGAAATTGTTAATAAGATATCAACAAGTTTTTGAAAAATGTGAAGAGCCCATTAAAGATTTTGAATTTCATATTGAGCTAACTGATGTACGGAAATATGTATCGCATTGTATGAAGGACCATACAGGATATCGAGAGTCTGACTCGAATGTTGCGGAACTAGTGGATGACAATGGACGCAGCATTGAAGATTTAATTTTTATAATTTAAAGCCATTTCAAGAATAAAGTAAGAAGACCTACAGCATAGAATGCAAGGTATGAGAAATCAACAATCCTGTAAGAAGATTTTTCGAATTTTCATCACGAGAAAAATCTTTTAAAGGAGGGCTTATGTAACCGCTTGTCATCGGTTACACTCGTGACAAAAGAAATATTGAAGTGACAATACCGACATCTTGCCCTACAAATAGTTCCTAGAGTAGGAAGAGATGGCGTTACCTAGAAACAAATTTCTGAACGTACTTCGCCCTAGCCAATCAGAACTTTTGTAGAAATGCGAATGTGGCATGAAGCTTGACTCGGACGAGATTGTCTTTCTTCCGGATCGAGACGCTGAAGTGAGTAGATGGGTACTATTCCACCACACAACCGACGAGGGACACGTGGAAAATACCAGAAATGAAGCTTTATTAAAAGGTAATTGTCTAAGTATTTTTCATGGGATTAATCACTGTGATATGTGAAGATTACGTAAAATTTGATAGGAATATTAAACAAGTAATGCAACGAATGTAAGAATAACGGTGGTAGTGGACTAAAATGAATTTATAAACCACGTTGCTACATTCTCGTTGCTGGAATATAGAAGAGAGTTTTTGTAACATAGGACGTGTTTCTGTTCTTTGTTACAGCTTTTCAGTTTTTTCAGTTTTTTCAGTTTTTTCAGTTTTAGTTTTGAGCAGTTACTTATTCTACTTTTATTTTATTTCATTTTTATTTATGGAATTTCATTTCAAAAATTCTATTGGAGAATTTTGATAGTTCCGAAAAGCATAGTTTATTCAACAACTGGCTCAACTTTCACTAAAACTAAGTTATAATTTGGAGTTTTGACTCGCATTCTAACGCGACCATCACCTTCGTGTATGCTGTGATTTAACTGGGCTGTACAACGAGGAGAAGGCGTACGGAAATACCGATTCCATCGCGGTAGGCAGCGCACAAACGTCGAGGACAACGACGACCTTGGGCGTGAACGTCGCTCGACAGCCGTCTACGCAGCGCGGGATCAGCTTGGAAAATTTGCCTGTCGGGAGTCACAGAAAAGCAGAAAGAATATTTACTAAATTGCAGCTTGGAAAACTTTCAAGATAGAAGTATGATTGCACAAATTAAAACGTTGTAATATGAGCTTCCCTCAGTAACAGACATTGATCGGACAAGTTTTACTAAATATTAGTCTTGATAACCAGTAAATTTATTTTTGCAGTCGTAAGAGAAATCAGATCTAAATAATTTTTTATGTTTATTGATAAAAGTCGTCCTTGTGTATAATTCTTTATCTAAATTCATACATAATTGATTTGATGTTATTTGAAAGCATTTAAGAGGAAGTGTCTATGTAAAAAAGGTTTTGAACATGAATGAAAGCTGTTAAATTGTTTCTGGTAAACGTTATTTCATGAACAGTCAAGAGACTTTGTAAACAGAATTTTGCACTGCGAGGTCACGCAGAAGCTGAATATTAAGTGTAAATATTGAGTGTAGTATTATTTAAGATTGAAAAGGTATTAGTGAATTTTGTATATTGTTTGTATGTATTTTTTACAGGATGGTTATTTAAATTGTAATTGTGGTTTCATTAAGAGATAATTTGTTTTGAGAAGTGTACATATGTATTTACTGTTTGTTTCTGTGTAAATGTAGATCAGAGTCACTATTATTTTACAGAAAACTGCAGTTTAGGTAGGAGTTAGCTACCATTGTGTAATCAAAAGGAAAAGTAATCACGTAGGAGAATATGTGAATGTGAGTGTACGAAGGATCATATTGGAAAGAATATATGTTACTTGTTCTTTAAAACTATGAAATTGTGTTTGTTTGTTAAATGAATATTAGTTAGCAAAGACGAACCCACCACGATAGGAATTATCCATAATTTGAGGTATTCCAGGTTTGTGTGACTTTTTTAGATACGCTCAAAGACATTTTCTCAGAAATGGCTCAGATTTACTTCTGTAATTCGGCGTACTACGAAATAGTTAGGTAGATATGACGGTTACAGTACTTCTAATAATGTAAAAATAAAGTTACTTCTCAACAGCTTTCTGTAAAAATGAGCTCTAAATTCTGCCTTTTTAGATACGCTCAAAGGCCATTTTCCCAAAAATGGCTCAACATTTTTTTTCAAATTTACACAAATGCATGTTTTTTAAATATCTCTCACGCCATTAATACGCACATTTCCACATTTGTATACATTATTGCATTTGTTAGTAGAAGTACTTTAAATGACTTCAATGAATTTTCGAAAATTCAAAAGACTCCTGTGAAAAGAGCTTCAAATTTCGCATTTACTAGTAATGCTTAGTCACCATTTTCTTAAAAACGGCTTCAAAGCTTTTAATGAAAATTTCTATTTAGGAGACGTTATAAACTTTTTTAATTATAATTAAAATATAATTTAGATTCTACTATTTGGAAAACGAAAAGTTGCGAAAAGTTTAAAAGACATTTTCTTTGGGCAGCAATAGATGGAAGCAGGTAAAAGAAGGGACAAGACTGTACAGTACCAGTCCATACCAGAAAAAAAGAGAAAATTTACTACGAGAAAGTCTGAGCCATTCTGAAGCACCTTCTGGAATGACAGCGTGATTCTAAAAGCAGGAAGTGCACTCATTATTTGGGAGGCTGGTTTTGCCTGCCACTAAATGCAAGGTAAGCAATGATGAATTACACTATTTACTAGTCTTCGAATTGAGTGAATCCAGAATCGTTGTCTAGTAATCGACTTTATTAACTGACATCCAGCATGTAAACAAGTCAAATGAATCATAGTAATGAGAGTTCTCGTGAAACATGTTCTCGAGGGAGAATGATCTGATGTTTTGTTTCGTGGGGCATGAGAGAACGTCACAATTTTCCACCCACTCGAATTCTGCTATGCTTGTCTAAAAACGGATGGAGATTCAAGAAGTTTGAATTTTTAGCAATCTCTCTTTTATTGGACAAAGCGCCATATTCAGCAGAAAAGGATCCTTTTTGAATTGACTCTTCAATTAACAGAAGAGAATTTCGTAGCTCATTTGTAGTGGGAGGGCCGGCTCTCTTTGTCAATATTAAAGTTCTCGTTCTACTCTGATAAATAAATCGCAGGCAATACGCTGTTATCCTCAGCAATTTGTGCTAAGAGTTGAACTTTTTGGTAGGTTCTGATACAAAAGACTCTTCCTCGATCCTCTTCCGCGTGGTGAAATATTAGCAATTTTAGAAACTAACACAAACAAGATCTTCTCGAGTACAGATCCATTTTTTTTTTAATTTTGGAAGGGATAGTGATAAATGAACTCTACTAGATTACATAAACGCCATTTTTCTCTATTTGATTGTTTTTAAAAAACACAAGAACTTCAGTTTTGGTCTTGTTTCTCACTTCATTAATATTTACATTAATGACCATTTGTTTACATTATTGCATTTATGAAGAGATGTGTTTAAATGATGTTATAAAGTTTCTCGAAAACTCAAAAGTTTTTTCTGAAAGTAAGCACACACCACAGAAAATACAAAACTAAAACGGGGAAGTCTGCGGAAAGTTTTTCTTCAAACGTTTCCAATGGATATTGCTAATTGCACTGTTTAATATGACGTAAATTCATTTTGGTGTATTCTTTTGTTTTTTCAAAAATTACACAAATGTAATTCTTCATTTCCATAGGCTTGAATGCATTATTGCATTTGCGAGTAAAAGTGCTTTCAATGACTTAAAATAAATTTTATCAAAACTCTACAGATTACTGTGAAAAAAGAGCTTCAAATTTCGCATTTACAGTAAAGCATAATGCGATTTTCTTAAAAACGGCTTCACATTTTTCAATGAAAATTGTTTTTTAGTCCAACGTTGTAGTCTTCTTTAATATTTTTAAAATGGTATTTTGGTTCTACTATTAGGAAACCAAAAAAATAAAATGTCAAAAAAATATTCTTTGGGCAACGATAAATGGCAGCTGGTAAAAGGAAGAGGCAATACCAGTCCACATCAAAGAAATTAGAAAACTTTTGTAGGAGAAAGTCTCTGCCATTCTATAGCATCACTAGTTTTTAAATCTACTGCTGTTAATAAGAATACCGGATTCAAAATATTCACCTGTAACTGTAGTTCCGACTGCTCTAAGATGACAAGGGTTCAGCTAGATGGAGACAATGGTCTCCATCTACATTTGATGTAGTACATCAAATTTTAGATCAATGACTGTAAGGACAAAGAAATTGTTTATTAAAAATTTTTTAAATGCATTACCCATTTTAGTTACACACATCGCCTGCTAAACATAACTACGAGTTTAGTACAATTATTGTCATTGAAATCTAAAAATCTGTATGTTCAAATGCTCAGTTGACTCTTTCGCAATCGCCTGGTGTCACGACGCAACACAAATTACAGCGTCCGTTCTTCTCCGAATTTCTCCGCCTCGCCCCGCACACGTTCGTGGAAATCCTCCCACTGCCCAAGAGACGTTCCGCTGCCAACGCCTTCCGAGGATATTCGCACCACTTAATTATTTTCAATACGTTAACTGAATAAAACGCATCACAATTTCTAAAATTAAAATCCTTGCATAGTCATACAATCCGCCTTAATTATTAATTATAAATGAAGAATATTCTAATTTTAAACTGTTAGTTTCACGCAGGATTTCCTGCTATTGGTCGAACCACAGCCCATTACAAAAAAATCACATACAATACATGTACATTATTTTACAACACTTTGCCAGATGACATTAAACGATTAAATTCAATAGAAAAGTTTAAATCCCAAGTGAAATCGTTTCTGCTGCATAAATGTTTCTATACGATTAGAGACTATACTGAGCATCACAAGAAAAGTAACATTAATTTTAACAATGATACATAATGCATTATTTACCATTTGGACTGTATAAATGAGTATAAACAACCTGTAACAACTATTGTACTACAGCTTCCGGGTCAATGACCCCCATCTCGATCAGGTTTTTCGTCCAGTTTCCCTGATCCATTGAGCAAATGCTGAGATGGCCCCTTGTTTTGCTTCTGGACATAATTGTAATTTCGTTTTCTGTGCACATCTTCTAGAATTCAGTGGGAAATACAATTATTCAAATTATCGTTTCCATGTTGTCGCGGCAGGAAGTAATAAGAGCCAAAATTTATTGCTTATTTATCCTTGAAAATACATTTTATTACATGGGAGTTTTTTCTCCGTTTCAAAATTCAAAATTTAAGTAGTATATGACTTAGTGTAGGGATCACAGAATTTTGAAAATGTGCACACAATTCACTTTTCCCCATAGCACGTCATACGCAGTTTTTAACTGTTTTTTTTTTGACGTAAAATAAATAAAAAAAAATAAAACCTCTGCCCGTGTGGCATCACCGTTCCTTCGCTGAGGCAGCCCCCGGCTCTCAGTTGCCGGCTTCGCAATCATGCGACGCAGAATTTGCGTTACTGCGATTGCATTCTCGACATGATTTTGTTAGTTAGTAGTTAACTTTCTGTTCATCGTCAGTATGTGAATGTAAAGGAGTGCTAATTTACTAAATGGTACAACCCGGATGAACTTGGTGTAAACTGGTGAAATAAAGTGATTAACTGTCGATCGTATTCGATTATTATGAGTCAAATATGTGCAACCAGTTACTAGGTTATCAGGAATAATTATTCAACCTGTCTAATCAGTGATACCCCATGCTCACTTAGGACATATCATGACCGGAAGCGGTGGCTCTGAACATCAAATGATATCTCTATAGCACCTCTGACTGGGAGGTCCTAAGTTCGAGTGCTGGTGGCGGCAGCATTTTCGACACTAGCTTTTTCAGCTAGGTCAATTCAGTTGCTGTCTGGAGGAGAATTCTAGCGGACGGCTGCTCTGATCGGTAGTTTTTCGCGCTTTTTCGATCAACACCAGGTGAATGCCGGAGCGGTACTCTACCAAATGGGCCACGGACCGCGCGCGATCTTTCCTTCCTCTTCCATGTCCTATCCTCTCCCCCGTTCACACACCCACTTACACAACACTAACATGTACTCCACTACCACGTACTTCGGGAGACCGGTCGTGAGCTTACAGCTTGTCCCGGCTTGGTCGTTGCCCCGCTGCTGGGAGAGTCCTGGTTAGGGGAAACTCCGTGTCCGACGGTAGGTCGGTGCCGGAACTGCCATCTAGCGGGGGAAGATCACCGCCATCTCACGAGGGAAAACATGTACTACACTTACGTGACTAATGACCTAAGCCGTTCGCGCGCCCGGAATCACAAACCAACCAACCAACCAACGACATACCGTGGTGACTGTATTTAACTGCCATCAACTGTTTATTGTGCTTTGGTGAGTGACGTCGAGTCGTCCAACGCTGAGTTGGTTACGTAACCTTCTGCGCGCACGCGCGCCAACCGGTACCGCCCGCCCACCCCGAACTGCAAGCAGCGACCAGACCATGCCTGTGATCTCCAGAGTTAAGTTCACTCTATTCATTTCAGCTTTGTAACTGCACTAATTTTAATCTTATTTTTTTATTTTCCTATTAACAGGATTTACAATGTTAGTTATTATAATATAATTTGTCTGCGGCATTTTCATATGTAAACTGATTAATTTCCCAACGGGACATTCAGTTAATTCAATTCTCTGTAATGTTTACTTAATTCTCAATTATGTCAGTTTTTAACTAATCAAATATAGGCCTATTGATTTCTCCAAAACTGCAGATATTCTCCTGTAAAATAATTGCAGGTGAGCCGCATTACCCACCTTCAAGGTGACTGGTCCTTCGAACTAATTATTAACAGTAAGGCAAGTGTTAGAAAGCGGCTGAATTCAGAGGTCACCCACCTGCGGTCCACAGCCATTTATGCAGCCCCTGTCTAACAGACTCCCTGCAAAAGAAGACAGACCAAATACGGGGTATTCGTTTAGTGTGACTCCTCTGGCGAATATTTTTAATTTCAGTTACATGTGTTAATAATAAAACACGATTTTAAACGTACACTTAACTGGTTTTTTTAACCTCGGATACCGTGTAACCGCCCATATGTCGGTTCCATTGATTTTTGAGAAGCACCCGAGAACGTCAAGACAAATTCCTTACCGAATTGCAAGAGATCGCGCCAGCAGTAAATGGTATCCCTTGCGAGAATTTATTAAAGTTTCTGAACGCACTCGCGTAGAATAGAGTAGAAACGAGAACCAATGAAAAATCACCCTTGAAAATATCAGCACTAGCGCAAAGCACCGCTAAGAAAAGCTATCTCTTTTGCTGCAGACCGCTGATCTGGACACACCGCAATTGTTTGTGCTGGACGGAGAGGAGAATTCGCTGTATTTCGACGATAAGAAGCTCGAAAAAGGTAATTCATCTCATCACGTTAAAATAACGGTACCATGTATGGGAGAATTGAGAATTTTAAATCATCAATATTCTTATAAATTCACGTAAACTCATTACATAAAAATATACTATTTTACTATCAACGAGGAAATAATATATTTCAACGTTCAGGAACGTATACTGAAGTAGAAAGCATGTGCTATAGGAAATGTTTCTTTCTATTTGCAGCTTTTTTGTCTATCGTCTTGGCTTGCCGTCGTCAGTATGTCACCAGAAGCCTTCAAATCTAAAAAAAAAAAAACGCGATGCCCCGATGTTTTTACTCAAATACTTCCAGTACAAAGAGATTAAGTCCCCCATAACATATTTGCGATAATTTTTTGAGAATGTTCTCGAAGACTCCGGAAAGAGCAATTCAATCCCCACCACTCGACCGAGAAGCGTTTAATGGCCCCTTATTTTCCCCGAATGTTACGGTTGAAGAGGTATGTGAGTGACGGACGGACCTATGATAGCAAGACGGACGGACGAATGGACGGATGGATGGACGGACGGAGACAAACGGTTTTACTCAAGGTTATTAATTAGGTGATTACCAACTCACTTTTTCCAATTCATAGGAGGTGAGATCTCAGAGTAGGTAATGTCAAAGGACGATGGTTAGCTAATGCCAAAACTGGGATAAGGGTAAAAAAACTGTCAACAAAAACATAATCGAAAGGCGCTCTGCTGTGTGGAAATTAGATGCTTGATAGGAAATAACCAAGAAATAAAAACTGTTCCCATCACCGCGCCGTAGGTCAATAATATGTTTTCTGCAAAAAGCATGACATTAGTCCTATAAGGCGGAATAAAAAAAATCTGAGATGGAACATAATAGAAATGGATAGGATGGAATAGAAAACGTGTTAAAAAGAAGAAGGTCACAAGGAAAGAGAGAAAATGGCCGATTATAGACTAAAACGATTTAGTCGTTATAAAATTACACACAGAAAAACTCTAAGTGTGGCAATTCTGATATAACAAAACGAAGGAGAAGAAGAAGAATAGAACAGAGATAAAAAGATAAAAAAGACGAAATGGCAGAAGACGAAAAAAAGATGATGAAAATTAAAAAAAGAAAACTAACAGGAGTGAACATTTTAGTACCTCCATTGAGCGGCGATGAACTTGTCAGGCCCACAACTGCAGCGCTGCAGTCTAGCTCTCGCTCCAGCGCCCTCACCGCCGCCCTCGGTGGGCCGTGTCGTCGCCTGCCGGCTCCTTCCTTAGAACAATCGCCGGCGACGGCGCTCGTCGTCGACGGTGGCGCCGCGCAAGGGAATCAATCACAGGCGCGGTTCAATTTGCTTCCTCGGCGACGTCGCCAAGGCCGCGCCTCGCCGGCCACGCGGAGGCGGCCCCGCGCCAAGACAAATTATCTCCGGAAGCGTTCGAATTGGGCCGCCGCCGGCCGCTCTTCCGGAAAACGCATTATACGACGGTAATTGATACTTCGCCATGCATGCCCGCCGTCTCCGCCGCCCTCACCGCCAACCATTCCCGCTGCTCCTCCGCTCCACGGCTCTTCTCCCCACCTCCGTCTCCTCCGTCTGCCACACCTCTCCCGTCTACTCACGCCACGCCTCGTCTGGTTGGTTGGTTGTTAGTGATTCCGGGAAACAGCTTAGGTCATTCGTCCCGTAAGTGTAGTGCATGTTTTTCTCGGGAGGAGGCAGTGATCTTCCCCCGCTGAATAGCGAGATCCGGCGCCGACCTACCGTCGACTAGTTGGGTTTCCTCCTAACCAGGACCCTCCCGCCAGCGGGGAACCAGAGGTAATACACCTCCAAAGTGTAAGTCTAAGGGACAGCGAGGAATGATGGAGTCTCGATGTGGAAGACCCTATAAATGAGGCAGACGAATGAGACTCAGGTTATGGCAAGATCAGTGGACGCTAGAGAAAAGTGGGAACGTTAAAGAGGTTCTGAAACGTGGTTCATGACCACGAATGAATGGAAGACCAGATGGAGTTACCAAGTAATAGAATGACAAGAAAGCGTGTGTGCAGAGGGAAACGTTGAGAAATTGCGGGAGGGAGAAGAATGCGCTGGAAAAAATCGTTCTTTGGAAAAAATCTCAGAAAGTAGCCCATATTCTTCACAAATACAATTTTCACGTTTCCTTTACCGCACACGAATCTCTCTAACACCTACTCTCACCTCGCAACACCACCCCATTCATGGTGAAATCAGGAGTTTATGAACTCCACTGCCACAATTGCGAGGCTAAATACATCGGCCAAACTGGTAGACGCTTCAATGCCAGAGTCAAAGAACATTTACATGCAATGAAGCACAATACAATCAAATCGCAGTTTGCTACACGTCTTATAAACGCGGGCCACACTTTCTACCCAGACGTAGATATTAAAATTCTTGAAATAGAAAATAAATTCTGGAACAGAGGCGCTTTAGAAATCTTTCACATATTTCAAGTCTAGCAGAAATCTGAGGCCCTTCTCAACGAACAAACTAATTTCCCTCTGCCTCCTCTACTAATAACATTACACACCCCCTCACAAACTGACCCCCACCTCCCCTCCAAAGACATTTCCAAGAGAACACTAAACAGTCCTCCTCCGACCCCTCGCCGGATCTCCGGAAAGCAATAAAAACCCCGTGTCACGTTTCCTCTGGGCACAGTCTACCGACTTTGGCCGAAAGCAGCGAGGTAAGCAAAGCGGCTCAACTTATTATTCAATTATTTCCTCATCTTTGTAATAATATTTGCTATTAATTATTACTACTATCTGTCTTTTTTAAATTCATTTATTTATCTTTTGCGATATCAGAATGTGTATTTTTTTTCTATTAATCCCCCCTCACATTACATTGTTTCAATCATATAATGTGTCTTTCTTTATTGGTATTTTATAGTTATTAATTTGAACTGATATCGTTGCATTTCCTGTTTTGAATCCTCCCGTTGCATTTCAATTTTCGCAATTTTATCTCCTATCTGTAACTAAAATTTAAATGTATCTGTTCATTGTAATTTAATTTCCTATCTTATTTTGTGTTTTATTTGTAATTTTGTTATACTTTTCTGTACACAAAATTCGAACGAGGAAACAAAATTCAGATCTTGGGAAATTTTCCTTTTGTAACAGAACAATTAAAGATTGGAACAGTTTACCCGCAGCAATTTTCAAAGATTTTCCTCTAAGTGTCCGAAGTTTTAGAAATAAGTTAGAACAAGATATGAGTAATAGATATTAAATAAGTGCTGTGAGGTGTGGTGAAGTGCTGGCCAGTGTAATTCAAAGCAAAGCAGTGTAGTGTAGTGCAGTGAAGTGCAGTGCAGTGAAGTGTAGTGAACTCAATCAATGACTTTAAAAAATCTAATTTAGCCAATATTATGTAGTTTGTATTAAATTTTAGTACCACCAACATATAATTATTGGATATCATGACAGAATTGAAATTATTGTTATTATACTTAGTATTAGTGATAGTATGATTATGGCATTCCCGTCTTGTACTGTACTCCTTAATTATTATTATTATTATTATTATTATTATTATTATTATTATTATATTATTATTATAATTATTATTATAATTATTATTATAATTATTATTATAATTATTATTATAATTATTATTATAATTTAGGATCAATCAATGAAAATATCAGGAATTAAGACGTATAATTCATATAAGACATATACATTTATTTATTGCTTAACGTTTCGCACATTCAGCATGTGCCTTTTCAAAAGCATTTGATAAGTAAAGCATTTGACAATCGGTTGGCAATAAACATAACATTGTTGAGTAGTATAAAAAACAAAGGAATAAATTAAACATACATATTGGAGATATATTAACATTTAACAACATTTTCATGTAAAGTATTTCTATAATATGCAGAAGTTGGCGTCTAATTTGGTGGCTAAAACATTCATATGTATGCAGCACAAATGAGATATATCAAGGAATGGATGTGCAAAATTAGGAGTGAACAGCGGCAAAAAGCAATTATTGAACCATTCTATTATTATTATTATTATTATTATTATTATTATTATTATTATTATTTGGTATTACTGTAATTAATGTTATTTAACGGCCTCTGGGTCATACCCAATTGCAGTTTAAATATATGTATGTATGTACCTTGTTGACTGATGATGTTGCAAGCAGAAATAATATTAAGTAAACGTTACCAATAATTCAAGTATGTGCTGTTGTAGCACCACTAGTTTTTCATCAGAGTTTTATACTTAAAAGTATTTTATGATATAAAAAATATTACTCTGTAACTTTGTGTGAGATACTAATTGTGCAATCTAACTCAATGCTATCAGGTTGATGTGTCTTTCATATGTCAAATGAAGAAAATAAATTAAGTAGTGAGAAAGACACCACCGCTACCTATCTACTTTTACCGACAATGCAGAAGCCAAGGCCTGATCTTTGCTGTTTAGTCTTAATTGTCTTAATAATTGCTGTAATAGTATTTTTAACACAACTCAATAGAAGTTCAGCTTTGGTTGCTTCAAGCGGCGGGTAAATATAATGTACCGTAGTCTTGAATTCAGATAAATCTAATGCATTATTTTGCTAATGAAGTTGGAAAAATAAGAAAAAACATTTCTCGACTTTCACAAGAAAATTTTTACCACTGAGGCTACAATGTATGAAAGTAGATACAGGAAATATAAAATATTTCATTAAGTAATTGATTTCTGAGGGAGTTTGGAGCAATCTTGTGAACAGATGGAGCAATCAATTCTTTTTGAAGTTTCACTTTTGCAATTGAAGAGACCAGGAGCGGCAGCTCAGCGCAGCGGCAGCGTCTCTGACCGGGAGGTACTAGGTTCGAGTCCTGACGGCGGCAGGATTTTCGACACTAGCTTTTCAGCTACGTCGAATTCAGTCGCTGTCTGGAGGAGAATTCTAGCGGCCTGCTGCTCTGATCGGTAGTTTTCCGTGGTTTCTCCGATCAACACCAGTCGAATGCCGGAGCAGTACCCTACCAAACGGGCCACGGACCGCGCGCGATCTGTCCTTCCTCTTCCTTGTCCTATCCTCTCCCCTTGCACACACACACTTACACTAACATGCCCTACACTACCATATATTCCGGAAGACCGGTCGGGAGCTTAGAGCCTGTGCCGGCTGGGGCGGTGCTCCGCTGGTGGGAGAGTCCTGGTTAGGGGGAAACCCCACTAGCCGACGGTAGGTCGGCGCCTGTTCTCACCATCCAGTGGGGGAAGATCACCGCCATCTCCCGCAGGAAAAAACACGTACTACACTTCCGTAACAAATGACCAAAGCAGTTGACGTGCCCGGAAACACAAAAATATCAATCAATCAATCGAAGAGTGCTCTGGGGCTCGAAAAGTATTTTCTTAATTAATTGCGATATATTTAGAAAACATTTTCAACTCAATATACCGCAATGATTAGTCTCCTTTATCATGTGGTCTGGTACATGACCCGTTACATTGAAAATCCAACAAATTACTTATTTAAACTCATTCGCCTATTACAAGTGAATTTATGAGTACATAACTAAATAAACACATTCAGAGAAACTCTCCCACTCAATCACCATAAACACCCATACACGAGTATACTCATGTTTCATAAATCAACAGAAATTCCAGCGTTATGCAGATCCCAGACTCATCAACGACAAATTTAATGTAGTTCCCAGTCTCTCTTCACAACCAATGGCAATTGATTAACCCCACCACTGCAACCCTTCACTGTGAGACCACTGGAATATCTATTCTCACACAAGTGTACAACATAATCGCATAACTTTTTAATGGAGAAACTGTTTGTTTCTAGAGGGTAAAAAACTCTTTATCATTAATTATGGCGGTGTCACGGCCAGAGTTGAATATTTTAAAGGTCAATAAATTAGCGAGAGGTGCTGTAAATCGCGAGGCGAGATTTGTGGTGGCGCAAGCGGCAGACACCGCAACGGACCCCGGGGTTGCAGCTTTCATATTTAAATGCGCGCACAATTAGAAGAGGGGGAGAAGAGAGAGAGGATGGGCGAGTGTAGGGGTGGGAGGCGGAGGGGAACAGTGAAATGTCTCCCACCCGTATGACGCAGTTGGCGTGCACGAGCGGTTGAGTTCAGGCGGCTCCATCCTGATACACATGTTCAGATATGGACGTGCTTGGTTGCCTCACTTATTGTACAGTACAGATGATATTAGAACGCGTATATCCGTTTGGTTTGGTTTGTTTTTTTCGTGTTTCCGGGCGCGTCAACTGCTTTGGTCATTAGTCCCGTTAGTGTAGTGCATGTTTTTTTCTCGGGCGATGGCGGTGATCTTCTCCAGCGGGATGGCGAGATCCGGCGCCGATCTACTGTCGGCTAGTGGGGTTTCCCCCTAACCAGGACTCTCCCACCAGCGGGGCACTGCCCCAGCCCGTACAAGCTCTAAGCTGCCGACCGGTCTCCCGGAGTATGTGGTAGTGTATTGCATGTTAGTATAAGTGAGCGTGTAAGGGGAGAGGATAGGACAAGGAAGAGGAAGGAAAGATCGCGCGCGGTCCGTGGCCCGTTTGGTAGGGTACTGCTCCGGCATTCGCCTGGTGTAGATCGGAGAAACCACGAAAAACTACCGATCAGAGCAGCCGGCCGCTAGAATTCTCCTCCAGACAGCGACTGAATTCGACGTAGCTGAAAAGCTAGTGTCGAAAATCCTGGAACCTAGGACCTCCCCGTCAGAGGCTGCATTGGCATCAGTTGATGCACTGAGCTCGGTGCGTATATCTGTAATTTTGAAAGTAACGATTTTCATCATTCTTAGTGGGATAGATCCGCACGTATTAATTGAGACAATGACCGGGAGGCTAGCCGCGAGCTTAGAGTTTGTCCCGGTTGGGGCGGTGCCCCGCTGGCGGGAGAGTCCTGACCCCACTGGCCGACGGTAGGTCGGCGCCGGATCTCGCCATCCAGCGGAGGAAGATCACCGTCATCTCCCGAGAAAAAAACAGGCACTACTAACGAGACTAATGACCGAAGTAGTTGACGCGCCCGGAAACACGAAAAAATCAATCAATCAATTGAGACAATAAATTAAATATGTCATCGTGTAGGATCGCATATGAGTGCTTTCCGTGGTCACCGAGCTATTATTAGATTACGTGTGTTGTTTATGAACATTGTACAAACATTTTACGTTTCTTGGTAAAATGCTTCAAAAGATATTAAATATTTATTAAAAACATTGAAAAACATTTTTAATATTATTTAATTTCAAAGAAAAGTACTGCTTCCTAAGTTAATCTGTTAATAATACCCATAAACAGACCAAGAAAACATAGAAACATATTTACATCCCAAACACTTGGTCTCTCCTGTGAAATGTTCATGGCCAATTTTGGGACTCTTTCCGTGCAAAGAGTTGCGTATAGAACGTTGGACGACAAGGATAAAACATATTTTAACATTTTCTCATTGTATTATTTAAGACGATGGCGACATACGTCGTGGTAAAACGTTATACACAGTCCGAATTATCTGCTTCGTTTTAGATGTGGTAAATACTAACGATTTTCAGACAATATTTTGCGGTGAAAATATTGATTCCCTACATAGCACCTATGTAATTAATATTAAACACTCATTGTAATTTGTTCTCTGAATGTGTTTGTCACATTATTTTTGCTGTGATGGGCACAATTGGCTCATTTGAACTTTCGGCAGTCCCGTTATGATGAGACTTGTTTCATTTGTAAATATATTTTTTACCTACTAGATGTGATGAGATTCCTAATTTTTCAATGTTGAACTCAAATGAAAAAGACACCGAAGGACATTCCACAGTACAATAATTGAGTTTACGTTCGTCTCTATGGTTTGTTAACTCCTAGAGTTCTGTTGTTCTCTTGAGAACACAATGTGTTAACTGTTAAAGTAATATAATGGCTTGACCATACTTGAAATTATGAGCTGTAGATATTGAGATAGTCGGCCTGCATTTGTGGCGATCGTAATGTTGCTTTCAGTTTGGATCGCAGTCACGATGCGGTAAGCCATTCACAATACTAACCTAATGCTTTATCATTGCTGCCATCTTGTTTAGTAACAGCTACAGTAAAATATCCTTGCATCTTAATGGTTAGCAGTTCTAACTAAAACGACCTTGACTAAATCTTGTCACAGCAAACGCGTAAGACACTAAATCTGAGACTGAAGTTTTTAACAAAAGCAGCTTTTTTTTAGAAATCAGATAATTCAACTGTATACTTACATTCTTGTTTATAAAACTACCAAATACTCTAAAAATAAAAAAAGGAAAAAATGAGGTCACATGAACATTTTGATAGTAAATATTCTATTCCTAATTTCGATTGTGAAATTAATGATAGGTGACAAATGTTTAAAAATTTAAAGTATTTAGTAAGATATTTGCGATTTCCAAAAATTTCCAAATTTTTCCTATATTTGAGATAGTGAGGTTTTTGAAATTGTAAACCCTACAAGTTTTTCACTCCTAACTGGTTCTCTGAGTTCCAGAGAAATTTTCTCCATTCAACGATAATTCAACGATAACAACGATAATAACGATTGTTATAATTTATCGTCAGAGAGTATTGCATCCAGGAAGTATTATCGTAGGTAATACTACGAGTGCTTTGGAAATTGTCGATAAATTCCCGACTCGTGAAGCTAGGAGGGGATGTCTATATGCAGTGTTGACTCAAATTGTACCATTTAAGAATAATGGTCTATGAGTGTCGAATTTTCTTTAACATGTCTGCATGCAGTGTTGACCCAAATTGAAACATTTAAGAATAATGGTCTATGAGTGTCGAATTCTCTTTAACATGTCTGCATGCAGTGTTGACCCAAATTGTCACTGCAGATAAGCTTTTCGTAGAAATTTAAATGGTTCGGAGGAAACTCATCACCTCGACTATGAAGGAGAAACGAAAAAGTTTGAGTTGTCATTTATTTACGCACTGATTTATCGATTACCGTATAGGTCGGGCGAGTGGAAGAGAAAGAACGATCTGTATATCCTAATGTTTGACTTCCGGGTCCAATTTTCGGCACAATTATTCGAACCTTGAAAACCCAAATTCGAAGCTATTTCGAATTTTACTTTCAAATTCCATATATCAAAACAGCCAAAAAAGGATCGACTGCTCAGCCGCCCTGTGACAAATTCAGAGCGACCCAGACTGTCAACTGGGCGAGACTGCGGCGCCCGGCTGGCGGGAGTCCATTGGTCGCCGTGCACAGCGCTGCGGGGGCGGGGGCGGGGGGGGGGCGGGGCAGCGTACACAGCCGCTCGGAGGCCGCCACGAGATTTGTTGGAGTGGAAGCTCCGCGTAACTTGCGGCCGCCACCTGCACGTGAAGTCCACCGGCGGCAGCCTCGCCCCTCCTCCCCTCCTCCCCTCCTCCCCCTCCCCCGCCAGGTAGGTGCTCGCGCACCGCTGGCCGCAACCTCCACCACGCCGTCCCCGCCAATGACTCCGGCCCTCCCGAGGCTGCTGGCCCCGCCAAGCCCTCCCCCAAGCTGCCTCCCCCCCCTACACCCACCCCCCTTTCCCCATCCCCCTGTCCTCGCCCACATCGCAGTCTCCATCAATGACTGTCCCTTCACATGCTTCTGGTTCCGCGCAAGCCTCTGTCCACGCTCATACAGACGCCCTCACCCACATTCCTACCCCATGCCTCTTCCCCCCCTCTTCTCGTCCCCCCGCTTTCGTCCCCACTTATCCGTCTCCCCGTCTCTCCATCCCCACTCTAATTCCGCCCCCCAATTCCCCATCGTTTCACGTCCATGATCAGTCCTCGATCTGACCCGGAGGTCCTAGCTTCGAATCCTGATGGCGGTGGGATTTTCGATACTAGCTTTTTCAGCTAGGTCGAATTCAGTCGCTGTCTGGAGAATTCTAGCGGTCGGCTGCTCTGATCGGTAGTTTTCTGTGGTTTCTCCGATCAACACCAGGCGAATGCCGGAGCAGTACCTTGCCAAACGGGTCACGGACCGCGCGCGATATTTCCTTCCTCTTCCTTGTCCTATCCTCTCCTCTTACATACACACTTACACTAACATACACTACACTACCACATATTCCGGGAGGCCGGTCGGGAGCTTAGAGCTTGTCCCGGCTGGGGCTGTGCCCCGCTGGTGGGAGAGTCCTGGTTAGAGGGAAACCCCACTAGCCGACGGTAGGTCGGCGCAGGATCTGGCCATTCAGCGGGGGAAGATCACCACAATCTCCCGAGGAAAAACATGCACTACACAAACGGGACTAATGACCAAAGCAGTTGACGTGCCCAGAAACACGAAAAAATCAAATCAATCAGTCCCCGACCATACCTCTATACCATGCACCCGTGCCCGCCCATGCATCCGTCCCCGCCCATTCCTCTGTCCTTGCACATGGCTCCAACACCGGGCAGGCCTACGACCCCGTTCTTGTCCGCGTCTCCGCCGTACCTTCGTTCCCACGCATGTCTCCGTTTCAATCAACCCCCGTCCCCGGCCTTCCCCCCCGCCGCCGGGAATGCGCGTTGGCCCCCCCGCACCGCTGTCCCCTCCCCGCCCGCGGACAGCGCGCTCCGAGATTTGTGCTGCGCCCCCCCCCGCCCCCCTCAGCGCCGTGGCGCACTGAGCTGCAGCTGCGGGTGCTCATACGTAGCCCCAGCACACGCGACAGAGGGGCGGGCGCGGACTCTAAGCATAAAGCTGTGCCACGTAAAGAGCACTGCACTAGCGAATAAAAAGACACCCGGGATTTCATGGTGAGACAGAATTTTAACATTTGACAGGGAAAAACAATATAAAGTACTGAAAGAAAATACGGAGTACTAGAAATACCTATTGACATATGGCTGTCTGTGGATGAGTGGAAACAAACATGGGATTCGTTTATTCAAAAGAATAAATGTTCTCGAAATATGGTCATTTTTTATGAGCAAGAGACAGTCTGAAATGTTCAGTTGGAAATAATTTTTCCTAAATTATTGTTGGTCACGTACATACTGAAATAATTAAACTTACCTTCAGAAATTTTACCTTGTCCTGATAGTAGAGGTAACGGTGTATTTACCCGAAAAAAAACTTTCATATGTTTAATCTTAAAAAAATAATAATATTTACTAATAGTATTATTACTAGCTGATATATACCAATCTTTGGCGGGTGTCGATTCGCTTTTGTGCAAAATAGGCAGAATATTCTTTTTAAAATTCGGAGGAATTTTAAACTTTTCCAAACACACTCGCTAAACATAAGCCAGACTTCCTGGCAAACAAGAATATTAGCTTGTGCCAATGTCAAGAACCCAACTTCAAGACAAATGCATGTATGGCATGTATGACCGCGATCAACAGTTCATGGTCTTTTGGAAATGACAAAGTATGTGGACAGGGCTGTATGCAAACCTTTATTTAATCAGTTATCTTTCACTTCCACGTGAGCATATTTGCTTATATTTTCCTCCTTTTTTCTGTAATTATACTACAATCTATTTCCTTGAAGGTTACTGTACAATACTACAATATATTTTCTTGAAGGGTACGATGTACTATTTAGTATATAGTAAATAAATAACCTTTTAAACATTATTCACAATTAGTACAGTAACCTACTAATCAGTACATAGTAAACAAAAAGGACACAGTTAACCTTCAAGAAATTAAGTAAGGGCACTTACCAATATGTCGTCGCATCAATCGATGAAATGTTTCAATTTAATTTTGTATGTTAAATAAAATGTTTAAATTTTAAAAAATAATCTAAGGTTCTTTTTTATATATATAATTATACTTAAAACATCTTCAATATCGCCTGTATCCATTCCATTTGAGATTTCATTTGTCCTCCCGAAGCAAGCCACTATTTGTACTCCCTTCCCATGCTTCCGAAGCAAGCGAAATACACTTACCAGAAAGTTAGTCGCTCTGACTACAATTTGTCTGATAGACTGATAGAATAGTTTTTCAAATTTTTATGATATACTGGAAATGCAAACATTAAGTGAACACAACTGTATCCCTTGTCTATGGTTTTGAAGTACTAAATAATTTATGAAACCTTTAGTTTACGGGAAAACATACGGTAATGTTAATTATCTACCGAAAATTAGATTATTTGACCTCTATTCACAGTATCACTTATCCAAATTTCTCTGATTTCATTAAATATAGACATAAAAATTAATAAATGATATTACTTTCGCCAGTTTATAAAGTAATTAAATACTTCAAAACTGATTCCCAAAAAAGACAGACTTTATAAATACGAGATTAACAGGCCGCAAAAAGTATTTCTGACATTACGTAGTTTTTTATAGGAGTGTTAAACAGCATGTACTTGTGCCGCATTCAGAAGTAAGCAGGTATGGTACTTGTCTCCAACAAAGTTACAATCGACCTGAACATGGTAAAAGGACTCCGTCTCTTAACAAAATATTTTGTTCGTCTCTGACATGGTATGAAAGGCCCATTCATATCCACTGCGGAAGTAAGTAAATGACTTAACTTGTTTTTCCAATTTACCTCTTTGCTTGGAACATCTGCCTGTCACGCAGACACTGTTTCCATTGGTATCCCTGAAAGCGCTGTAAATACGCAAAGCGCCTCCACCTTCAAGTGATCCAGGAAGTTTCTAATCTTTACGGAGTGAGGGATCATTGAAGCTATGAATGAGACTTTTTCATGTAAACTACTATTTTATGAAACCAGGGAGGCTTCACAAACAGATGTTTCTTTAGATTCATGATTTGAAAACTTCTTCTCAAGTAGATTTTTTATTTAATTACTTTTTTTGATTGGTTTATTTAAGGTCGCTTCAACATCTAAGGTCATTAGCGACCACTATTGCTGTTAACGGTATGGTAACTATGTGGATGAACCGATATGGTGATGATAAGGGGTGAAAGGACGAACACAATTACAACCATGCCCGAGGCGGGACTCGAACCCGCGACCCTTCGCTCCGAGATCACTACGGCACTACTGCCTTAGCGATCTCGGACACCGAGCCGGCTTAATTACTTTGTACATGTATTGGAATAATATTCTGTCAATAGTTTTATGTTTTTTCATGTTAATTGCTTAAATCATGTTGACTTTGGTTACCTACAGATATTTGAAAAAAATAAGTAAATATTTTTTTTGGTCAAAGTTGTCAAAATTCATAATATAATTTCTGAATGAAATATTTTTTTATGAGAACATGTAAGAAGAAACAATCAATTTTCTGAATTCCATTATTAAGAGGTGAGACATTGATGCATTCTGGTAATGTCTGTCTGTGAGGCAGATGTTCCCACTGAAGGGGAAAAAATCATATTCCCACCAGAGGGTTAGAAAATAGGCGTTTCTCCTCTTGTTTAGATCCGCATTTCAGGCGGTGGGCCTTCCACGCGTGTCATACTGAGGAAATTCAACCTCCAACAAAGTCAGGCTGATTACCTAAGCCGAGCTTCTTGGTGGTCACTGGGGGCTTTTTCGGATTACGCACGTTGCAAAAGCACCGCATATTCTGTGTCAAACGGACTTTCTCTTTCTTCTTCCCTACCTCTTCATACATATACACAGGAACAGACGCATTTACCCCCCCCCTCACACACGCACTGAACCGCTTGCACACAAACTGCGATGACACGGACCTGGAGACTGTCAGACGATCATACACAAAGGCCTACACGCCGATAATTACAGATGAAAATCACCGAGAGCTTTTGTCCTGAAAGAGAAAGATGTGTTCGAGAATCGAGAAGAGGCCAGGTCTGTTCAGAGAGTAATTATCAGGGTCTGACCACAAAGCTTAGCCGTACAAAAGAAAACTCCAAGAGCAAGCGAATGGGGAAATAATGTCTCTGGGCAGAGACCTATACGTTGTATGCTTCAATGACAGAATTTAATAACTTTTTCAAAAAGGAAGTTGCATTTAGGAGTGTATGAAATGTTGACACGTACTATACTATCCGGCAAAGTTCACAGAGTATCAACATAAAGCCCAGTAATAACTTTCTCTCTATAATAAAGTATAACTTCTTTAAACAAACAGGGAGCGGTAGCTCAGTGCATCAACTAATGTCACTGCAGCGCCTCTGACCGGGAGGTCCTAGGTTCGAGTTCTGACGGCGGCAGGATTTTCGACACTAGCTTTTCAGCTAGGTCGAATTGAGTCACTGTCTGGAGGAGAATTTTTGCGGCCGGCTGCTCTGATCGGTAGTTTTCCGTGGTTTCTCCGATCAACACCAAGCGAATGCTGGAGCAGTACCCTACCAAACGGGCCACGGACAGCGCGCAATCTGTCCTTTCTCCTCCTTGTCCTATCCTCTCCCCTTACTTACACTAACATGCACTACACTACCACATATTCCGGGAGACCGGTCGGGAGCTTAGAACTTGTCCCGGCTGGGGCGGTGCCCCCTGGTGGGAGAGTCCAGGTTAGGGGGAAACACCACTAGCCGACGGTAGGTCGGCGCCGGATCTCGCCATTCAGCGGGGGAAGATCACCGACATCTCCCGCGAAGAAACATGCACTACACTATCGAGACTAATGACCAAAGCAGTTGTCGCGCCCGGAAACACGAAAAAATCAATCAATCAATCAATCTTTAAACAATTGCAAACATACATTTTGATGACACAAATTCGTGTGATAGGCGAATAAATAGGGTTGAAACAAAAGTTCATGCTTCATTGCACACTCAATGCCACATTGAAAATACACAATAAGTATGGTCAAACAAGTACTGTCTTTTACGGCTCATTATCAGCGCAATAAATGGATCTGCGTGCTGTAGCAACCTAACCGAACGCGTAACACCAAAAAAACTCGATTACCAAGCCCCTAACAAAATTAAGCATAGACAAAAATGCATTTGGATCTACATTTTGTTAGTCAGGAGCAGGGTTGTATCTAAGAAACCGTTCTTGGATTTTTACGTCCTACGAAGGTATAACACAAATAGCGAGTAGTTTTTCAGGTCAAGAGCGTTTTACGTGAGAATATGATCGAATTTTGTTAGAGTAGCTGGCAATATTCACATTTAGTTTCTTCTGTGATAGGTTAATGCAGGAGAGTGACTTATACTTTAGGGGTAAAACAATAATATATAGAGTAACCAGAACTAAGTCTAAACATGAGAGTCCTAGAGTATTTTTTGTGGCTTGTACAGTGGACCGCTTCTAAATAGGTCATTTTTGCCTTTAAATCACTAATGCGTTATATGCATTAAATTTGCAACAATCTCATATTTTAAGATACGGTCCTTCTGAATGCGATATTTTTCAGTTTTCAGTTTTTGTCAAAGATTTTGATAATGTTTTGCTATTCCTTTGTTTTTTGTAAACGATCCTGAAAAATTTGTTAGATATTGTTCATTTGTGTGTGATGTATCTCAGAAACTCTCTCCTTTTGTAATTAGTTATATTTTAATTTTCCACAAACACTTTTCATTACATTGTAAGAGGATGATGATGCAGGCAAAATTTTGGCTTCACACGTAAATTCCGTATACTAATTTTCTCTTGGAATATTTAGATCTATGTTTAAAATAACGGAGAGAAATATATTTTTTGTGATATGATTCTAGAACTTTGAACCAGCGATTTATGAAAAGACGAAAAATAGAGACATTTCGAATTTTGTATTCAATTAATATTAAATCAAATGAGAAGTTTTACTCGCTTCAGGGAAATACCGCTATATATTGATTTTTAAGAAGAACGTTAAATTAGAAGTGAACTATCTATCTCGAAAAAACCGTTGAACTGTGAGAACAAAGGCTAATCAGGGATTGTGTTGGTTCAGTTTGATTCAGGTTCAGAGTTAGTTGGACTAAGAGACGGAATGCAGAACCAATGCAGACCACATTGATTCTATGGATAAAGCACGGAAGGTTCCTACAGATCCCTTTGTCTGATCTAAGAAACCGTACTGCGATGAAAGGGATCTGTATTCTATATATGATAATGTGAGGAAAAGGAGTTGAATTGGAAGAGATATCTTCAGATGGGATGTGTAGGGGGAATGGGGAAGGGGGTGGGGAGTGGGGTGTGGGAAGTGGGAAGTGGGAAGTGGGAAGTGGGAAGTGGGAAGTGGGGAGTGGGGAGTGTGGAATGGGCTAGTGAAGACGAGTATCATAAAATTAAGCAAAACAAGTTTTCTAATAAAAAAATTATGTTTAGGGAGGGTTGAAAAATGAGCGGAACGTTTTTTTCACAACATGAGTGTTTGAAAGAAAGTGAATTTACCTTTATTGAAACGTATACGAAAAGTAGTGCAAATGCACGGAATACCGAACAATTTGCTGCTCTTCGTGTTATTAGTTAACAATTACTCAGTTGTTTAAATACTGCATGATATCATTTAAAAATCTATAGTTAAATGAATATATGCAGAAAACTTCCAAATTACAAGAATCAATGAGGTTGAAAAATGGCTTGGAAAGTTGGAACAAATCTTAATATTTTGAGCCGCAAGGATGCACATCAAAAATTATATATGCTTGTGGGATGTGACAGTAGAAAAAGTTCTACTCATACACACATGAAAACAGAAACCTCAAAAATATTGTATTAGGAGAGAGAGAGAGAGAGAGAGAGAGAGAGAGAGAGAGAGAGAGAGAGAGAGACAGACAGACAGACAGACAGACAGACAGAGAAGAATGCACCATGTCAGACTGACAGACAATAAGATAGGGTGGACAGAAAGGCAGAGCAAGTGGAAAGAAGAAAGCCAGGTCTCACACTCAGATGAACGGGGAATGAAGCAGAGGCGGAGCGGAGGAGGCAAAGGTGCGAAAGCGGTGAAGGAAGGAGAGGGCGTAATGACGGAGGGCAGCCCGAGGGCCGGCACGGGCGACGGGGTGCTGTGGCGGCACAGCCTCATTAGCCGATTAAGGCCATCCGCGCTCCGCCATTCTGCGCCTCCCCCCTCCCCGCAGCCCCGCGCCGGGCCTTCTGCCAGAGGGCGACTCGGGCTTTGTGCAGGGGCATGCGGTGACCTCGCCCACATCCTCAACCGAGATCGCGTTCGCACGTCCGCCGGTTTGCGAGATACGGCCCTTCGCGCGCTGTCAATGGGATGGACCCGTCAGGCGGCACTCATTTTCCGATTGTCAGAATTTTTGTTGTTGCTCATGATTTGCACAGTCCATTATAATGAATATATTATATTTCTTTATCGTCAAATCCCGTACCGAGAGCGATAAACTCAGTGCATCAACTGATGTTACTGCAGTGCCTCTCAGCGGGAGGTCCTAGGTTCCCACTCCCCACGGCGGCAGGATTTTCGACACTAGCGTTTCAGCTAGGTCGTATTCAGTCGCTGTCTGGAGGAGAATTCTAGCGACCGGCTGCTATGATCCCGGGCTTGTCCCGGCTGGGGCGGTGCCTCGCTGGTGGGAGAGTCTTGGTTAGGGGGAAACCCTACTAGCCGATGGTAGGTCGGCGCCGGATCTCGCCATTCAGCATGGGAAGATCACCACCATCTCACGAAAAAACATGCACTACACTAACGGGACTAATGATCACAGTAGTTGACACGCCCGGAAACACGAAAAAATCAATGAATCAATCAAATCCCGTAAAAACGTGTATGAAACGGAGGGATATGTATAATCTGTGAACGTTGTCGTAAATTGTATACCCCTCTCTTTTACCACATACAGATGAATTACTTATGAAGGTACGAATAGAAAAGTTTTAATTTTCCTTCCAGATGAATTCAAAACTATTTGCATTAGAAATTGAATTACATTATCAGTAATGTATTAGAATTGTCCACGAAATAACTACCTCCAGTTCTTTGCAATTACCTTTACGACAGCTCAACAATACTTGTCCTGTAATGAAGCTACATTATGTCCGTCTTAACATTTGATTAATGAGTGAAGGTCGAAGTAGTAAAAATAGATAATTAGGAGAATTATGTTATGAAATCAACATCATACAATCTTTTTAGCGATACTACTTATTAAAAGGCTCTATAGTTTGCCAGCTCACGAACATTAAAAGCGATATTCATCTAAAAAAATTTCATAAATGTGTCTTACTACAAAATAGTTGCTTATGTGCTCTAATGTATACTCATGATTGGTTTACGTACTCATAATTAGGAATGTATAAATCGAAACATTAAAAAAATATATGAAAATATGAAACAAAAATAGAAACACTTTATACTCGCACACTGCCTCTATATACTGTAGGTTGCCAAATATTCAGAAAACAAATGAAATAGTCATTGACAGCGAGAGAATAGTTCGTTGATATTATTTCACTGATTTTGGAGAAATTATTTGTTTTTTTGAGTCTACTGACGAAAATCCATCTGTGATGCAATACCTGCAGCGCGAATCTGGGGTTCTCAACTACTTTTTTTGAAGGAACTCGGAATCATCCTCTCCAATACTGTAGTGAAAACAATCTAGAAACCAAAAACATAAATCAGACACAAACGCAAAACGGAAGAATAGTCATGTGTATTAAATGTATTAATGGCTAATCTTTTGAACACAGGAAAGTATTGTTCAAACATTCTTAACCTTTGCGTAATGAAATGAAAGGTATGAAATTTCGAAAATAGTCAATAATTAAGGACGGACACTTCCAGCGGCACCATACAGATGTTCCATTTAAACTACCTGCTTTAAAGCCATTAAATACGTTATAAAAATGCCAAGAGAGTCCATGGTAAGACACCGAAAATATGTTGATGAACAAAACTGCATTTTATGTAGTTGTATTTCTCTACATTTGGTTGCTTACCATAAAAGTTACAAAGGCACTTTCTTGAACCTCTTTTTATTCAAGACTCGCAAAGCTAAACAAAATGTATCATTAGAATTTAAACATTCTTCAATTACGACAAATAATTCTTATCAGACAAGAACGATTTTAAAATAATTCGAACTGCTATATCACGTAAGCATGAGCTCGAAGTTAATGTTCACTTTTTGGGCTAAACCTCTACATCACTTGCTGAAACTAAATTTAACACGCGAATTTTACTTTTCATTTTGTTAGAGATGCTCTTCTCCAAAATTTAACCTGCTTTGGTGGCTCGGGGCAACAACTGATGTTACTGTAGTGCATACGACTGCGAGTTAGTGCGGTTCGAGTCCCGACGGCCGCAGGAATGTTCACAATCTGCATAGCTACTTCGAATTCAGCCGCCGCCTAGATTGAATGATTCATTTTTTCTTGTTTCCGGGCGCGTGAACTGCTTTGGTCATTAGTCCCGTTAGTGTAGTGCATGTTTTTCCTCGGGAGATGGTGGTGAACTTCCCCTGCGGAAGGTGAGATCCGGCGCCGACCTACCGTCGGCTAGTGGTGTTTCCCCCTAACCTGGACTCTCCCACCAGGGGGCACCGCCCCAGCCGGGACAAGTTCTAAGCTCCCGACCGGTCTCCCGGAATATGCGGTAGTGTAGTGCATGTTAGTGTAAGTGTGTGTAAGAGGAGAGGATAGGACAAGGAAGGAGAAGGACAGATCGTGCGCGGTCCGTGGCCCGTTTGATAGGGTACTGCTCCGGCATTCGCCTGGTGTTGATCGGAGAAACCACGGAAAACTACCGATCAGAGCAGCCGGCCGCTAGAATTCTCCTCCAGACAGCGAGTGAATTCGACCTAGCTGAAAAGCTAGTGTCGAAAATCCTGTCGCAGTCAGGACTCGAACCTAGGACCTCCCGGTCAGAAGCGCTGCAGTAATATCAGTTGATGCACTGAGCTCCCGCTCCCGGTCGCCGCCTAGAGGAAAATGCTTGCGGTCGGCTGTTCTGATTGGTAGATTTCCGTGTTTTGTCAATCAACACCAGGTGAATGTCGGAACAGTACAGTTACAAATGGGCCATGGACCGCGCACGATCTTTCCTGCCTCTCCCTTGTCCTATCCTCACCCCCTGTACATACCTGCATTTCATGCACTATACTACCTCACATATCGGGAGACCAGTTGTGGACTTGGAGATTTTTCCGGTCGAGGCAGCGCCCTGGTGGTGGGAGATATTGATTGGGGAGCTCGAGGTCGGCGCCGAATCTCACCATACAGCTGGGGACGATCACCGCCACCTCTCGTGATGAAAAAGTTTTCGATACACTTGGAAATATTGACTAGAGCAGTTTAAGTGCACGGAAACACTAATCAATTATCCAAAATTAAAAGAATGACTTTAACTTTCAAAGCACTGAGTTAAATTGTAGTGGTAGAAATATTAAAAAATATTTGGTTTTGCTATATTTTCCAAGTGAATGCAATTTGTAGACTAAATAATGTTTCAAAAATAACGTGAAACAAAATCCTATACGATAAATTTACTTTGATTCTTTGAAACGGTAATTTATAAGAATTCCCAAAGCAATTATTTACAATATTGTGAAAAATTATTTTAAAACAATAGTGTTTTTTTTTTGTAAGAACTTGCAAGAACACTCTAAGAGATCTCCCCGTCATGGAGTGTGGTGAAGCAAGACAAAGCATACGTAAGTTAACACAACTATAGTCGCAAGATGTGGCATAACCTGACATCTTTTCATGTAGGATGACGAAAAGAGGCGTGATGGCGTGGAATAGCATGGCGTAGTGTTGTGTAATGTGCTGTGACCTAGCGTGGTACCATCTGGACGATCATGGAGTCCTGCAGTTGAATGGCATGTGCGGCATAGGCGTGTCCTGGCGAGGCATGCGGTGATAGAGCATGGCATGGCATTACCAGTATATGACATGACATTACTTGATGTGGCATGAAGTGGTTGGGCGTGGCGAGGTTTGGCGTTGTATGGCATGGAGTAGGAAGGCTGACTTGCAAAGACATTGTTGACAGCATGCCGTGGTGTGGCATGGCATGGCATGATGGGGGATGTTCTGTCATGGCATGGCGTGGTGTGGCGTGGCGTGGCGTGACGTGGCGTGGCGTGGCGTGGGGGCGTGGCGTGCGTGCGTGGGGCTGGCGTGGCTGGCTGCATGGCGGGCGTGGCGGGGGGGCGTGGCGTGGCGTGGCGTGGCGTGGCGTGGCGTGGCATGACATGGCGAGGTGTGGCAAGGTGTGACATGGCGCGGTGTGGGAAGGTGTGACAGTGTTACGTGAGATGGCGTGTCGTGTCGTGCAGCGTGCGCCACGTGACGTAGCGCTGCCGCCCAGCAAGCGCCCATTCGTCGAAGGTCGAGGGGGCGGTGGATTAATTATCGGCGCGCGGCGGTGGGCGTGCCCTGGAGCTGGCGCCGCGCCATCGCTGCTCCCCTGCGATGGGCGCAGGGCGATCTCAAAACGCGGGTTAATAGGACGCCGGATATAAACGCGGCTAAATTAATATTGCGGACAGCTCCGGTCGCTTCACGGTGATGGGTGGAGGATTCCAAGTCTTGTTGGCTTTGTTCGCACCATACGCTAGCATGTTCGGTGCAGCGCATGGAAATGGATGTCCTGGAGAGGTGACCTGATATTTAGGGTCATAAAGCGGTCCAGAACTTCGATTCGGCCATGATAATCCATTCTATATCTTGTGATAAATAGCGGACTAAACACATTTTGGCTTGATCGCTATATTATGAATATACCAGCTACCGTCGAAAAAACCTGACTTTTGAATGAACAGAAATGTACAAATAATACGTGTGTAAGATATATACCCTTTCATATATGAAAATGTTATGAATCTTCAATCAAAATACTTTTAAACAAATCTTTACATTGATCTTTACAAGTAACAACAAGAACATGGAAACATTTTTAGAATTAAAAGATCTTCCGAAGTGCTAAGGTGTTCCTTCCTACACAAATGGCCCACAGAAGGAACGATGATCATTTATGGCAAGGCTGACGGCCAGAAAATAGGCAATAAAAAGTTAAAGTTTAAGTTACATGGATAAAATTGAAATAAATACATTGTGTCGAAAGCAAGAAACGCAGCATTGAATAGCATAATCTTCGTCCCTATTAACATCAGATGGAGTAGTACCAGATAAAGATGATATTCGAAGGATATATATGACGCAGAGAGCTAAGCCGAATAAGGATTGCAGATGTAGTAAAACGGAAAGAAGCCAAGGTGCATAGGGATTGTTGGGCTTTTCAACAAAAAAATTAAGAAATTTTCTCGGAGAAGAATCGGATAACGGGCTTAGCGGAAGAAGTAGTTTAAAGCGGAGGAGAAGAGGTAGTCGGAGCGAGAGAAGATGAGTTGAAGGGCGGAAAAACTGCGAATATTCGACGTGTGGCCGTGCTACGCCAGCAGAGGTGTCGGCTGCGCCGTAAGACGTCCCGGGAGGGCCGCGCTTCTTTACGCGCTTCCCCACCGATGCTCTGGCCCCGTCCTCTCCCCCGTCCGCGTCAGGACCGTGCCCCCGTCCGTCCCAACGCTGTTGCCTCCTCGCCGCCGACGTCCCCGCCGCCATCATCCTCGCAGCAGCCATCCTCGCCCTCGCCGTCCTCCATTACACCATCCTCGTCACTGTCTTTGTCTCCACCGCCATAGTCACCATCATCATCGTCGCTACATTCTCGTCACTGCCATTGTCGCCACTGCCATTGTCGTCACCGCCATCCTCGCCGCCGACGTCCTCACCGCCTCATTATCCTCGAAGCCGCCAACCCCGCCCTCACCGTCCTCCATTACACCATCTTCGCCACCGCCATCCTCGTCACTGCCTTTGTCTCCACCGCCATAGTCCCCATCATCATCGTCGCTACATTCTCGTCACTGCCATTGTCGCCACTGCCATTGTCGTCACCGCCATCCTCGCCGCCGACGTCCTCACCGCCTCATTATCCTCGAAGCCGCCAACCCCGCCCTCACCGTCCTCCATTACACCATCTTCGCCACCGCCATCCTCTCACCCTTTCCCCGCCATAGTCCCATCCCATTGTCGCCACTGCCATTGTCGTCACCGCCATCCTCGCCGCCGACGTCCTCACCGCCTCATTATCCTCGAAGCCGCCAACCCCGCCCTCACCGTCCTCCATTACACCATCTTCGCCACCGCCATCCTCGTCACTGCCTTTGTCTCCACCGCCATAGTCCCCATCATCATCGTCGCTACATTCTCGTCACTGCCATTGTCGCCACTGCCATTGTCGTCACCGCCATCCTCGCCGCCGACGTCCTCACCGCCTCATTATCCTCGAAGCCGCCAACCCGTCGCTACATTCTCGTCACTGCCATTGTCGCCACTGCCATTGTCGTCACCGCCATCCTCGCCGCCGACGTCCTCACCGCCTCATTATCCTCGAAGCCGCCAACCCCGCCCTCACCGTCCTCCATTACACCATCTTCGCCACCGCCATCCTCGTCACTGCCTTTGTCTCCACCGCCATAGTCCCCATCATCATCGTCGCTACATTCTCGTCACTGCCATTGTCGCCACTGCCATTGTCGTCACCGCCATCCTCGCCGCCGACGTCCTCACCGCCTCATTATCCTCAAGCCGCCAACCCAACCCCGCCCTCACCGTCCTCCATTACACCATCTTCGCCACCGCCATCCTCGTCACTGCCTTTGTCTCCACCGCCATAGTCGTCACCGCCATCCACGCCGCCGCCATTCTCGTCGCCGCCATCCTTGCCATCGGCGTTCTCGCTGCCGCGGTCCTGGCCACCGCTGCCGCCCTGGCAGCTGCCAACCGTGCCCTCGCCGTTCTCCATTTGCCTTTGTTTCCACCGTAATAGTCACCATCATCTTCGTCGCTACATTCTCTTCATTGCCATTTACTCCACCACCATCATCGTCATCATCGTCGTCACCGCCATCCACGCCGCCGCCATCCTTGCAGCTGGCGTTCACTCTGCCGTAGTTCTGGCCACCGCTATCATTCTCGCCGTCGCCAACCTGGCCACCGCCAACGTCGTCCCTGCCATCCTGGCTTCTGCAATCTTTCATTACACAATCTTTGCCGCCGCGATCTTCGCCACCGCCACCGTCTTCTCAGCTGCCAATCTTGCAACCGGCAACTTCGCACCTGCAATCTTCGTGTCCGCCATCCTTCATTACACTATCGTCGTCTCCGCCATCGTCGTCCCTACCGGAATTCTAGCCGGCACCATCCTTGCTCTCATCGCCCATTCTCGCTCTCATCACTTCATTCCATCATCTTTGCCACCACCATCCATGCCGCCACCCTCGCCGCCGCCATCCTCACTACCACTATCCTTGCAGCCGCCACCATCCCCAAAGCTACGATCTTTGCCACATTCCTCGTTCCCATCCCTTCCGCCAAAACCGCTTCCGTTATCACTATCGCCCTCGACGTTAAAACCCACACGTCCACTAGTCGTACCTAATCGTACTTTTCTCCAAGGTTTAAGGAGTAGCCTGCTGAAACCCTCCGCACGATGCTCTCTACTGCACAAGGTAATGCTAGTCCGTGCAATCCACGCCTACCCACGTCAAAAAAGAGTCTATTGATATAAAAGTTCCACTAACAAGTCTGCAATTGTCGCTTTTCAGACTGGGATGTCCTACGGTGTCGAGCGCCGAGGATTCCGAATTTTCAATACTAGCAATGCAGCTGGTTAGGGCAAGGTCGCTGTGTCGATGAAAACTACGCTACTCTGATCGAGTCACCAGAAGGGTCAACATGACGAATCATCTCTAGCTCTGAGAGTCACGCTGCAGAGAGCCAACTTAGGCCGGCTCTAGAGGCTAAAGGATCAAGTACGATAGCATTGAGTAGTTATGAATACAAAACGAAATATTCGTAAACCAGGATGTCCTTCCTTTGAATCCTGTCAGTGGCCCATTTCCGCCACTCGCTAAGTAGTTAAACATTGACTGGATGAGAATTTTATTGGACGCTAGAACTCATTGGTCGTTTTTACAGTTCTTCTCAATATTCTAGGCGGATGTCGAATCAATAATGAATAAGGGGCTAAGATTTGAGTTGAACCTTCCGAATTCTGTCTCCTCGCCTATTCTAAGAATAGAAAGTGGGCGGCCAATTGCTGAATAATAAGTAACTTTTAAAAAACGTAGCAGTTTTACTTTACCGCCAACAATGTGCTACCTACCTAGTAACGAAGTTGTATTGTAGGGCTACGGCGAAACTCCACGATTTTTCGATGGAAAAACTCGTATTAAAACATGTAAACATTTGTAAACATATCCACTTCAATAGATGACCTTTCCTTAGTCATAGAATTGTTACACTACCTTACACAAACAAAATCAATAAACAAGCTATTCATAAATGTGGGGGAAGGGAGGGTAAGACGACGAAGGGTGTAAGATGACGAATTCGATATTTCTCGAACATACTAATTGGTAGAAGGTCCTGCTCCGGTCTTGAGAATTCTAGAAATATATTCATTCCTCATTTGGAAGAAGTCAGTTCAGTGTACACCCTGAGCTATGACAGACGCAAACGCAAATTGAAAGTTGATGGTTGTAATTTTTGGTCTTCACAGAGTAAGAAATTATTCTTCTATAGTAAGTCATTTTAGCTTCCCCTGGAATGTCCGTAAACTACATCTTAAAAGGTGTAAAATCACATAATATCGAACGTACGCAATGAAGGTACTGGCAAATAAGTTTCAAACCAAAATGGTGAAGTGAGGATGACAAAAGCATTGGGGGTAAGGGAGGCTAGTAGTTCGTAGCTTTATCTTATCTAATATATATTTATATTTAATAATATTTAGATTTCATAATTAATTTTGAATGGTAATTATTATTTTTTATTTTATATTCTATTTACTGAATATTTCGTCTTTAGAAATTTCAGTTGTTTATCAGGTGTTCATCAAGTACACATCACGAACGTACATCAGAAAACCTGACAGGGGAAGCGGGATTAGGAGGCAACAAATGGAGCTGGTTTGAAGTAAGAGGTAAAGATTTAGGGCGTAGTGAATTGAATTTCTCATCAACTGACGAGATAGCACTAGGCGAGGCTCCTTCTGTTGACGAACGCGATGACATGGAGGAGCTGTATTATATATTTATCGACAGGACTGCATCATTTGTGGAGAGACAATGATGATACCAGTGTTACAGGTGCAAATCTTGGGTTCATGCTGAATCTTCGGACTGAAATAAACATCAAGCCAAACACAGACCCCGGAGATTTAATTTCTGTATGTGAAATCTATACATGATTGTTTCAATGTAGGTGGTGTTCTAGCCTACTCTTTGGAGTCCTGCCACGGCTAATCTATCATATTGTGATATTTAGTAAGTGATTTTCTGTACGAGCTTTTTTAAATAAAGTAACACATTCCTTGATTACTATGATGTCTCTATTCGTTATCATGCCTATTCTCCTTTGTCGTTTTACACCTTAGGTGGGGTAAGATGTCTATTTTTTCCAACCTAGTAGATGCACACTTTCGGCTGTTGCAACTTTAACGCGCATTTAGAACCGTCAATGAACGTTTAATGTGCCGCCTGCATTTCTAAAGGAACAGACGGTCTCGTCCTTTCAAGTCCTTTCCTCAAGTCCTTTACTACATGCCAAGTTATAAACCGCGTTTTGTATTATATACATTTTTATCAAGGAGGAGGATAAGCAACGTTCTAATATTTTTGATTGAAGATCGTACCTTCAAAGGTCAAATATGAAACGGATATACACATTTTCTGATATTTGTTGTTTGTCTTGTTACTTGGATTTCAAGTTCTGAAACAAAATATCACAATAGTCGAAATACGGCATCACGAGTGAATTAAATACGTTCATGACAGTGTTAATATGCAGTTCTCGGACGTGTTTTAAGGAATGGAGGCCTGTGAAGTGTGAGAGACAGACGTAGAATGGATAGACACAGGCTATTCGGTAACTGTATAAGGATACACAGCACATCAGTCCTTTGCTTACTACGAGTATCAGAAAAGTTTTTGTTCCATAAGGCGACACGCGACTTGTTACAGGCATATTAATTATTTTTTAAAGGAATTATAGAATAATAAATATAAATTAATCCATTATATATCATTGTTTTGTTCAAATAAACATGATTTTTCTTTTTTGATGATCTGCATAGTCTCTAATTGTATAGAAGCAGTTACGCAGAAGAAAATATTTTAGTTTTAACTTAAATGAGTGTACCGATTGTAATTGTCTAATGTCATCTGGCACGTTATTCACTGTTGTCAGCGATATACAACATATCCCGCCCCGCTCCTTCTGCTACCTGCACAATCGTTCCCAGGCTAGACCTTCGCGCAACATCCTTCCATTTCAAGTCGCTCCGCAGTTTCTGGCATCACCCGCGCGACTATGTCTTCCACCCTCCCCTCCTACTGTACCATCTATTTATTTATTTATTTATTTATTTATTTTACGTAAAAAAACACTTAAAAACTGCGTATGACGTGCTATGGGGAAAAGTGAATTGTGTGCACATTTTCAAAATTCTGTGATTCCTACACTAAGTCATATACTACTTAAATTTTAAATTTTTGAAAGGGAAAAAAACAAAAACTCCCATGTAATAAAATCAATTTTCAAGGATAAACAAGCAATAAATTTTGAATTTTGAAAGGGAGAAAAACAAAAACAAAAAAACTCCCATGTAATAAAATCTATTTTATAGGATAATTAAGCAATAAATTTTGAATTTTGATTTTTCTCATCTCCAACAACATTTTGCTAAACCTGCAACACATTCTCTTGCGCAACCAATTGGTCTGCCGCTATCCTTCGTTTACGTCAGTTATATTTTCAAGCTTTGTGTCTAATTTTCTGGCCCCTCTCTACAGCTACTTTTGTGAATGCTGGTTTGCCATTTCTCATTTATTTCTGCCGCCGCCGCCGCTTCAACCCCCAACTTTGCCATCTCTGTCGTCATCTTACTTTGGTTTGTTTCCCCGAATTAATGCATATTTCTATATGATACCCACTCAAAAAATCACCTCCATACATTTAACTCTATTCATTACAATCACTACGTCTGCTTCGTCCCTTTTCTTTACCATAACCGCTTCATTTGCATGAACGTAGGTGGCAACTGATGTCACTGCAGAGACTCTGACCGGGATGTCCTAGATTTCAAATCCAGATGGTAGAAGGATTTCCGACACTGGCTAGATAACTAAGTCAAATTTAGCTGATGTGTGAAGAAGAACTCAAGTGGCTGGTTGCTCTGATCGGTAGTTTTCCGTGTTTTTTTTATCACCGCCAGGCTAATGCCGGAAGAGTACCTTAACACATGGGCCACGGTCTGCGTGCAACTTTTCTTTCCTCTTCCATAGCCCATGTATATTCCTTGCTCCTTATTTTACTCATACCTTATTTATACATTTACACTCACTTGCACTGCACAACTATTCATGCTGGGAGACTACTCGGGAGCTTAGATCTTGTCGCAGCTGGAGAGGTGCCCCGCTGGTGGGAGATACCTGGTTGGGAAAAACAACGATAGCCGACGTGTAGATCGGCGCCGGATCTCGCCAAAAAGTGGAGCATCATCGCCACCCTCCGCAAAACACGTACGTGACTAATGACCTTAGCAGTCGACGCGCCCGGAAACTCTAATCACTTAGCTTCCTCTGCCCCTTCTCCATCACTTCCCCTTTGCTACTCCTGTGATCATTGAATTTCTCTCATATTTTCTTGACTACCCCGGTCGAGGTTTCTTTGAAACCTGCTCTTTGTTTGGTTTCCACCAACTAGCACCTCTTCGTCTTCCACCATCTTTGCCGTACTGTCACATACCCTCTCTTTGTTATCACCAACTGCGCTCTCAAATAGCTTCCAACCTCATATTTTCGAAGTTTCCGTATTCGCCGCCCGGCACCGTTCACGTCACACCTGCCACCTTGCGTCTCACCCATATCTCCGGGAAAGCACGAATGCCTCGTGAATCTCCGCCCTCTCTGCCTTCAATTCTATCGTTTCTTTGCCTGCGTCACTTATTTCACCGCCATTTCTAACGTTCTCTGAATGGTCTCATAATTTTCATTCCGTTTCGAGATTATTTTGCAACATTCATCTTCCCGACGTCTAGCTTCCACGTTCTCCACATTCCCCATTTTTGTTCCCGAACCTCTTTCTTCAGCATGTCGTGTTGTGGCGAAGACGCTGCTGCCGTGCCACTCTCCACCACACTAATCCACCACCTCCGCCACTTCTACTACCACAGCAGGTTTCTCCGGCGCTGCAACGCCACCACTGTCGCTTTCGTTACCCCCGCCCGCCCCGACTCTGCCTTGTCTTCCGCCTTCGCCCCCGCCTTCGCCCCCGCCTTCGCCCCCGCCTTCGCCCCCGCCTTCGCCCCCGCCTTCGCCCCCGCCTTCGCCCCCGCCTTCGCCCCCGCCTTCGCCTCCACCTTCGCCCCCGCCTTCGCCCAGGTCTTCGCCCAGGCCTTCGCCCCCGCCTTCGCCCCGCCTTCGCCCCGCCTTCGCCCCGACTTCGCCCCCGCCTTCGCCTCCGCCTTCGCTCCCGCCTTCGCCTCCGCCTTCGCCTCCACCTTCGCCCCCGCCTTCGCCCTGAGTCTTCGCCCAGCTCGCCCCCGCCTTCGCCCCGCCTTCGCCCCCGCCTTCGCCCCGCCTTCGCCCCCGCCTTCGCCCCCGCCTTCGCCCCTCGCCCGCCTTTCGCCCCGCTGCGCTCCCCGCCTTCGCCCTCGCCTTCGCCCCGCCTGCTTCGCCTCCGCCTTCGCCCGCCTTCGCCCCTGCCTTCGCCCCGCCTTCCCCCCGCCTTCGCCCCCTTCGCCTTCGCCCCCGCCTTCGCCCCGACTTCGCCCCTCGCCTTCGCCTCCGCCTTCGCCTCCCGCCTTCGCCTCCGCCTCGCCTCCACCTGCCCCGGGCGCCGGTGTTCCGCCAAGGCGCTTTACGACCCCAGCGCGCCTCCCTGGACCCGGGGCCCGCCGGCAGCCAGGACGCCGCCCGCCGTCCGTGCCCCGCCCACCGCCCGCGGCCCGCCCGCCCTTCGCGCGCGCAGTTTTCATCGCGGCCGAGATGACTTTGACGTCGCGTCATCAGCGGGGTCATTACAGTCGTAACCGTAAAACGCCCGGCTGCCGGCTGGGCGGGGACGGGGAAGGGGGCAGGGTCCGCTCGCCGCACTTCCGGCGATGTCGGGGGGCGCCCGCCCCCGCCGCCGCCCCCGGGCAGGCAGCAACATAAACGCGAGGCGTAAAACCGCCGCGAGGGCGGGGGGGCGTGGCCCCGAGAGCACCGTAAGGAGCGGAGAGGCCGCCGTGTTTACAGTCGCCCGCGGCGCGGCGCGGCGGGGCGGAAGGGGCGGGGCGAGGCGACGGCGACGGCGACGGCGACGGCGACGGCGACGGCGACGGCGACGGCGACGGCGACGGCGACGGCGACGGCGACGGCGACGGCGACGGCGACGACGACGGCGACGGCGACGGCGACGACGCTGGCGGCGGTCGCGGTGGCGGCGGCGGCGGCGCTAGCCGCGGCGACGGGTGGGTGGGTGAGAAAGAAAGGAGGAGTGGGCCGAGGAGAGGGCGAATGTGTCGGAGGAGGGAGTGCTGGAAGGGGAGGGGAGCTTGCGGAAATGGAGGCGAGTCGCGAGTGGCAGAGATAGAAATGGGCGACGAGTGAACGAGGTAGCGAAGACACTTGCGCTGAGACTTGGTATGGCCGAGGTTTGGTGAGATTGTGTGGGCGAAAGAAAAGAACGAACAAAAAACGGCCGGGAAGGTCGTCACACTGACTGCAAGAAAAGTGACTAGTTGATGACGGTTATGCAGAAATAGGTTGTTTGTAGAGAAAGTTTGTTACCTGGAAGTACACACCTCCAGTGTACTTCGTCTTAGAAGCATTAGAAAGTTTGGGAGAGGGGTGGAGTCCATTGTGTGTGAACACACACGCGACGGCTGCTCTAGACGGGAGCCTGGATTCGGGGGAGTGGTGATTGTAAGAAGCAGAGAATGCTGGTAAAGTGGGAAATGTCCAAACCGGTGGAGGTTGCAATGAATGTGCATACAGCGTCGGAGTATGACTGACGTTTAGTGCAATTTCATTTTTCTTAAATTTATTTTTCTCCTGCTCGGGAAATTTACCTTTCAGGGGTTTGCACTTTTAATTTCACTTCAAACAAAAAGCCGGAAGGTAATCAGTGGTTCAAGTGGAACAGGGATATCAGACTTCAGGTGAAGTGGAGATCGGTGTGGGCATGGGCAGGATATTCTAGTAAAGATACTGTGCTTTAGGTTCGATGCTCAGGAGCTGAGCTGGTAAGGCGCTATTGTCATCGTTCCGGTTATCCCATTACGGATGATTCCTGAATTTGAGGCGACCGCTCGCAGCTTCCGATTGTACCTACCGACGATAGATAGATAGATAGATAGATAGATAGATAGATAGATAGATAGATAGATAGATAGATAGATAGATAGATAGATAGATAGATAGATAGATAGATAGATAGATAGATAGATAGATAGATAGATAGATAGATAGATAGATAGATATTTATTATTCTGCAGGTAGGTATATACAACCTGGTGGCAGAACTCTACAATTAACATATTACTAATATTAACTTTAAATTACTAAACAACGATTATTCTGCAGGTAGGTATATACAACCTGGTGGCAGAACTCTACAATTAACATATTACTAATATTAACTTTAAATTACTTAACAACGTAACATCAAACGAGGACTGTTGGAAACAATATTTTTGTCCATAAATCGCGTTATCACTGTCAAAAGAACTTAAAAATTGGTCAGTACCATTGGTGACATCTCATAGAAATCCGCGTGTCCGACGTAGTGAGTGTGGCCTGTGAGAACCTAAGATGGCGGCTGCTCTTGTGAGCAGCATTGTCGAATTGTCGTTAACGGAATCAGAAATGGACGGCCGTGCACGGGGAGGGTGACATAGGCGAAGGGTGGAGGGCTAGAGCTGCGTCAGTCTCCGGCTTAAACGGCCGGCGACCGAAAAAGGAAGGGTTGGCGGAGTGATGTGGGGATGGGTGGGGTTAGGGCAGAGGTCGAGGGGTTATGGCGGAGGTTGTAGGTGAGACGGAGGCAACGGTGGTGTTCGAGTGAAGGTATTAGCTGCTTCTGTGATAGTAATTAACGAAGCTATTGGATAAAGAAGCAACGCAAGTGGTTTGTTCAAGAAAATGAGCGACGATTGTGGCGAGTTTTCTTGTTTACTATGAGGGCAATTATACCCCTTTATCCATGTTCGTTACGTTGAAGGTTTTTATTAATGCTGTTCTGTTCAAATATCTGAATAACGCAACACAACAGAGGAATGAAAAGGTGATTTTAATAGCAGCTGGCCGTTAAGGAACCACGTGATCTTCAAACTATTTATTAAACTTTGAAAAATGTATCATATCACACACATACAACAACGTAAATAATACAAACAAAAGTAATTTTCAACAGTTCAATTTCTTTTTCTTATTTTAAATTACAATTTCTCTTTGCAACACTTATGATTATTCAATGACCAATTATTTATTGTTATTATCGTTATTATTGTTATTGAAATTACTATTGTTAATATTTTTATTATTATCGCTAATTTCTAGTCCTTCATAAGAGATCGAAGGTGCTAACGTCGACATTCTTTAATCTGATCTTGATGTAACCTCGTCGGTTCTGAATAACTGTTTAGAAACTTTAATTCTTTTGATACCTGATTATTTCATTGTTCAATATATTGTTCTGCTACTGACGAGAATTCCCAAGCTCCATGTTCTTTCGACGAGTGTAGATAGCCACTGGTTTTGACTAGCATTGTCGCCGATGATCATCGAAGAGTATTTCCTATTGTGTGTATACCTTGAACTTGTTTAGTGCATTTTCCATTTCCATATTCTATGAAAGAGCTTCTAGTTTCTAGATCTGATAAACGTAGGTCGGCATATTTTTTGTACAATCCGTATGTATTGAATGGGAGACTGTCTTTGGGATTTACAAACATTCCATTTTTTTGTTTTTTCAGTGTGTCTAGCACTCCCTTGCTCGTGGTTTCTACATTATCAATACACCGGGAGCGGTAGCTCAGTGAATCAACTGATGTCACTGCAGCGCCTCTGACCGGGAGGTCCTAGGTTCCAGTCCTGACGGCGGCAGGATTTTCGACACTAGCTTTTCAGCTAGGTCGAATTCAGTCGCTATCTGAAGGAGAATTCTAGCGGCCGGTACTGATCGGTAGTTTTCCGTGTTTTTTCCTATCAACACCAGGCGAATGCTGGAGCAGTACCCTACCAAACGGGCCACGGGACCACGGCCGGATCTCGCCATCCAGCGGGGGAAGATCACTGCCATCTCCCGAGAAAAAAAATGCACTACACTGACGGGACTAATGACCAAAGCTGTTGACGTGCCCGGAAACACGAAAAAATCAAATCATTATCAATAGTGAATGACACATGTTCGTCTTGTCGGCATGCCTCCAAAAATTACGATAACTTTTTAAGTAGCCCAAAATAATTGTTTGGTTCCGATAAAATCTTAGCCTTTTGGGAAATATAATCTTTAGATTTTCGTATCAAAAATAGCAATCTATTTTCTAATCAGTAGAAGGTGTTCAGATGTCTCTAAAGAGTTAGGAGGGCAAAGGCCGGATTAGGGCGGAAAAAGAAAGTGGGAGTTCTTGTGACAGAGGAAGGTCGGGCTTAGGCAGGAGAAGGGGCGAGGAGCGGTTAGGGCGGAGGCATAAGCAAAATTAGAGTTGTGGCAAACGCGTGGTTAGGTAGAGGTGGGGCAGTGGCGTGGGTGGTGATAGAGTAAAGACAAGGTACAGGAGCGGTGGAAAATGTGTGGAAACGGCAGGTGAGCATATATGCTACGTCAAAACTAGAACAGAGAAAGTGAAGTTGATTAAACATATGGAATGAGGAAGCGTGTGAATAAGACATGTGAGAGAAAGATGACGACATTCTTAAGTTGAGGAAGAAAATTCGGCGAGAATTTTGGGACGAAATTCGTTTAAAGTACAGTACATCGGATGCCTTCTTAGTAATTCTTACGAACTACGAAAATGATAGAAATTCGTTTGTGGAAAAAACAAACAAACAAACAAATGATTGAAAATGTTTTATATGTGCACAGACTAAAACAGTGTACTAAAGTAAATAAGTACTAAATTTCTTGTTAAACCTAACAAAACACATAGAAATTACGATACATATATATTGTTCTGAAGAAAACGAATGCCACTCTTCAAAGCAAAGTGAATAAGTGTATACTCCAAAATTTCTCGCTTGATTATTTGGTGTAGGGAATGTGCAAAAGAAACACCAGACATTAAAGGAAAATGCAGTCAATGTTCATCCGAAAATACAATTCTTTTGTGAAAACGAATCTTTGATTGTAAACTAAACTCTGTCGGTTGAAAATGAAAACTGTGCGAAAATAAATTCATCCACGTTAGAAATCGACGATCGTAGATCCTTCGTAGAACGCCCGTCGGGTAGAAGGAGAGAGGGAGAGAGAGAGAGAGAGAGAGAGAGAGAGAGAGAGAGAGAGAGAGAGAGGGGAACGCATAAAAATGCAAACCGCTTAGAAGAGCTCTGGCGAGGGCTCATGGCGAGTGGGAGGAAGACGGCTGGAAGACGGCTGGAGGGAGGGGGGAGGGCAGCGGTGAGCTGGTGCGGCGTGTGCAAGGCAAGACGAAGGCAACAGACTGCGAGCAGAGGTGGCGGCAACAGCATGTCATAGTTGTAGAAGCCCCGGGATTGCTACGACGCACAGTGGAACAAGTCTTTGAAAATAAGGCAGAAATTATCTGTGAAGTTCCTATGTGAATAATTTCTTTGAAAATTGAAAGTAATACTTTTTCAACTTTATTTGAGTTATTGTCACTCCGCAATCATTTTTAATTAATTTTTATTGAAAGGGAAAAGAAGAAACTGATAACTTTAAAAAATATCATTTTAGTGAAACAAAACTGATGTTCTCTTATTGCTCTTTAAACGTGAATTGATAGATCAACCGACTGCATAGCTGCCATCTTTAGGACTTTCAAGTAAAAATAAAATTTATTTAGAAATTCTCGAAAATGTCATTCATACATCAACAAATATAGCTAACTTAAAAACATATTCCCACAAAAATTTACAATATAAAACAAATCGTTTATATTGCGAAGTTTTGTACGTCGCGTGATGAAATGTTTAAATGCTAATTTATTTTGTGGTATGCGATGAGAGAATAAGACTAATATGATTCAGTGATGTGAAAGGTATGAGCTTGGATACTGCTTACAATGTTAAAAGTGCGGTGGCTTTTTGGTTTAATTTAAGTAAGTAGCAACGCTTTAGTAGCATCAATGCATGCGAAGCATATCCATTTAGGCCTGGAAATTTTTCGACATAAGAGATCAAGTACAACTGTGAGATGGACAGACTCAAGGCTGTTTTATGCTAATCAAGGAAGAAAGTTCGAAGGTCGGAGTTTTGCCGCGGAGAAGGAAATACGCAAGAGAAGTGCGTCCAATATGTCTTACATATATAATGAATTAATTTTAGTATATATTACTCACAAACCTAATGTTTATTTAACTGTAAGCCATTTTCTTAACAATCTAATGTTTATTTATATATAAGACATTTTCGTAACAATTAATCGGCCATGCAATTTTGTCAATGGATTCATAGAACCCTCATTTGAACATTAGTCATTTGAACCCTTTTCTCGAGGTGTTCAACAGTTTAGGAAATTAATTTTGGATATTTCTAAGTTTATGAGGGCGTTAACTAAGAATATTAAGTTCTACAGTGAAGTGAGTTGTCGTGCAGTGTACAGCAAGGAAATAATGAAGAAAATGTTTTTAGTGTTATAGTGAAGTGAAGTGCAGTAAACTGAAGAACAGTGCAGTGCCAGTGGTGTGTGGTCTTAATTGTATAAACACTCAGTGCGGCTTTAGATTATAGACGTTCCTTTTCTTTTTCAAGTAATTTAATTTTTTTAATGAATCATCAATTATTCTTCATCTTTACCGTGGCTATGAAGAAGCGAACAAACAAAATTCGATTACAGCATAACACGATGCCACTCAGCAAGTGGTTTTCCATACGTTACTTTAACAGATAACGTGTTTTTGATACAAGAAATCACACTAGTTCACTCACACCTCATCTAAATAACGTCGATTCATCTACGCATTGTGAATTACGTCCCATTCTGTTACTTTCCTCATTACTGTATATTTCTCATGTTGAATAAACATGGAATATGTATTATGACCACAATATGAGCAAAACGTGTGGCCAGCAACAGAAAAACCTGCTGAGCTAAACCAAACAAAATAGTTTTCCTAACAGTACCACGTACATTGATCGAGAACAACACATTAAACGCTTTGGAGCTACTGCAATAAATTAAATATTTTAACAAAAACAATCCTCATTATGTGAAGTTTATTAATACAATTATTTACATATAAATAGTTTAACGCGTGATGAATAGTAAATATTTAATTGCAGGCGGTCTTTTCCTGGAAGCCTTACTGTCGCTTGGCATAATCTGTGTCTTACGTCGAGTGATTATGCGAATTCAGTCAGTAAGCCCAGTAGGACGAATAACACAATCAAATATTTGCATTTTTCTGTCTAGATCATTGATTTCTCGAGTTTCTGTAATAATTTTCTTTCGAGTTTCTGGGTATCCAACGAAACCATAAATACCTCTGATATATCTGTAGGCTGCGAATATTTCTTTCAACTCCTGCGCGCACTGGAAAATAGTAACCCAGAATAAATTCTGTAATGGTAGCGGAAATTTTGTGGTAATTCTTAATAAAATATCGGGGATATAGAAGATATAAAAACACAATACTAGTAAATAAATTTACTTTGCATCTTTTGATATGTTAATTTGTGAAAGTAATTTTATATTGTAGAGCCACTGATGATGGGAAACAATTTCCAGAAACACGTGTATGGCTGAATTTTCTGCAAAGCAAATTTATTTTCCTACTATTGTGGTTTGAGCCACTGATGTTGGGAAAGAATTTCCAGAAACACGTGTATTGCTGAATTTTCTGCAAAGCAAATTTATTTCCCTACTATTGTGGTTTGATATCTTCTATATCTATCTATTTATTTATTTATTTATTTATTTATTTATTTTACGTAAAAAAAACAGTTAAAAACTGCGTATGACGTGCTATGGGGAAAAGTGAATTGTGTGCACATTTTCAAAATTCTGTGATCCCTACACTAAGTCATATACTACTTAAATTTTGAATTTTTGAAAGGGAGAAAACAAAAAAAACTCCCATGTAATAAAATTTATTTTCAAGGATAAACAAGCAATAAATTTTGAATTTTGAAAGGGAGAAAAAAACCCAAAAAACTGCCATGTAATAAAATATATTTTAAAGGATAAATAATATATCCCGGATATTTTAGTGGCCCAGACGTTGGGAACGCCCCACTAGGCGGCGGCGCGGGTACTGCGAGTGAGGCCTGGAGGCGGCGTCGCTCGGCCCGAGGCAATCCCGGAGCTTGTTCCGAGAGGCAGCGCCGCCGCCTGCAATCCCAGTTGCTGCGCCCTCCGCCCTCTGCCCTCCGCCCTCCGGCCCCGCCCCCCCGGACCGCGCCCGGGGCTCGAACGAGGGCGCGCGGCCGGCACTAAATTAGGCTTCGAGACTCGCGCGCCAGATGAGATGCGAGTCTCGACGTCTGCTGTCTCCCCTCGCCTCGCTACGCCCCGGCACTGGGAAAGGGCGACTCGTGCGTACGTACCATGCAGGGGATGTTATTCACTGCTTTCGCCTCCTGCACTTCCTTGGCAATATGGAAGATACTTCTACGAAAGTCACACAGTGGATTTGATGGTGTAGGTTTTGAATCTCCAGGTGGGACTTTGGAATGGAAGCCAAGCTGGTGGTCCCATGACATAGGGGATAAAAAACACGACAACTATCGTTCCATTATTAAAAATTATTAAACATTTTATCATAAGACTAAATTGTTTTGCTATTGTAATGTAAGACGTAACTGATACATGAGGCACTTTTGTGGGAAATATTAATAATAATAATAATAATAATAATAATAATAATAATAATAATAATATAATTATAATTTTTCTCGTGAATAAGCCATCTTGGACCACACAGAACATGTCCTTGCGCGGGCTCAGCATCATCTTTATCACGTTGCAACCTAGGGTAGGGGTATAAAAGTCCTGGGGGAATGGAGGATGATGATAATAAAGAATGAATGGACGGCACGCAGAAACACACCCATGCCCGAGGCGGGACTCGAATCCGCGATCCTTCAGGCCGAGATCGCCACGGCACTACTGCCTTCGCGATCTCGGCTATCCGGACTGATTATTATTATTATTATTATTATTATTATTATTATTATTATTATTATTATTATTATTATTACTATTAACCTGTTCACATCCTTTAGTAGGGGAAAGGTCTCTTACTTTGTAAGGTTTTCTAAATCAGCTAGATAGCTTGTCATTTACTATTTTAGTCTTATTTTCTGTTCACATCTCACTGGACCCTGATTTTTGTCCATGTCTAATGATCACTTCACTACCAATTTTCACTATCACTTCACTTATAGGTCGTTTTTCATTGTGTTCTTTATTTTAGTGTTTTCTAAATTTGTGTTATCTTTTTTTATAGCCTTCGTCGAGCGTGTGAATCACTTCTCTCCATTTTGTGCGGTCTCCTGCTGTTCTGGTCCATAGTCTTCCCAATCTTCTTACTATGTCGTCTGACCACTGTGTTCTCTATCTTGCGATATTTCTCTTGCCATTGGGTCACATGTAATTTTATAGGCCAAAATGTTTGTGTTCATCCTCATTACATGTTCTGACCATTGATATTTTAGAAGACGTGTGAATTGACCTACGTCGTTTTGACCTGTTTGTTTGTCTTGTATCATTATTTTTTACTTTGTCTTTTAGAATTATACTTCTTATTTTTATTTCCGATTTCCTTTGACATATCTTTATCATATTTTTCTCCCTTTCCGTTAGTGATTATGTATGCGAACCGTAAAATAATACTGAAAGGACACAAGTGTTCATAATTTCTCATTTTATTTTTAGGTTACAGTTGTTGATAAGTAATATGAATTTTAAAAAACAGAATTTTTTCACACTTGTGATGTCCTGTTTTCAATTATGGATAGGAGGGATTCTTAAAAGATATGATCTGGCCCGAATATTGGCACTTGTCTACGTATTGCATGGTTTCACCGTAAGATGTTATTGGTATTTTCGGAAAGTTGGTCATTATTTTTGTCTTTTGAGTATTTATGATCAGTCCTTATTCTTTACTATTTTTGAGGAGGTCGTCTGCCATTTCTTGTAATTCCTTCGGTGATTTTATTATAAGAACTATATCATCAGCAAATTATTAATATGATATTTTTTCTTCATTAATGTTTATGCTGCTTGTGTTTTTCATTTTACGAAAAATTATTTCTAAAATGCTTCTAAATAATTTTGGTGAAATGGGGTCACCTTGTTTCACTCCCCTTTGTTCAAATTCTTACTTCTCTAAATCCGTTCTTCCTTTTGCTTTACTATTCCTAAGATTTTTATGTTCTACGTCGATACTTTTTGTACATTAAGGTTCATATTCATATTGTATTCTTGTAGTCTTCGTAGAGTATTCATATTGTAGTCTTTCTCTATAAGCTATAATAATGAATGGATATGGTCTATTGTTGAGTAACCTGTACGAAATCCTGCCTGTTATGGTGTTTGATTTTCTTCTAAAACGCTATTGATTCTTTTGTTATTAATTTTTAAACTTACTGGTATATAATTATTTAATTCTGTCTTATCTCCTTTTTATATAATAAGATGATTGTGCTGCACTGCCGTTACTCTGGAATTTATTCATTTTCTAGGATTTTGTTGAAGATGTATGTGGGGGGTGGAGCCACTTCTATCTCCGTTTTCAGATATTCGTTGATTATCGTGCCTTTGTCTGAATTTTCCTGGCATTTTAATTCCTTCATAACTACTTCTATTTCAAAATGCTTGAAGTACGGCACAGATAATTCTTGGTTTTCCATTTTGGATGTAAATTGTTGGAGGCTTCGTTCTTTATACTTCTTATACAATTATTTGTCAAAGTTTTCTGCTTCTTGTACTATGCCATTTCTTGAGTTTATCGAGTTATTTTTTGTTTTTATTTCTTTGATTCAATAGTTTCAATAGTTTTACTTACTTTTTTAATACGAATTTTCCATTTCTCTGTCTTTACGTAGAGTATATTTGTGAAGCTCACTTTGAAATTCATAACTTGCGCAATGAATATCTGAATGCAAATGTAAATAGACCTGTGTCGTCTGCAAATAACACTACTTCTATATTATTAAAGTTTGGTATATCTGATTAATAAATTTTCAACAGAAGTGGTGAAAAACAAGGACCATGAGGCACGCCTGAAATTATTTGATGCTGATCAGTATGACATGGACTTCCACATTGAATAAAAGGTATGAAACAAACACGAAACGAGCACAATAAAAAATTGATTCATGGAACTAGTAACAAACCCGTGTTAATCCAATATTGAAAATCTGAAAACATTCAAAAAATAAAATGTTAGATAGGATATATTTTTACAATAGTTGGTAATTCCAATAGTGAGATTGATATTATTTTGTAACGTTTGTACTGAGAACCAGGACACATTTCAATTTCTTTTGATGCCATACTGCCTACATTTGATGCCAAATTGAGACCTTCATATTTCCAAGTTTTAAAATATCAAATATTACTAACTAGATGAAATAATTACGATAGAAGTATTATAGATTTAAACAAAACTGATAATACAAAGACTACCGATATCCGACTGTTAAGGCGGCGAAATAGTTCTTGTCTGTTTTGGAAGAGCAGCGAGGTGAATTTGCGTTGCCGAGATCGAAAGAAGATTAAGTTCTGCAGCAACAACGATTCTGGTTTCATCGTTATATTCATGTGATTTTATCGAATTTCCGCATGAATACATCAACTGATCTCACTTTCAAGATATGGAGCTGCTTTGCCGTGCGATAACAGCACTAAAAAAGTCGTTGAATTGGTGCATTCTCGAAGTTTTAATTATGCAGTGAATTTTGTCGCAAATAGCAGTCTCCAATACTAGCCGTACTTTCTGCGTTCACTTCTGACCACTAGTCTTGGCTCGCGTTTCAACAAAGCTCGTAGGAGACGCTTCTATTTCCTTGAAGTTACAGCGTTTTCTTAGAAAAACCGACACCGTCCGTCTAGCTACCTGGCTGGTAGGTTTGGTCAGTGCTGCACTTTGGCGTCGCCAGGAAATACATATTTGTTTAGTATAAATGTCCAAACTTCCTGGTATTTCTGTATCTTATACCGCGTAGTTTGGGGAAAATACTCGCGCGCCTAACCCAAAAATGTACGGTCTTAGACTGGATATGCATGTCCCAAGGAGCCCCTATAAACTTTCTTAGAGGTAAAGCGCCAAAATTAAAAAAAAACAACTGCAAACACAGAATGTGGTTACTATGAATGTACGCAACATTAATGAAAAATATCAAAAACGAATTATATCTGTCATTTACACAGAAGAGCGTACTTCTCGTTGTTGTAATTTATAAAACATACGTTTTTTAAATCTGTCGGTGAAATAAGTGACACATTTGAATTTTAGGTATTTACAGTTTGATATTCGTTTTGACCTACTAATATTGTATACAGGTCTTAGAATTGAGATTAATAAAATAGTTTGGGGTATTACTATATTACTACAGAGTAACGGCTTATTTCTAAAGTTTCATAATGATTATGAAATAATCATAATGAAATAAAATAAATAATATCTATTGTGTTATCATTTTGCTACTGTGATAGGATTAGGACCTGGAGATGTGGGTTGTTATTTTATCAACCACACTATAAAACTAAATCTGTATTCCACATACCAATACAAAAATATTTTATTTTACGCGGGAGCGAAATTTAATAGTTTTCAAATGTTGCTAACCTTACTGTGATGGTACCTTTATTCATAAGTCCCCCTTGTGAATTAAAATACTCGATTAGGAATTCTCATGCTCAAGGAAACGCGCAGATTATTCCCCCCTCTCTCTCATACGTTACATTCAAATTTTATTGGCAAAGAATTCAAATTCTTTAAATAAAATAGTCACTTGGAATGCCGTGTTAAAAATGGTTACTTGTGGAAAAAATGATGTTTCATTTTTCTGTTTCTCTTTCTTCTCTCTTATCTTCCTTTATTACTCTGTAAAAGCACATTTCGAAAGCAGTTGATTGCACTCGTAGGTGTTATGGTGTAAACTATTTTGTGAAAATGTCAAATTTTACATTTTATTACAACTCCACGAAAACAAGATTATGAGAGTCTTCCAGATCAATTCTAATACTTTGAAAGTCTGTAGAGATTGAGTGACAATTTTTTCTAATCACCTGTTACCCAGACGGATTAGCTGATGACTCATTGAAAAGTAATGGGAGCGGTAGCTCAGTGCATCAACTGATGTCCCTGCGGCGCCTCTGACCGGGAGGTCTTAGGTTCGAATCGTGGCGACGGCAGGATTTTCGACACTAGCTTTCCAGCTAGGTCGAATTCACTCGCTGTCTGGAGGAGAATTCTAGCGGCCGGCTGCTCTGATCGGTAGTTTTCCCTTGGTTTCTCCGATCAACACCAGGCGAATGCCGGAGCAGTACCCTAACAAACGGGCCACGGACCGCGCGCGATCTACCCTTCCTCTTCCTTGTCCTATCATCTCCCCTTACACACTTACACTAACATGTACTACACTACCACATATTCCGGGAGATCGGTCGGGAGCATAGAGCTTGTCCCGGCTGGGGCGGTGCCGCGCTGGTGGGAGAGTCCTGGTTAGGGGAAAACCCCACTAGCCGACTGTAGGTCAGCGCCGGGTCTCGCCATCCAGCGGAGAAAGATCACCGCTATCTCCTGAGAAAAAAGCATGCACTACACTAACGGGACTAATGACCAAAGCAGTTGACGCGCCCGGAAACACGAAAAAATTAATAAATCAATCATTGAAAAGTCAATACAGAAAAGTAGACCCGGCGCGAATAATGTGGCAATGGGCATCCTACTTTTAGTCGTCATCTAGAATAATTATGGGTTGCTCAGAAATGACAGCAAGAAACTTTATTAGCAAATAGGACCAATGACATAGTAGGCATCCTGAAGATTCAATGGTATAAGTTTGGGTTGTTTCGTACACACACTTCATTGAGTGAGTTTTGATTTAGAGCGCACCGTGGCAAATATGACATATTGAATAGAGAAGAAAAGTTGGATAACAATGGCCGTCAAGTACTAAATATATGAAACGTTCATCAACAGAGATAAGCGCCTGGAAAGTTTAAGCGAGCAGCCAGAACTGTACAAGAAAAGTGACAAATTCGAAACATTCATTTCCACAATTTTTTTTTTCATTTAGGGCTTTCAATTTTTCACAGAATGTAAATTTTTACTTCACGTTCCCTGGAATTCCACTCATATAATGTTGAGTAGAAATTGGCTATTGATTCTTCACAAACACGTGATTACATATTTGTGAGAGGAGATGCTATAAAGGATATTTTTTCACCGAAGAGAGAGAACAGAATTTCTTTCTACATCATCAAAATAATTGAAGAAAGACGCATTTAGGTTTTCCTATTACCACGAAAATACATTTTCAAGTCTCTGTAACTACCTGAAAATATAATCTCTCTCTCTCTCTCTCTCTCATACACACACACACAACAGTACCAACTATTGTTTGCTAAGTTCATTTTCCTAATCAATCTAACATACCTATACCGGAAGTGTATTGACAGACCTGAGGATAATGCATCCTATGATGTTATATAAATCTTGAAAGGCAGAATTGCCGAGCAAGAAGAAATATAATTAAATAAAAGAAAAGACGAGCGACTAGTTAAGTGAGATAAAATGTGTAGTGTTTTATTTATTAACCAGTAATTCATTCGGTATTAGGGGCAAACATTGAAGGTATTTGTTATGGAGGATTCGATGTAAATGAGGTCGAAAGTTACCGAGCTTCCCTTGATTAGATTTTGCTTCACTTGATTTCGTCTGAAAGTGGAAATGGAAGAGAATAGTATTTGCTGTTAGGATTTCTTAGTGTTTTAGTCTCAGTTTAATTGTTTCAAGGAAAAAAAATCTGTCTTGGTTATTGGTTGACCTTTTGGTGATTTGTTAATGACTGCATTTAAAAAAATCATTGAGTATATTGTGAAAGAAAACCTAATAATATTTAATTGTGTACAAATTTTATGAACAAAGTCTCTGATTTTATTGAAACCTCAACCCTATCGAATAATGCCATCAAAAAACGTTTCACAGTACACACGCACGTTTTCTTAAGGCTAGGAATCCTTACCTCCCACTCCTTTACCAGCATTTTTTTAATTAATTACACAAGATAGCAACAAATCTTGTTAAAACTAGTAGTGCTAAAACAGCACGTCTTTTCTCCCCCGCATTGCCAACCCAAAAGTAGGTGAAAAGTACTCAAATTTTCGACAAATTGTACATGACCTTATTTCAAAACCTGTCATTTAAGAACAAGACACTTTAAGGATTTCATAAAAGAAAAAAATCTCTATCTTCAATATTTTAGTTGTAGGAAGACTTCGAAAAACATTGAACTTCAGCAATTTTAAAAAAAATTGAGTTTTCAACGAACATGGGACCTGCACTATTCTTTTAAACGTCTTTTACACTATCCTACAACAAAATTTAATAGAAAAAAATGAAGCCATTTTGTTGAAAATTTGGAAAATGTCTCAGGGGCTTCATGTAAATTACTCCCCTAAATTAAAATATCAATATGAAATTCAAGTTGGCGAGACATCAACCAGCTTGATTGGAGAATATCAATTTTGAAGAAAAGAGGCTGAACGATTTCGCCGCTAGGGTTGTTTACAGACGGACAGACGTTTTGCAGTCATTAGATTTTTCGGTATCAAGGGCACACAAAACATGGGTTCTAGCTACATCATGTAACAGGATTTTTTTAAAATTTAGCAACTGAATTTATCCCCCTTTTCGTTACTAAGGTCCTGTAATAAAAGTTTTTCTGCCGAACATTCGCCGTTTTTACGCGCAGCATTTCATAACGTTCTTTCTACTCTATAGCGAGAAAGTAAAATTCTAATAATGGGACATTACTCTCTCATGTAATTGATACCATGTAGTTGTACCTGTTGAATAAGTGTTTGATGATATGAAGGGCTTTCTTTCCATCAAGAAGTTTGAATTTCAGAGCAAGCTGATTCATTATATGCAACACAGGATTAATTGCATAAGGAAATCCAACCAAATGTGTCATTTGTAAGTATATTGATAATTTTTGGATGGATTTTATAAATTTACAGTTATTTTAAGAGTCTATCCGGAGGAACTTTGTACCGACGGAGTCTTTTCTCTAGTTCTGCAACTTTCTGCTTTAATGTGCTGATATCGGCATTAAATGTGCCCTAAAAATCTGCTTAATGAATTCTGATATTTTGACATTTAAGTATATTGATGACACTGTCTTTAGGAGTTTGTATTTTTCCGCCTATCTCTCCAAACAACTAATTTATCTCGATCACTTGTAAGCCATCTTATTTTGTTTACTATCCTCATATTCCATTTCGGGAACCTTTTTTATTTTTGCCTGATCCGTTATTTGGTTTGGATGTCACATTCTGTGCTGTGAGGTTAGTAACAACAGCACTGTATGAATGCAGTTGTAGCATCTCAAATAAATCTGCTTTTTTTCTGTAACGATGTTAAAAGTTGAAATGAAGTTTTCTCGGTGTATATGTTTGGGAGAGGTTTTCGACAATTTGAATCGTTTTCAAAAAGAATATTGAGATTTTTTATCAATTCCATCGTAATTTCAACTACTGACTCTATGTTTACAGTCTCTTCACTGCTGGAGGATCATCTGTTTGATTTGTGACGTGTTCAGTTCTGTTCTAGTTCATTTGCTGTTTCTTGAATGAATATATCCATACCAGGTTCTTCCTCAAAGTTATTATAGTATATTTAATCCCTTATCGAATTGTGTTCTAAAATGCTAATGACTGGTTTGCTGATGACATGTTTTAGCCTGTCGCATATATTTTGTTTTGTAAATTGAACCAAGTCTGATCTTACGGTTAAATGCATTTTCCTGCAGTAATCTGTCCCGTTGGTTCTGAATGTTGTTGATATTGCATACACCCGTAGTATGCAAATATCTTTGTTTTGCCACTTTTAATGGAATCTTGTCTGGGCCTCTAGTCGTCAATCACGGAGGCAAACTAACTGATGGTGATGAATTTTGAAGAGGGTTGTTCCAATAGCAAAATCAGAATTTCCCGAAGGAGTCACCGGTCTCCCGAAGTGTCACTGGTTCTTTCACACTGGAGGTTTGCATGCTGTCACTCTCAACACCAGCTGCCAAGTTTTCCGAGGTTTCTCAGAGCAGTTTTTCCGAGGCTTTAAAACACATACTTCGTGTCTCCATCTCACTCGACAATGGGTTTGCCTTTTATACCTACGGTCAGGTGTAATGGCAATAACCCTCCCAATCTAGGCTATTGACGACGCCGTTGGCTGTTTAGTTGGCTCTTCCGCCGCCGCCGGCGCAGTAGGGTACTGCCATGGCGTTCTGTAGTGAAGAAGCCACTCCCGTGTGTGGCACAGTCTCTGTCGACTCACCTCGTTTGTTTCTTCGCCGACCAGATTCCGAGGGGTTTGATACCCAATCTCTACCCAGGTTTCTCGGCTTTATCAGGTCCAAAGCGTTAAGTTAAATGGGAGATTGACATATAGGGGCTACGATCACTATCTCCCAAAGATGCTACTTTTTAATACACACCTATTTGGACATGTATTATTATTATTATTATTATTATTATTATTATTATTATTATTATTATTATTGTTATTATTATCACCATCATCATTATTGTTACTGTAATAAGCCAGGAAATCCTCCCGCATTACAATAAACATTAAAATACCACGTTATTGTGCTTTATTTGGGAAAACAGAGAAAATGTAAACGGCGCGGGCGGATCGTTATGATAAACAAACAAAGCCGCAGAAAAATGAATGCTCGCAGTACAATAAAATAGTCTACAACGGGGAGGTGAAATCAATTTGCGTTGTGAAAAAAGAAATGTATATAGAAGGCATAATTATGCCTAGATGAAGAAGGATTGCCCTTTCGATTGCTGGCAGCCGAGCTCAACGCGACGTCCCCGGTACGTTACAGATTCGTATTAGATGGGAACGCGCGGATGGTGTCATAGTGAATTAGCAAGGACATAACGTTCAATGTAGGTGGGAAATAGAATTGCTTAATATTATCATCATTATTATTGGGATAATTAAAAATAATTTAAATAATATTAACGTCATGGAGTTTTGTGGATTGAATAGATTTTTTCAGGTTTCAGGTTTCGCGTCAACGGCATTGGTAATTATTCCCGTTAGTGTAGTGCATGTTTTTCTCTCGAGAGATCGCGGTGATCTTCCACCGCTGGATGGCGAGATCCGGCGACGACCTACCGTCGGCTAGCGGGGTTTCCCCCTAACCAGGACTCTCCCATCAGCAGGGCACCGCCCCAGCCGGGATAAGCTCTAAGCTTCTGACCGATCTCCCGGAATATGTGATAGTGTAGTGCATGTTAGTGTACGTGTGTGCGTAAAGGGAGCGGATAGGACAAGGAAGAGGAAGAGCAGATCGCGCTCGGTCCGTGGCCCTTTTGGTAAGGCACTGCTCCAGCATTCGCCTGGTGTTGATTGGGGAAACCACGGAAAACTGCCGATCAGAGCAACCGGCCACTATAATTCTCCTCCAGACAGCGACTGAATTCGACCTAGCACTTCAAAGGTAGTGTCGAAAATTCTGCCGCCGTCAGGACTCGAACATAGGACCTCCCGGTCAGAGGCGCTGCAGTGACATGGATTGAATAGAAAACAGACACGAGTATGCAAACGTAATTCAGATGAGGGAATAGATCGCAGCCATATCATCCCATGCTCGTTTTATTTAAGAACATTAGGAAGTGACGGGTTAAGGCGCCCGCTAGTGGCCTAAGATAGGGAAGTATTGCGTTCGCCTATGCGTTAATTGACAATTATCTGACGAATTGTGGAAATTATGATGCGGTGTTGTTGACGTTCTTATGCTAAAAAATAAAAGAGGCAAAACTGTCGAAAGTCGTCTATTTGAATAAAAATACAATGTTGACGAAGATGACCTCTTTTATTTTTTCGCAATTATCTGACGAACCAGCAAACAATCTGATAGAGTCGCGACTTGATATTTCTTTAACGACGGACATCGAAAAGTAACGCGTTGAAACAGCACGAGGCAGGAAGTATCTTCGCGGTGACTGACGAGAAACGACGTTTGGACGTTTCTTCGTTTGGAATTCATACGAGGTCCTGACTGCGCGCGAAGATTCGAAGTAAGAGACGAAACATTTCAATTGACTTGTACAAAGAATCAGGATATAAATGGTTATGATCACGAGTAATATTGTAATATAAATTGAGCTCATGATGCAAATGTTACTAATTTAACTGCAAATAAATACTGTATTTGTTATTTGGCCGAAGAAAGCTGATTAATTATATTAAATTTCAATAAATCAAAGAGTTTAGTGAAACAAAAATTTTCAGAAAACGCTGATCCGTACGGACAGCCAGTCTGCATGTAATTAGGTAAGCGATAATCAGTCGTAAAGAAATGTCAAATATGAAAACATGAATGAGGAAGTGATTTAGAAGTGTTTCGACGATATCCTCAAAATCAAGTAGCATTGGCATAGTACCATTAGCTACCCCGGTCAGAATACCATAAGATGCGTAGTGTGTAGATGCGCTGTGTAAAGATGAGAGAAAGTATAAATGAGAAAGTATGGTGTCAGTAGGTACAGAGAGCGTTGAGAAAAACAAATGGGAATAAAAAGTTTACGAGGGATTAGGTTTTAGATTTCCAGGTCAAGCCAATCAAGTTATACTCCTGAAACTAAGGTTGTCCGCACAGCCATCGTCTTGAGAATGTTAGTACACTTTGTTTAGGCAGATCCTATACACTTTTTGGCAGATTCTAAAACAGATGATTAAGTTTGAAGACCGCATTGCTCTGCAAAGTGTATTATTCTGTTTAAACTGCGCGGATACATTAATGCTTTACTTTGGTACATACAGGTAGATCCTACGTTTATTTTTCATGAATGGTTTACGGTGTTCCAATATTAAAGTAGAAAAAATTGTAAGAATTTTTATTAAAAAATGTCAGAAAACAGATGAGATGAGTGCATAAAAAGTAAGACATCAAAGAGTGAAAGCGGAGAGAGCAAAATCACGGAAGGAAAACACAAAAGCCCACATTGTTTACTTTCATCACGGGATAAGTTACTCTCACAGTAGACTAAATTATAATCAAAGAATGATTAGGCATGAACATAATTTCTTACAAAGTACATTTCTTGCATTTTAACTGCTTCACATTGATTTCATGGGAACATGATCGTCTTACAAAATACATTTATTTTGATAAAAATAGTAAAATAATAGTATGACTAAAATAATAGTAAATACAACAGCCCGAACACGAATGTGAACCATTTTTACTCTCTGTCCATGCACCTACCTTCCCATCCTTTCCCCGTAGTTTCATAAGAATGAATCACCGACCACATTTCGCACCAGAGTGAGACAAAAACATGGGCAACCAAATCATAAAAATTAATTTTCTTTGACGACCAGGAAAAATAATTTATAGAAAATTAATCTACAAAATAAAAGCCATAACGTGATCGGAATCTACAACTTCTATCTCACGTTTCTCAAAGTTACTTTTGAAATAAATGTGTTTGTTGGCCAAATTGTGAAAATGAAGAAATGCAAGAGAATCTCATATTCTGTACTCAGAATAAAAAAGAGATACTTTTTATTTTCTTGAAGCACAGAGAAATTTCAGATTGGGAATCTGAGATCCTTTATTAAAATTTCTAGAAAGAAGGTTAAGAAAGAGTTTGTTTTAATGTCGGACATCGTAAAATTTCGAGAAATCTATCGTACTTCTGCGGACCCAATACCGCGTGAAATGAGTTCTCAGCATTTTACTTTCTCGCACAATGCTTACCCTGTAAAATGTTTGTTATGCAGTAGAAAATAACGGGAATTTTCCGACAGAAAATCTATTTTTTGCCAGGCGCTGGTAACGAAAAAGTGAATAAATCTTGTTTCTATATGTAGTAAATTACTTCCTCTACAAGTATAACACGTAGAGTTTGAATCCATGAGTTGTTTTCCCTTGATACAAAAAAAAAATTGATTGACGACAAAAGATCTGTCTGCCTGTCTCTGTGGTCAACGTTAGAATCTAAGACGTTCAGACGATTTTCTCCAACATTGATATTCCCCGATTGCCCTGAAGGAACTCAAAGCCCTATGAGTTTGAAATGGGCATTTTGTTTTTTGAAGGTACTTTACATGATGGCTTCACAATACTTTCATTTTTTTTCCAGAAATGCCAAATCAAATTTTTTGATAAATCTTTGTCCTCGGCAAAAACAAGAAACTGTCGCGGCTCTCAGTTTTGTTGAACTCCATCAACCATCCTCATTTCATATTTTGTGGAGAAGGTCAGTGTTAAATTTGATTCCCAATCCCAAAACTTCTAACACAAGCTAGGACGATGATTTAGCTATCATTTTAAAGCTAAATCGACAATGATATTTACGTGTACGCGTAGGCTTCCGCGGCTCGAGTCGATAACTTCTTCTTCGCTGTCCGGGTGACGCCGCGTAGTGGGCTGAGAGGCCGACGTTTCGCCTGACATGTCGCAGGCTTCATCAGGGCATGACCATACCCTCATACCCTGATGAAGCCTGCGACATGTCAGGCGAAACGTTGGCCTCTCAGCCCACTACGCGGCGTCACCCGGACAGCGAAGAAGAAGTTATGATATTTACGTCATAAAGTTCGACTTGAAAATATTTATATATTAAAATGTATACGTTAGTTTTTTTGGTTGATTTTTTCATTTCAATTTTCGCTTTAATTATATATTCAATTAAAAATCTTTTTTCTTCTTGTATATTGTGCCTTGTGTCAGATCTTTACAGAATGTCTATTACGAGGTCTTTTATGTAAATTATTCGCATGGTGTGTGGGAGAGGAGGGTTAGAGTACGTACGCAGAAGTGGGTCAGAATGGTGGAAAGTCAAATAGTGAGTGCAAAAAGAGAGAGGAAGAGAGAGGAACAAAGAGGCTGTGCAGTACGAGACAAGATAAACACTACGGCTTTTGGGAGGTACTAAGAGATGCGGAAAGCATGTGGAGGGCAAGAGAGGAAGGGGAAGTGAAAGAAAAGGACCAGTGTCCAAGTGTCAGAAACGCAAAGGAAGGAAGGGGGGGGAAAAGAAGTAAGTGTTGGGGAGGGGGAGAAGAAGTGGGAGAGCGGATAGGCATAAGTGTGTCATTGGGGAAGAGAGTGAAATGGAGAGAGCAGAAAAGAAGAGGCAGAGATAGAGGTGGCAAAGGAGAGCTGAAGCAGTGTTGGGTGGTGCAGTGGGAGAGGTAAGCGTTAAGAGCGATGGGTGTTGGGTGGGCGTGGTCGGGTGGGAAAGTGGTTGGGGACGCGGCGAGACGGTTGCTGCTGCGCGCGCCAGCTCGACGCCAAATCCCCAAACATCAGCTAATTAACCGAATGTAAACCGGGATTGTGTTGCAGTTTAAAATCTGCGCCCCGCCGCTTTTGCGCCCTGCGAATTACGCCAAGCGGCGAAACGAAATCGGGCCTTGGCGGGGGCGGCGGGCAGTGGGCGGCGCGCATTGGGTGGCGGGCAGTGGTCAGCGGGTAGGGGCGGCGGAGTAGCCGGCGGGCGTGGGCAGTGGGCAGTGGTTGGCGGGCAGTAGACGGCGGGGAGTGGCAGGCAGTGTAGTGCATGTGTGTGTAAGGGGAGAGGAGAGGACAAGGAAGAGGAAGGACAGATCGCGCGCGGTCCGTGGCCCGTTTGTTAGGGTACTGCTCCGGCATTCACCTGGTGTTGATCGGAGAAACCACGGAAAACTACCGATCAGAGCAGCCGGCCGCTAGAATTCTCCTCCAGGCATCGACTGAATTCGACCTAGCTGAAAAGCTAGTGTCGAAAATCCTGCCGCCGGCAGGACTCGAACCTAGGACTTCCCGGTCAGAGGCGTGCAGTGACATCAGTTGATGCACTGAGCTACCGCTCCCGGTGTACTACTCCAGCATTCGCGTGGTATTGATCGGATAAACTATGGAAAACTACAAATCAGAGCAGCCAGCCACTACACTTCTCCTTCAGACAGCGACTGAACTCGACCTAGCTATTAAGCATGTCGAAAATCCTACCACCGTCGGGACTGGAACGTTGTAGCTCTCGGTCAGAGGCATTGCAGCGACATCAGCTGGTGCCCTGAGCCACCTCTCCCGGTAATGATCGTTTGTGATGATTAACAAATTTGCTATTTTGTTGAGTAAAATGTTGGATATTGTGTTGGGAAATCATCATTTCAAGAACGGAAAAGTTTCAGAATATTAACTCTAGGAACAATTATGCCAGTGATGGTTGGAATCTCTGGAGCTATGCCATGATCCACAGTCGGCGCCCTCAGGACTTGGGGATCATGTCTCGAGACGATCTACTATCTCGTTAATTGCTCTTAGAAGCTCTATTACACTCTACATAAAATATATAAATTACGACGGAGCAATTTAGCATTGCTGATAATAAATGCAGAAAAAGAACGAACTTCTTGGTTCCGTGGGGAAGTCTAGGGAACACAGGAGATCCTAAAATACTTAGGAATTACCTAGTTACAACGTCTTTAACTGAAAAGTGTATGCTATTTCATGCAGAATGTAGAAAATTGTGTAAACAGAATCCACGCTTCCTGGGATAACTTGAGGAAAAATTGGTTTACGGCTTAACGTCTCCATATAGCCGTTAACAACGGTACTGGTTAAAAAATAGTATTTTCATCGAATTTTATCTTACTATTTACGGTGAAGATGAAGTTTTGTTATGCTGCGGCAATAACGGCCTTTTTTGACAGAAAATCTTTTATTGTGGGGACCTGGTACAGAAAAAGAAGTGGATAAAACTTGTCCTAATAGTAAATTGCTTTCTCTAGTTGTCTCTATTACATTGTGCAGTTAAAATCCACGTTTGCGGTTTCTTAATGCCGGAAAATTGGTTGACGGGAAAACTGCCGTTGAATTATTGGAACCAATTTTTTCACAACAATATTTATTCTTTTAAAAATTACGCATTAAACCGGTGACATCGCTGGGTTCTGCCTTGTCCCCATTATTTTCAGATCTAGTTATGGTAGACATGGAAAATGAATGTATTAACAAACCTTTTACACCTACCGGGAGCGGTACCTCAGAGCATCAACTGATGTCACTGCAGCGCCTCTGAACGGGAGGTCCTAGGTTCGAGTCCTGCCGGCGGCAGGATTTTCGACACTAGCTTTTCAGCTAGGTCGAATTCAGTCGCTGTCTGAAGGAGAATTCTAGCGGCCGGCTGCTCTGATCGGTAGTTTTCCGTGTTTTCTCCGATGAACACTAGGCGAATGCCGGAGCAGTACCCTAACAAACGGGCCACGGACCGCGCGCGATCTTTCCTTCTTCTTCCTTGTATTATCCTCTCCCCTTACACACACACTTATACTAACATGCACTACACTACCACATATTCCGGGAGGCCGGTCGGGAGCTTAGATCTTGTCCCGGCTGGGGCGGTGCCCCGCAGGTGGGAGAGTTCTGGTTAGGGGGAAACCCTACTAGCCGACGCTAGGTCGGCGCCGGATCTCGCCATTCAGCGGGGGAAGATCACCGCCCTCTCCGGAGAAAACACATGCACTACACTAAGGGGACTAATGACCAAAGCAGTGACGTTCCCGGAAACACGAATCAATCAATCAACCTTTTACACCTACTGTTGCGGCTGTGTGAGAAGTTTGAGGAGCGCGCCTAAAGCGGTGCGAGACGGCGGCGGGAAGCGGCCGGGCATCAGACCGGCAAAGGCGCCCGCCCAATAGGAGACTAGCAGCTAGCCGGCGCGGCGGCCGTGAAGCGAGGCTACGGCGCCGGCTGCTTTATATGGGGACGCCGCCAGTGACTGGCAGACTGAGCGGAGACAGTGTAGTGGAGTGACAGTGGTTTTTGGAGAGTGCGCGTTGGACGAAGCTATTTTGTGACCCGGCGATATTTTCTCGATAGCTCTACCGGTTTGTGGTGGTGACCCAGCGCTTTTTGGTACATCTCCTGGTTTTTGGCAATTTTGGCTTGTGTATGGTAAACTCTTTTGGATACTGACCACTGTTGTATTTTTCCTGTTTTTTTGTAAATAAACTTGTTGTTGAAAAATTAGCGTGTTTACCTGAAAATAACACCTATCAGTATGTTAGCTTTGCAGATGTCATTTTGTATTATACCAATTCACATGTAACACACACTCTGCGTATGTTTAATAACTATTATTTTAATTTAACTTTTACACATGAAATATAAAATAATCTGATTAATTATTTATATCTAACCATCATTAGCAATAATGCAAAGCTGTTACTAATTGGTATCATCAACTTATTGATAATGAAAAAGTTTTAATTTATCTTTCTAGTTTTCTTGTAATTTTTTAGTTATTTATTTATTGTAGTAATTTTTATTAAACATACAAACCATTGAAGAATTTTATTAAAATGTTCTCTTAATTTGAAGTTTTACATCTCGACGTTCAATGGCTACTTTTCCGGTTCTTCAAGAGTGTAAATTTAATATAAACAGAAGTTATTATGAAACAATGTTACATTTTATAACTTAAATCAAACTTACATCAAACAAATTGAAATAATAATCAATATGTACAAGGTACAAATGAACTCACCTTAAATTCTGTATTTTTTTGAAATTATTTCTAATCCGTGTTAGAAAAAGTTCCTACATCATTAATGGAAGCCATTTCTCCACTTTTCGTGGCGTCAGAGACCAGAATGAAGGGAGGGGTAAAATGGTAACGGACGAACGTTTAGAGACGTTAGATGTTTGAAAAGGAAAGGGAGTAGAATGGCATGGACTGTCTCGTAGTAAAGTTTTATAATTTCCTTGGTGCGGACTGGCTTTACAGATTTACCCCACCCTCTTGCTAACTGCCATCTGTAGTCGACCAAAGAACATATTTTTTGACATTTTCTCAACTTTTCGGTTTCGTAATAGTGAAACCGAAATATTATTTTAAAATATAAAGAAGAGTAAACTCTTTTTAAATGGCAATTTTGATTGACCATTTTCAAGCCGTTTTTAAGAAAATGGGGATTAAGCATTACTGGAAATGCGAAATTTGAAGCTCTTTTTCACAGAAATTATGAGTTTCGAAAACCTTCATTGGAAATCATTTGACACTTCCACTCACAAATGCAATAATGTATTCAAATTATGGATTTTAAATGTGAGAGATCTTTAAAAAATACATTTGTGTTATTTTTGAAAAACAACAACAAAACAAAACACCAAAATAAACTATACGTCATAAACAACAGTGAAACTAGCAGTATTCACTTGAAAAATTGTGAGAAAAAAATTTGGAGCCATTTTTGACAAAATGGAGTATGAATATTTCTGAAAATGCCGAATTTAGAGCTCATTTTAAGAGAACACTGTTGAGTTTTTTTATTTTTGGGACATTATTTAAATCAAATTACTCATAAATATAATAATGTGAAGAAATTGCCTCTAATGTAAATATTACCGACGTGAGAGACAAGTAAAAAAATTACATGTTTGTAATTTTTGAACAAACTAACGAATAGAGAAATATGGCGTTTATGTCATCTAATAGGATTTTTTGGCACTAGTCCTACCAAAATTTTAACCCTTAAGTATGACGCGCGAGCAATAGTCTCGTAACTGGGCGCGCGGCGTAGTGAATTTGCCATTCCATTTGCTTGATGTTGAACAACTAAAATGTAACTAAATGCTTAAAAAATCGTATTTATTGCACTAAAATATTTATTCCATTATTTTCTCATTACACAGTTTATTTAAAGAAAGTAAAACAAATGTAGGCAAAATAGTTGATAATTTTGCAAGATTACAGCCTGCCAGTAAGTCTATTTTGCATGATGTGCTTATTCGTGTACAAAACTATTTCATCTAAAATGTCTATGAAATTAATGAATGCAGGGAGTTCATCTTTCACGTTATTAGCCATTTTTGTATATGTGGTGGGAATACATTTCTTCAACATAGTTTTTTGTGTTCTAGAAAATTTGCTTCACATTGTGACATACCAGACTGTCACACAATATTTTGATGGGAATTGGGGACAAGAATTTATTAAATACTACGTAAAAAGTGTAAATGTTGAGGGCATAGGCAATAGGCAGGGCGTTCCTGAGCAACCAGGGAGGCGGAAGTAAATAAACATAGCGCGGCAAGTAACGGACAGAAGAGTGTGATATGGGCATGTAGGATTGGTGGTAAACTAGTAATGGGGTATGACGTAGAAGGGAACTGGAGATTATTTTGGTAAAACAAGAGACAAGAAGGTATGAAAGTTTTGGAGGGTTGAATCTCGTAATATTGGAGAGGAGATTTAGACCGCGTACCGTGCAAATCGTAGAGGTCATTGTAAATGATAGATGCGGGACTTGGTGGAATTTTGCAGGAAATAATTGGGCATTGAGGACTTATATTTTAAGTGCGTAGTTCTATTTGAAACTTTCAATAATTCTGGCACCAGGAGTAGTAAGTGAAACAATTAATAAGTTGAGGAGGACATTGATCCGACAGCTGATCGAGAACAAGATACAAGAAAGAAGGTTGGTCGGAGCGGTGGATTTTTCCTGGCCTCATCGTCCAAGAGCGCATGGATATATAAATAGTAAGAATAATAGCGCTAATTACAATTTTTACTACTGGTCGTGACCAAGGTGACATTTTATGTTACAAATAATTAATCGATGAATAAACTTACAACGTTCTCATTTTGAAAAAGAAAAGCTGATTATGATTTCTTTAGCATCTTGTGCAATCTATAGTTTAATAATCTGTAGTTTAATTTATTTCCAGAAACAAATTTCAGATTCCTCGCTTCTTCCGTATGGAGAGCGGATCGAATGATCGTTTGCTAGGAAGAAAGTAAGTACCGGTGACAATTATTTTCGTAAGAACCCAAGAGGCAGAGCTAGTAGAATAATTATTTCCCTTTAGATGTGTTTGCGGGAAATTTAAAATCGCAACCCTTTCCTGGCGCCCAAAAATGATATAAATTCGGAAACCGGTTGCATAAATAATTTGACAGAAACGGAGAGCGTTTCAACATAGGCGTGTTTTTCCAGTTTTTTTAAATTTCTGGTCATTGTTTCTTACGACACGATCTATTGTGTTCAAAAATATTTTAAAACGTATTCTCCGATGTTTAAAAAGTAAACTCATCGCTATTACTATGACTATTGTATTGTGATATGCGTATGTCTTCTTCAGATTTACTGTCGTAATCGAACATTTGTACATTTTCCGGTTCATTATCTGACGAGTCGTCGTCGATCTGTTCTTCCAAATGCGATTTCATCCCAAACTTTGTATCTAGAAGAATGCTGCTAGTGCTACGCATGCTTTCTGTTGTAAAAGATGACGGGAGAGTAGACGCAGTAGTTATAGATTTTGCCAAAGCGTTCGATGTTGTTCCACACGACCGACTTGTTCAGAAATTAATAAATTCAGGCATCGATCCCAGGGTGGTGGCGTGGATTAGCGAGTTTCTGCGTGACAAGAAACAGAAAGTCCGAATTGGGCAAGAGTTATCTTCCTGCGCAAGCGTTACGTCAGGAATACCGCAAGGGAGTGTCATTGGACCTCTTCTATTTCTAGCGTTCATTAATGATTTGCCAGCGCAATTAATTTCAAATGTTCGGCTATTTGCAGACGATTGCATAATATATCGCATTATAAATTCGAAAGACGATGAAAATATGCTGCAACGGGATCTTGATGCATTATCTTACTGGGCGGAAAATAATGGTATGACCATAAATAGTTCTAAAAGCAAATCTATCACTTTTGGCAGAGGTCACAATTACAGCGTAACAAATTACCGTTTAAGTAACGACATTATTCCGAGAGTTTCTTCGTGTAAGTACCTAGGTATCCATTTCGATAGTAAATTAAGCTGGAAAAATCACGTAGATTTTGTTGTAGGAAAGCGTGGAGATCTCTTCATTTTGTAATGCGTATCTTAAAAAAGAGTACAGTAAACGCGAAGGAAATTGCTTACTTGTCGCTTGTTCGTCCGATAATGGAATATGGAGCAATTTGTTGGGATCCGCACAAAATTATGCAGTGTAAGAATTTGGAAAGGATTCAGCGTAGAGCAGCTAAATTTACTTTCAGGGACAAGAAAAGGATAGGTGGGATTCACTCGAAAACAGGCGAACATTGGCAAGACTTTGCGCCTTGTATAAAGCTTATAGCGGTCATCCAGCTTGGAAAGAAATTAAACGGCGGCTAAATTTTCCTACGTACATCGGTAGAGGTGATCACAGGCACAAAATAAATTTAAGACCGCAGAGAACGGATGTCGGAAATTTTCTTTACAAATAGAACGATAAGAGATTGGAATAGATTGCCTGCAAAAACCTTTGAACCCTTTCCTCGAAGCGTTCAACAATTTAGGAAAGTAATTTAGGGCATTTCTAAGTTTGAGGTAGTTAACTAGGAATATTAAGTTATACAGTGAAGTGAAGTGAAGTGAAGTGTTGTGCAGTGTAGAGCGTGCGGTCTTCATTGTTTAAGCACTCAGTGCTGTATTAGATTGACGTTTCTTTTATCTTTTAGGTAATTTAATGTTTGTTTTTAAGATTCACCAGTTTTTATATTATTATTATTATTATTATTATTATTATTATTAATAATATTATTACTATTATTATTACTGTTATTATTATTACTATTATTATTACTGTTATTATTATTATTATTATGTTATTATTATTATTATTATTATTATTATTTTAGCATTATTATCAACATTATTATGTTATTTGCATGAAAATTAATATCTTACTTATGTAATTAACTGCCACCGGGTTACACCCAATTGCAGTTTAAATAAATTTATCTTATCTTATCTTATGACTTTTTAAAATTGCACAACTAGGCAAGCGGCGTACAGAGTACGCTTAGATGCACGGAAAAGGAAAAGAGCTCGCACACAGCTTACCCAACACAAATGAAAATACATAGGGACTCACAATCGGCAGAGCATCAACTGGCGCTAGGGTGTTAGGTGTCGGAAGTTCCGGCGTATCGGAATTTTAGGAAACATAAGCTCGGAAATGTCACGTGGCGTAATCTGTACGCCGCGCGCCCACTTACGGGTTAAAGAAAAAAATGTGGATTCGTTTTTGAAAAATCTTATTTTTGTTATTTTTAAACGGAAATACGAAAATCTATTTGGGAAATTTTAAAAACTTTATCTTCAATTTTTAGTTGTAGGAAGACGCGAAAAAATGCAACTTTTGCAAGTTTCGAAAATTTAGAGTTAATAGTGAAAATGGGACCTATTCCACTTTTATAAGTGTATTTTACTCTATTCGAAAAAGAAATTAAAAAATTGGAGCCATTTTTGAGAATATTTGGAAAATGTCTGAGGGGAAGCTTCATATCAAGTACGTCCACATTTTAAAGAAGGTTTTTCGAAGTTTCAAAGCTCACCTAGAACCGAATGGACAGGGGTTTCTTCAATTTAGAGAAATCCTACGTATTGTTTAGGCGGTAGTAATGTTCACAGACGGACGGACAGACAGACGGACGGACGGACAGATGGACGGACATATGCACAGATAGACGGACGGACGTTTTAAAAAAAAACACTTTTTCGGAATCAGGGGACCCCAAAATGTGTGTTTTCGTTGAAACCGAAATCGATTTTTTCCAGATTACTAACTTTTACTACGTATATTACTCCATATATACGTATGTACGAGAAAGTAAAAAATATCTGAAATAAAATTTATATACCTTGTAATTAAATTTTTATATTATAATATCCCATAATCAGGGAAACTGGACACAAACCTTATCGATATGGAGGTCTTTGACCCGGAAGCTGAAATACAGTACTTCTAATTTTCCAGTGTACGATTACAATACTTTCTCTTTTTACTACGTAAGGCAAGAAAGGAAACAAGTGAACAGCTCGAAAAAAAAACTACAAGAGAAGCCTGATTAATATTGGTTCAATATAGGGTACGGCTCACGTGAATATAGAAACCCTTTTCATAGCCCCAATAAAAATAAGAGGTTAAACGAAAAAAGAAAGGATTTTAAAATCGCAGGTTTGGGTACCTTGTCGTTTGTATCTATATTAATGTGCTGCAGGTTATATTACCGACTCCTCTTGACGAAAATTAAATGTCGTATCTCTCTCATCGTAACTACTATAATGAAGTAATCGTAAAGCAATATTTATCTGAAAAGTTCAGTTTTCCATCATTTGACATAATTCAGTAATATATCGCTCTTAAATGGTAAACAGGCCTACGATAATATTGTTTCTCCGTGCAAATGATATGATTATGGGCATGAACTAAAAATGACTAACAATCATTACCGATGTAACAAATATAATTGCAATATCACAATCTGATTACAATTACAATCTGATTACAATATTTCAGATTCTTTGTGGTAGCAGCACTAAGCACATACAAGATTAATTAAGTTGGAATAAATATTGGCTGTGATATTGTGGAATGTCATACAGGAACCGGTAATGAACAAAGTAGCATTTAATCCCATGTTGCATTTAATTTCATTTAAATCCGAATATCTGCGAAATACTTCATAACAATAACACTAATGAAGTTGTACATAGATACAAGAACACTCCTAAACATTAATCCCGTAACTCGTGTTTAATATGGTCGTTCAAATATCTTATCATTATGCTACATGCCTGTAAAACGGTAATCTCGGAATGAAAATACTAAAATATTTGTTTTATAATGTTTTCCATAATAATTAGAGTAAAATTATATGACTATCTTACGATTCAGCTCTAAAATAAAAAAATGATGAAAATCACATTTTGATATGAGTAGACTAAATATTATTTTATTATATTATATTTGCTCATATTCTGCAGATGCCAAGCGTTTTAAAGTTGTAAATAGATGACATTTCAAATTAATTTTATATTTCACAAAGAAATCTAGAACTAATACACTAGTTTAGAATAGCGCACCAGGAAAGTCTTTCTGCAGTAGCACCATCTGGGTGAGAGTGTTAGCAACAGAAATTATGCTGGTAGCACGAACTGCGGCTTGAAAACGTAAATTGGGTACTCACCGCAATCATTATAGATTTAGTTTATTTATTTTATTTATTTATTCAAAAACTGTATGTGACGTATGGGGGAGAAAATCATCTGCGCACGCTTTCTTGAGTTTCAGAATCCCTTCCCAACATTTTAACAATTAATAGTTGAAAGATGAAAAATAATAGTAATAATAATAATAAATTAAAAAAGCGAGAGATTAGCATTTCAAAAACTAGATATTTTCGTTGCCGAATTATAGGAAACTTATTTTTAACGGTACAGGAACGAACAAATTTGATTTTTCTGTATTGTTAACAAAATAGAAACTCCCCTAAGCTCTACTACTACACAAGCAAAAGGAAAGTTCAACCAAACGTGCGCATAGTGAAGCTACATTTACGTCCAGAAGCAAATCAAGGGTCCATCTCAGTATTTGCTCAATTGATCAGGGAAACTAGACAAAAACCCGATCGAGATGGGGGTCACTGACCCGGAAGCTGAAGTACATTACTTGTTACAGGCATATTGAGTCTTTTGTAGAGTCGTAGGCTTCCGCGGCCGGAGTTGTTGAATTCTTGGCTGTCCGGGATTAGCCGCGTCATGGTCGATGGTGCTGACGTTTCGGCCATCTTGCTGTGGCCTTCTTCAGCAGAACAGCTCTGAAGAAGGCCACAGCAAGATGGCCGAAACGTCAGCACCATCGACCATGACGCGGCTAATCCCGGACAGCCAAGAATTCATATTGAGTCTTTTTGTTTAAATTATACAATGCAAATGTAAACTAATTCATTATACTATATCTTCGTTTTGTTAAAGTAAACATTTTTCTTTTCGACGAAGTGTTTTCCCCTTCACTTGTTCCCCTCACAGTGATCTGGTTGCCACCAACATAAATGTAGTTTCTGATAGGACGTCCTTATTCGGCTTAGTGCAGAAAAACTTTCCTGGCGCACTGTATAATCCGAATCAGTCTTTGAAAATGACATATCTGGAGGCAATATAGAATTTAGCATTAAAATGTGTTAGAGAATATTTTTAACTACGACTAAATTACACAAGTGTAAATTTTGTCTTATATTGTTATGACAGTTTTTTTGATATTCCTATATGTGATTTCAAATATAGGAATTTCATCAATATCCTGATAAAGGAAGAATGGAGTCATGGAAATGCTTCACATCTATGGCCTCAGTTCAGACAACTTTTTAATATAAAAACAAACAACCTATTTTCTGAATACTTCTACGAAAGAATACTGATGCTGTTTTGATGTTTTAAAGGCTTTTGTTGTCCCAAGTTTTTGTGATCTGACATCACCTGTCATCGTCACTTCGTCTGAGTTGGTATTACTTCGCCACACCACAGTTCTGCTATGCTCTGCCCTTATACCTATCTCGTCAACTGTGCTCTTTTGCTCTCCGTTCAACAAGGTCAATTACATTTGCGATACCGCACTCGCGCAATAGTCATCCTCACACATCCTGACCGTGTAATTCTGTCTTCTCATTGTTCCGTTCCCGTATCATCCCGTAACGGCATCATACCGCTATATGGTCCGCTCGTGGCACATAGCGAAGTCGCTCGCCTTTCACCACTGAGGTCCGGGTTCGATTCCCGCCGAATCTCATGTGCAATTTGTTTCAACAAAACGAGTTTCGCTGCTTCACGAGGGCTAGTCCAACCCCTGTGAAGTATCCTAAACACTATCCTTATTCCTACCCAATTCTGGCCGCTGGGTAGTGACGCAGGAGCGCGTAGCAGGAGGCGCGTACGCGATGCTACCTGTCGGCCCTCTTGACAACTGACTGCGAAGTGACGTGACATGACATATTAGTAATGGAGATTCCTCCACAATAGCCACATTAATGGAGGATACTCCCCAGCGCAAAGCGCTCAACGCCCCTTAAGAGCTTGAAGACGCGTTGCGTCAAGTTGTAGACGCAACAACAAGAAATCCCGCCTAGGAATCAACCTACACCGCAGCATTTCCCTCCATGTCACCGCATCTCGAAACATTCCGTCTCTGCATCATATCATCCCTACAAATTCCCCCCCGTCCCTTTCATCGTCGCGGAATCATCGCATCCTAATATCGTCCCTCCCCACCATCCTCCACAGATCAAATGGCATTCCGCTCCCATCCATTCCACTGATACAACATTCCATTCCTACATCACTGCATTCCCACAACATTCCGTCCTCACATCTTTTCGATAGCTCATTTTTTCCTCTTCACATCTTTTCTCTCCCACATCATTACGTTCAAATTGCATTTTCTTCTTACACCATTTCCGACCTCAATCAGGCACTCACCACATCATCGTGTCCTCGCGTCGCTTCCTTGTTCAACCATTTATCGTTTCGTCCCCGTTTCGTCCCGTCCCGTCCCCTCCGCGTCCGCTCGTTCGCGTCGATCCCCTTCGAGCGAGTGCCTGATTCCCCTTCCAAAACCAATATACATGATGGAGGCTTAACCCCGCCCCACCAAACACGTTAAATTACTCAGCATATTAGCTTATGCTCGGGACTGTCCCGGCTGCGGCCGCCGCTAAGCCTACACACCCGGCGGCGGCAGTGGCGCGCGCTCGGCGCCCGCGGTGGCCACCAACACGTGTTGTTTATAGCCCGGACGCGGCACCGCCAGCACTGAGCGCGCCGGCCGCTTGGCACTCGCCGCGCGGCCTGCAGACAGCGCTGCGAGCGCCCGCTCGCCAGCTGTCGGCCCGTTCACGAATTTATGAGCGCGGCTGTATCGAGCGAGAGGGGACGGGAGGAGGAGGAGGAGGAGGAGGGAAGTGGGAAGTGGGCCGGAGGACGGGCTGGCAGGAGGGCAGGCCGACAGGCAGGCGTGGAAAAAGCGGCGCTGTACAGAATCACTTACTATATTTCATAGTCTACCGGGAGCCTGTATTTATGCGTAGAAGAGCTTGCCAACCCTTTGCTCTCTAGCGTAGAGGGCGCGTGGGGCGGCGGGAGCTTGTCAGCCAGTCGCAGCCCGTGTGGAACGTGCAGCGCGGAACAAAAAAGGGGAAGAGGGCGCTGTGCGGGGCGTAGTGGAGCGAGACGGGGGAGGGGCGGGGCGGGGCGGACCAGGTGCAGTGGGGCAAGCAGGGTGTAGCTCCCACCCTGAGTTGTCGCCGCTATTAATGTACTGTCGCGAATGCGGACACGTATATCAGGGCGCGCCCGAGCGGAGCCCTGCTAATGAACGGAGGGAACGTGGGAGGGTGCAAACGGGATTCGATCCGAGGCGGCGGGAGAGGGAGTAGTTGAGAGAAGCTGAAAGAAGGGCAGCCCTAGGTGAGCGAGGAGGGTAGAGAGCAGAATGGTAGAGAGCGAGGGAGGTGGGTGGCAGTGAGGGAGGATGGCAGACAGGAAGAGTGGTGATGCGAGTGTGGTAGAGAGCGATGATGGTAGAGAAATATGATAGCGAGCCACGCTAGTAGTTCACGAGAAAGCGAAGACAATGCAGATCGAGAACAAAATAAAGCAATGGCATTTGAGACGGAAAGTCTAAAAATGCATGTGGAAAGAGAGCGGAGGGGCGTGGCGGAGAAGGAACTAGGGCACGTGGCAGACGCCCATGCAGGTGCATGAGCAAGGCGAAGGGCGCGCCGCATGGGTTCGAGCGTGAGGGCGAGAGCACGTGGGCGGGCGCGCGAGAGTTCGAGGGGGCAAGAGTACGTGGGCGGGCGCAAGGGCGAGCTGGGCGATGACACGTGAGCGGGCACGCTAGGGTTCGAGCGGGGGCGAGAGTACGTGGGCGGGCGCGCGAGAGTTCGAGCGCGTGGGGGAGCGCGTGAGCGTTCGAGCGGAGGCGAGAGCGCGTGGGTTGGCACGCGAGGCTCCGAGCGGAAGCGAGAGTGCGTGGACAGGCGCAAGGGTTCGAGCAGGGGCGAGAGTACGTGGGCAAGGCGCGTGGGCGGGGCGCGGGCGGCGGCGAAGGGCGCTCCAAACGCGGAGGGCGCGCGGGGGCGTCGAGCGGCGCTGCGCGGCGCCTGGCAGTGGGGCTCTTAACGTTTATTAATAGCCGGAATGTAGCGCGACCGGCGCCAAGTGATTTCGGGGAAACGCACAGTCCCCGAGCGCCCCCGTGCGAGCGGGCGCCGAGTTAGAATATGATGAGAGCAAGACCCGCAGGCGCCCGACACGCGGCGCGCAACCTGCAAAATGTGATACAAGCGCTCCCGCGCGGCGGAATTACCAAGCACATCTTGCGATCGGGATTGCGAAATAGTGTATACTTTAACGAGCGTAGAATCATAGCTATTATTAACTACTTGATGTTTACCGCACGAACGACGAACGAGCGAGTGTCATAATTTCTACGAGTGCGTATTAGCCACTTTAATCCAATAGAAGACTACACTTTCCCTATGACTCTAAAATTGATGTTTTAAAAATCGTAAATGAAAACATTGGAAAGTTTTTTATTTTTTTAAAATAATTACATTCATTGTACTTGTTATTTCATTAATTATTTTATAACATTAAATACAGACAAGGAAATAAAACAAATGTTACAAACATAAATACTTTAGATTTACTTTTTGGAAAAATTAATTGTGAAATTAGAACAATTGGTAATACTTATTATCTAAGTAGTTTGACCCTATCTATTATACTTGTTAAATAAGTAGTTTTATTTTTCCTTACCTACATACATCCCTATCTACATTACCTTTATCACTGTTACTTCTACTAGAATCTATATTTGTAAATCAAGCTGGGCTCCTTAACCTTACAAAACGACCACACAACACCCAATGTTCTCTCAACCTAACAACGACCCACTCGCATACTGTTTCGTGATTCACCTGTTTCAAAACCTGCCGCGGCAGAGCGGAAAGAGCTCTTGCCCTCTGAATGCGAATGAGAGAACTGTTTGTAAACAGCATAGAATCGTTTCGGTTGTTAATCGTGTAGATTGTTATAAAAAGCTAAATGCTAAGTACTAAATAAAGCATGTTTGAAAAAATATGTTGAACGTATTTAGAAAAAAAGTTTAAATTCTTTATGAGAAATCTATTCGTCCTGGTTGCTTTTTAAATGTGAGAAAACAAAAAATTTAAAAGAAAAAATACAATTTACAAATCCATAATAATCAGGAGAAATTCTCCAAGTAATAGTTTTAAACACTCCATCATAAGAAATGCAACATATTGTCAATTTCTAGTTAACAAAATGCACATCTTAAACTATAAGGAGTCTCTTTGGTTGTGAAAGTGTAAGTTATACCAAGTTTCTAATGACTATGACCTAAATCATTCAGGTTTTCCCACAATTTCAAATACCAAACACCTTTTAATGAAATTGTGGTAATTCTTCGCAAAAGTAAATTCGTTATACTAGTTTCAGAGTTTGAAATAACACGCATTGTTTGAGCGGGGACTCATGGAGAGCTAACGCGACCAGGACACTGTACATCACAGTTTGTTTTACCGTAAATGTAAGAGCGAAATTGCTGAAAATAGCAAATAAGCAAAGTGCAGTGCAAATAACAGTAGATAAAATTTGGACTGCTAGTTATATTTTTGTTCCTAATTCAAAACATGTACATGTTACTAGAAGCAGACCGATATGTGTGTAAGTGGCCTAAAGATTTTGCATCCTAACTCAAACGGGATAGTATTACAAAGAACATATATTTTTAAAACTGACAAAAAAACTCCAAAAATATTATCGCTTCATTTATAAGTCCCTCGCGCAATGGACGGGTTGTAAGAAATTCAAGGCACCATCGACACAAAAATTATTAAACGAGCTACTACTCTACTAGAAAATAGATCTGTTCCCAAGGCAATCATGAAATAAATTTGAAAGGAAAATGCGATGAAGGAAGCACCAGGCGCATACGCAACCCGCAACACACGTCACGCAACAAAACATGTTTCCATCGTGCGTAACTGGACAATGTTGCATCTTAGAGTTTTTTTTTCGTGTTTCCGGGCGCGTCAACTGCTTTGGTCATTAGTCCCGTTAGTGTAGTCCATGTTTTTTCTCTCTCGGGAGATGGCGGTGATCTTCCCCCGCTAGATGACGAGATCCGGCGCCGACCTACCGTCGGCTAGTGGGGATTCCCCCTAACCAGGACTCTCCCACCAGCGGGGTACCGCCCCAGCCGGAACACGCTCTAAGCTCCCGACCGGCCTCCCGGAATAGGTGGTAGTGTAGTGCATGCTAGTGTAAGTGTGTGTGTAAGGGGCGAGAGGATAGTACAAGGAAGGGGAAGGAAAGATGTGGCTCGTTTGGTAGGGTACTGCTCCGGCATTCTCCTGGTGTTGATCGGAGAAACCACGGAAAACTACCGATCAGAGCAGCCGGCCGCAAGAATTCTCCTCCAGACAGCGATTGAATTCGACCTAGTTGAAAATCTAGTGTCGAAAATCCTGCCGCCGTGGGGAGTGGGAACCTAGGACCTCCCGGTCAGAGGCGCTGCAGTGACATCAGTTGATGCACTGAGCTACTGCTCCCGGTTTGCATCCAAGAGGTGCAGGTCGAAGCGGGGAGGGTTGGAGCAGAGCGGGGAGTTTGGAGCGGGGCGGAGAGAGGCGGGGATATAAGTAGTTACTGTCATTTTTAACCATTAATGTACATCAATCCGTTTTGTAAAGAACAATATTAAATAATAAATAAATTTCCAGGCAACGCCGGGCAACGTCTACTAGCAGACACAAAATTGAAGCCGGTGTAGAAGACCGAAGGCATGAGGGTGAGTGCGAACACCACCCTGCTCTAGATTTGCGCCTTGTTTTCCAAAAGACCTCGCAGTTGTTGTCGTAATTGAAAGACTAGTGGTTATAGAATTTTAGTTGATCAAAGTAATACATGCCTTGAAGTTAGTGAGGCTATAGAGACTATGATGTTTAGTGGAAAAAGTAGTGGTGCTAAAAAAGGGCACGTACTTTCTCGTCCGTACTTTCATGCAAAATTGAGCAGAACGTACTCAAATTTTCGAAAAGATGTACATGACCTTATTTAAAAATCTATCTTTAAGAACAGATTTCATTAAGGAGAAAATCTTTATCTACATAATTGTAGTCGTAGGAAGACGTAAAGAAATTTTGAACTCATGCAATTTTCGAAAAAATAGAGTTTTCAATGAACATGTGACCTCCACTTTTCTCTTAAACGTCCTTTACTTACAACCAAAAACAAAACTTATTGAAAATCGATGGAACCATTATTTTGAAAATTTGGAAAATGTTCCAGAGGCTTTATGAAAATAACTCTCCAAAATATCAAATTTCATATTCAAGGGACCGCGACATCAGCTAGATCGATTGAGACGTATCAATTTTAGAGAAATTCCGCGGAACGGTTTAGACGCTAGCATTGTTCACAGACGGACAGACAGACAAGGCAGACAGACAAACAGAGAGACGGACAGACAGACAAACGGACAGACAAACGGGCAGAAGTTTTGCCGTCATTCGAATTTTTGCTATCAAGAACACATTAAACATGGCTACGCCACATGTTAGTTTTTTTTTCTTCAAAATTTAGCAACTGGATTTATCCAATTTTCCAGTGCCAGTGTCCAACAATACGAGTTTTTCTGGCGAAAACTCGCTGCTTTACATTACTTTCTCTCTACTCTGTAGCGAGAAAGTAAAAATTATGCGTATTGATATTGTAATATTTGACTCATGACACTATTCTCAGCACCTATGTCCCCCGTTGTTAACAAGAATAATGGGTGTTATTAATTACATAACTCAGGTGGACAAACGCTTCATGCGACATGTACGTCAGCCATGCCTTAATACGTCTTACAGAAAAAATCTATGACGTAATGATTTGTGCAATAAAATACCATAATACCGATTTAACGTATCGAAAAAGATTGTTTATAATGATAATTCACTAAAAGCAAGTTAGTAGCACGCAATGTATCATAATGATCGTTGAGAATCTTCTTTCGTTGATCGGTTAAACCAACTTCCCGATCACCGTTTCGCCCTCTTTGGAAGCGCCCCCAACCCCCCAGGGCCACTTCGCCCGAATAAGCCGTCGAGATACCGCCACCCCTTCCGGCGCGCCCTCGCCCCTAAACTGCGCCACTTGAACGGGGAATCCCCCACCCCCACCCCCACCCTTCCCCTCGGCCGTTATTTGTGAGGGAGAGCGTCATCGCTGCGAGCAACTACAAGAGACGAAAATTACCCAGCCTGCCCTGCCACCCGGTTCGACCTGTTTTGCCCGATCACAGCCCCGTTGTGGGTAGATCACATGCTGAATTGATTGATTGATTGATTGATTGACTGATATTTCTGGCGTGCCAACCTTGTATAAGCCCATGTGAGTAGATCGGATGCTGATTGATTGGTTGACTGATTATTCCGAGCGCGACAACCTTTGTTATAAGTCCCATGTGAGTAGACCGGATGCTGTATTGATTGGTTGACTGATTATTCCGAGCGCGACAACCTTTGTTATACGTCTTATGAGCGTAGATCCACCACCTCCTAGAGTTATAAAGCCTGCTCACTGTTTCGTGACGTCACCGTAGGTAGTCATGGAGAGCGTCGGTCACTCCTCGCTTACCTTTTCCACAGCATTTTCCACGTCAGAAAACCCGTTTTCACTCCTTTTGTATCAAAAAGTAACAATTCATGATAAACTTTCTTTAAAGTACATTTTTTAATAAACATTGGTTTTCAACACAGTATATTATCGTCTATTTATTGGGAATACAACTGATGAATTTACTGCAAAATATTCGATCTTCTGCAATTTGTTTGATAATCTATCATTTTCCTTTGACCAAACTTAACAAAAATACAGCTTTCCAGCGTAAATGTTTGACTAAATCATTTACTGAATGACCGTTAACACAAGCATCATGAACTAATTCTCTCTCAAATATTTTAAGATTGTGGGCCAGCAAACATTTCTTTCATTGGTGACTTTTGAAGCGTTCCTTATTACAAGGAGTCATTGGGAGCAGTCACCCATTCTCCTCTCATATTTTGTTCAGTGCATATTCCAGGAAACTAAATACTCTTCCCTTTTTTAATACAATAGTATTTCAATGCTAGATTAAAAACTTTGTTCTGAGCACATGGTTTTTATTAAACATATTTCTTTACAATACATTAAACCTAATTATTTGCAAAATAATACCCAACATCTATTTATTTACAATATCATACACATCTATTTATTTACAATAAATCACTGAATTTATTGGAATGTATGTAGTGTTCTCTGTAATTTCCATTTCCAGTCTTTCTCGCTTTTCACAAGAGCCTTCCCGTCTGGAACACACCTTGAAAAGGTGAGCTTGGACAGTTAGGGAACACAGATGGTACAACATCACTTCTTAACTTCGGTATATTCAGTCTGGATGACAGTTTCTCTCCTTGTTCATTATACACCACTTTCTCCCAAAATGTTATTTGATGGAAATGAAGGTGGCATCCCTGAAACAAGAAAAAATAATATACTATAACAATAATAATAATAATAATAATATTGAGGTTGCATGAGAGGTAAACTAAAATTGTACAGTGGTTAGTCTATAATATCCAATATGTACATAGAATTGAAGTTTCACTTTCAAACCAATTTTGCTAAAGAACAAAAAATTTGAAATTAATTCATGAACCACTGAGACTTTTGCTTTCATACTTCCCTAAGGTAATTCCTTTGACATAAATTATTGTTTTGTTTTAGTAACTCATTCATACAAGTTACAGGAAATCTTTAAGATTGTTAGTGGGGTTATGAATATTTTACGCATTACTTACAATTGAATGCTATAACTTAAGTGCTACAATTCAAAGATTATTTAACTGATAGTTTAAGATTTTACTATCACTATTCACTTAACAGTATAGAGATAATAGTTGCAAGTTCAGCATCATATTACAAGGAGGAATTGCGACATCTAATTGCAAACAACTTGGTTTCGTGATAGAACATTAGGAATATTACTGAACAATGTCAAAACCTTTAGCAACTTACACACAATTTATGCTTTTATTAAATAATAAATATAATAAATGTAGGTTCCACATGTGCATTTGAAGCACAGCCTTATCCCCGAGGATTTGGAAGGAACAAAATCTTCTCTGCGAATACCAGCCGTCTATGTTTTCCACAAAGCAGGATCTTTTGGAAAACCAAAAACATGTACTTTCGAGGCTTCATCGCAGTTTCCTCCACACCTCGGAACTACACATCTAAACGGCATATCAAACCAGCAGTATAATACAAGTATTAACTGCACCGAACACACGGACAACACCAGACGAATTCAAATGGAAACATGGCTGCACCCAGGCCACCCATGCCTCATGACTACCTACGCCGCCATCTTAGTAACGTCACTAGTCACGGCATACTAGTGAGCAGGCTTTATAACTCTAGGAGGTGGTGGTAGATCGGATGCTGAATTGATTGACTGACGATTCCGGGCGCAACAACCTCTGTTATAAGTCCCACGCTTTTATCCTGGGAGGTGGCGATGATCTTCCCCCGCTGGATGACGAGATCCACCTACCGTCGACTAGTGGGGTTTTCCCCTAACCAGGACTCTCCCACCAGCGGGGCACCGCCCCAGCCGGAACAAGCTCTAAACTCCCGACCGGTCTCCCGGAATATGTGGTAGTGTAGTGCATGTTAGTATAAGTGTGTGTGTGTAAGGGGAGAGAATAGGACAAGGAAGAGGAAGAAAATATCGCGCGCGGTCCGTGGCCCGTTTAGTAGGGTACTGCTCCGGCATTCGCCTGGTGTTGATCGGAGAAACCACGCAAAACTACCGATCAGAGCAGCCGAACGCTAGAATTCTCCTCCAGACAGCGACTGAATTCGACCTAGCAGAAAAGCTAGTGTTGAAAATCCTGCCGCCGTCAGGACTCGAACCTAGGACCTCCCGGTCAGAGGCGCTGCAATAACATCAGTTGGTGTTACTTGGATAAATTATGGAAAACTATGAATGATGATGATGATGATAATAATAATATAATAATAATAATAATAATAATAATAATAATAATAATAATAATAATAATAATAATCGATGAGGACAGCCAACCGCTAGAATTCTTCTCCAGCAGATGAATTCGACGTAACTATGTAGGTTGTGTCGAAAGTCCTGCCACCATCGGCAGATGAACCGTAAGCCCTTTCTCCTGATCAGAGGCACTGCTGTAACGTCAATTGCTGCTCTGAGCCATCTAAGTCGGTTGAAAGTAGAAAGTATTGTTCTAGAACAACTGACAACTGACTAGACGAGACGAGACACATACAAAATACAGCGTCGTCTGGAATGGAGGATTACTCCGCGCTCAACGCTCGACCAGAGGCGAAGAGACGCGTTGCGTCGATAAGTTGAATTAAGGGCGCAACGAATTAAAAATATCCTCTTCTTCCACGTATCACATTCAAGTACGCAAAGTAGAACTATAATCGTACTTCTTTAGCGTCGTTCTATTGCTCATATTTCCAACACAGCAACGTTCTTGACTAACTGTGGCTAGTCAAGTTGTCCCCAACGGAATACCATCGAGTCGTCATAGTCACATCGTGGACTTTCCGTACTACACCATCCCCTAGCCGTAGATGCTCTGTCCCTTTAGATGCTCGGCATAGGCATGTCAACAACTTTTGCAAAGATATGCCTTCGTTTCCGTATATAAACTCTACCCCTCCACTACATATTTCCTCTGCTCGAATGAGACATTCCATCTCCCCCGTACAGACATGTCATCGCCTCGCTACTAACACGCCATCGGCCCAGAAAAGACACACAAACGCGTCGGTTTAGTTCCGACAGTCATGGCAGGAGGCGCAATAACGGTGACAGTAACTTAACATTCCGTCACTCGCGCGGCCATTCGTAACACCAGTACTCGCGCGTTGGACTCCGTCCAACACAACTATTAAGGAGTTTATTTTTCTCATTAACATCATTTATACATTTTTCTTATATATCTGTGCTTATATTATAATTGAATATACCATGGAAAGATACGTAAATAATTAGTTGCAAACCATTTTGAAGATTTTATTATATTTCCGTCACTCGCGCGGCCATTTGTAGCACGAGCACTCGCGTTGGACTACGTCCAACGCCCGCATTATTTAGTTATAACATTTATGTTTTTGCACACTAACTAAGAAAAATGCATAAACACAATATTTAAAATATTAAACGTTCTCATATTATAGAAAAAATATAATTTTTATGAATTACATAAAAACACTGTTCTATACGCCAGTACCCGCATGTTGGATTCTATCAAACAGGCACTAAGATTTTACTTCAGGGTATGGCGACACTACGCATAATAGAGATAAGAAGTTTATCGACATCCTTCCCAGATACCATTCGTGGAATAGAAGCATTGTTTTTGTACGTGGAAGGCTAACATTCCTTTCTTAACAAGAAAAGAAACTTCTGTTTGACCCTATCCAACAGCGCGAGTGACGGAGTGTTAATTCTGCCGTCGAATCTTAATCCTGATACCTCAGATGTCAGTCTATCCCTTTCATTTCCGTATCACTCCAGTTCCAATCTCGTGTCTCGTATCGTCACCTCTAGTTATTCATTGAATCAAAAAAAAAAAAATCAAGCCACCGACGCAATTCTATTTCTGTATTGTACCGATCATTTCGTAACAAGATGAGAACATTAACTCCTCTCACTTCTCCGCTTCCTCGCAACCTCGCTCTACAGCTTTTTATTTTTTAAATTTATTTTACGTCAAAAGAAACTAGTTAAAAACTGCGTATGACGTGCTATGGGGAAAAGTGTGCACATTTTCGAAATTCTGTGATCCATACACTAAGTCATATACTACTTAAATTTGAAAAAAAAGCTCCCATGTAATAAAATCTATTTTCAAGGATAAATAAGCAATACATTTTGGGCTCTTATCCATGTTCTCCTTCGGAATAATACTTCCTTCCGAGACAACATGGTAACGATAATTTGAATAACTATATTTCCCACTGAATTCTAGAAGAAGTGTACAGATAATGAAGTTACATTTATGTCCAGAAGCAAAACAAGGGGCCATCTCAGCATTTGCTCAATGGATCAGGGAAATTGGACGAAAAACCTGATCGAGATAGGAGTAATTGACCCGGAGACTGCAATACAATTCTTGTTACAGGTTGTTTATACACATTTATACAGTTTTCACATTATACATTAATGAAACTTTTCTTGTGATGCTCAGTATAGTCTCTAATTGTATAGAAACAGTTATGCAGAAGAAACGATTTCACTTGGGGTTTCAACTTTTCTATCGAATTTAATCGTTTAATGTCGTCTGGCAAAGTGTTGTAAAATAATGTACGAGTATTGTACGTGATTTTCTTTTAATGAGCTGTTGATACTGTCACCTGATGAATATGATTTCTACGTCGAGTGTTATAGTAATAGAAATGGGCGTTTTCTGAAAATATATTACCGCCCTTAAGCACGTCATTTTTTACAAAAGCCACTGATTCGTAAATAAACAGACAAGGTAATGGTATAATTCCTAGATTATTGAAGAGAGGCTTGCATGAATCACGTGGGTGGGATTTGGTTATTATTCCTACAATTCGTTTTTGTAATCTAAAGGTCTGGGAGCTGTAAGATATTTTCCTCAGAATATTATGCCATATCTCAGCTTCCCCATGCCATCTCCAAAGGCAGGCGAGGAGGACCTGCCCAGACCAGAGCGCCACGCCCCCCCCCCAACGCCTTTCCCCTCCACCCGCACCCTCTCCCAAGTTGGCCGTTAGAAGTCACATGGTGTGATCTGAAGATGTTATGAGTTAGCAACAAATATAAGCCTCCCCGCCCCGGCCCGCTCCGTTCCACCTCGTTCGCGGCACAACTTCCTTCGCAGAGGCGAGGCATGGTTGTGCGGGGGCGGGGCCGGGCGGGGCGTGGGCGGGGCAGGGCCGGGGCGCCTGCCGATTGCCCTTTATTAGTTCGGAGGGTGCGCCAGGGCGTGGGTGGAGTGGCGGAGTGTGGCGCGGCCTGACGCGATGTGGGTTGGCGGGAGTCCCCCCGCCCCCCGCCCCGAGCGCACCGCTTTGTGCGCGAGGGGCCCGGGATCAATAGCCGGGACAAGTGGACGGGACGGACGTAATGACGGGGATCCTGTGTGCAGGGTGGGACACTAAGATGAGCCCCAGGGGATCCTGGAAATTCGCGACAATTTGAATTAATCCAAAATGTATTACAGAATGGTAGTTAAAAAACGAAGTCAAAATATTATTTCCTTGAGTGATTTACTTTTTCTAGTTTTAAATATGCGGAAATTTCATTTCATATTTATAAAATTGGAAAATATTTAAAAGAAATAAATTGCAAGATATGATATTTTGTAGAACTAATATGATTAAAGTTAGTGTTTCTATGCCGAGGGTTTCAAAATTGTGCTTGAAGTAAATTGAAGCACTGAAGATGTTTCTAAATAGTGATGAAAGATTTTTTATACAAACGCTTTTTGCATGCAATCAATAAAAAGCAAAATTGTAAACTGATACATTTGAGGCGCATATTACGACAGATCTGCATTGTACGCAGCCCTCCAACCAGGCTCAGATCTGCATTGTACGCAGCCCTCCAACCAGGCTTGATATGGCCAGCCGGCTGTCAGTATTACAATACACTCGCTGTTCTCTAATGACTCAAATTAACTCTCGAGTTGTCACCTTCTCCTTGCCTAGGAGTCACTGTCTTGTCACTACAAAATCGTGAAGAAATGACTTATTACCAATATCAGGAAGGAGGCACTGGTGTGCTTTTTTCATTTGAAATAAAGTTTGTGAAGGGATAGCAATACGAAGTATGGAAAACTTAGAATGGATAAGGGATGAAGAGATGGGTTACCGGAAAGCGGAAAGAAGAGGGTAGATAGAGAATAGTAAATGGGAATTTAGGATATAAGACGGGGGAAGTAGGAATGAGGAAGTGATGGGAAGGGATCAGAGATGAAAAGAAAGAGAAGAGAGAATAAAGATGCAAGGGGCACAGATTCAGCAATACAGATGTTAAGGCGATAGGGTAGGGAGAATATGAGGTAGGAGAATAACGACGGGAGTGTGAGGGGGAGTCGTGAGACGCATGTTGGGGAGGTAGCGGGACCAGTGGTGAGCAGGCTACTGATAGAGAGACGGAGGCCGGCAAGTGATCAGCAAGGAGAAGGCACAGGGAGTCGAGGGGAAGCCAAAGGCGGAACGAGAATCCGTGAGTGCAAAGGGCGGGGAAGCGGTGCGGAGAGGCGAGGTGCGGTGAGATGTGTGGCGAGGGGAGGTGAGGTGGAAGTGAGAGGCAGATGTGGGGGTTGAGCCGAGAGGCGAGAGACCCCGTGTGAAGGGGGGGGGGCGAGCCCGAAGAGGCGTCGGGCGACAGCTAATTAATTGATTAATTGGTTTTTTCGTCTTTCTGGGCGCGTCAACTGCTTTGGTGATTTTTACCATTAGTGTAGTGCATGTTTTTTTCTCGGGAGATAGAGGTGATCTCCCCATGCCAGATGACAAGATCCGGCGCTGACCTACCGTCGGAAAGTGGGGTTTCCCCCTAACCAGGACTCTCCCACCAGCGGGGCACCATCCCAGTCGGGACAAGCTCTAAGCTCCCGACAGGTCTCCCGGAATGTGTGGTTGTGTAGTGCATGTTAGTGTAAGTGTGTGTGTAAGAGGGAGAGGATAGGACAAGGAAGAGGAAGGAAAGATCGCGCGGAGTCCGTGGTCCCTTTATTAGGGTACTGCTCCGGCAATCACCTGGTGTTGATCGCAGAAACCACGGAAAACTACCGATCAGAGCAGCCGGCCGCTCGAATTCTCCTCCAGACAACGACTGACTTCGACCTAGCTAGTGTCGAAAATCCTGCCGCCGTCAGGACTCGAACCTAAGACCTCCCGGTGAGCGTCGCGCTGCAGTGGGGGGCGGGGCGGAAGGTGCGAAGCGGTGCCCGCTGGGCCGGGGGAGGTGCGAGGCGCGCCCAGGACGGCCTCTTCCGGGAGGCGACCGCGTGTTAATATTAAAGCAGGGGGAGGGCTATTAGGGCGCTCCCCGCGGGCACGAGCCACACCTCGCGGCCCCAGGGGCGGGCACCAGACACGTCGCACAGCGGCCGGACAGGGTGGGGGGGACGGGGGGCGGCGCCGCCTCGGCAGCACGCGCGTGACACGTGCCGTGATAGCCTCCACCGCCCGTACGGATTTGCAGAGCAGAGGTCCCTGTTGGGCCGTCAGCGACACTGTAACGTAGTAGTCGCTTGTTTGTCGTACGTCCTGCCTACCTGCAGAAGGAGCTGTTGGTAGACATTTTTTTTATATTTTATTTTGAAATTTGTTCGCGAACAAACATTTGGCAAATTTGGGACATAAAATAAATAGCAGTATACTTTGAAAGGTTGAAGTGAGGAGACGTACATGGCTTTTCAGATTCATGATAGCTGTGAAAGATAAGTTGTGAATAGTTTTCTCGAATAATTCCATAAGAACTCGATGTATTAGAACCTTGGAAATACTGTGAAGTATTAAAACTATATTGATAAGAGCGAAATTTATTTCTTAAGGAGAGTTGGCGGTTGGTCAGCTGGACCATGCTTGGCATTGCTGACGATTGCGACACTAAAACACACAGAATCGCAGTAGAGAAGAGTCGGTACTAACAGTAGTCCTAGGCACTATTGACTTTAAAAGAACATAATTGACAAATGGGTTTTCGCAAGTAGAATAGTTTGTTAAATTGTAAGTCAGAGAATCCCTTCAATCCTCACCATCCCGAAGAGAAGCTGAAAGATAACTTTTCTTTGACTTTATATACTTGGGATATGGATCTACAGTTTTGAAACGCTGTGAATGAGCAGAGGTAACTCTTGGACTCTGGATATTAACATAAAAAACGTTACCAACAGTACTCCGGATCGCTCTCAATTTACGAAAAATTTCCACCATGAGGTAACTTGTTAAGTGTTAAATTGAAATGAAAACTACCAGGAAACAATGAACCTTTTGTAGTACAAGATGAATACAAGTTAAAAAGGGAAAAAACAAAAACAAATTAGTGTCGAATTATGCTTTTAGAGACAAGAATGCTGGAAATCGACTAGATGGCTTAGTTGAACTGAATTGAAATACTGATATTATGAACGTCCTTTCAGGAATGGTCCACGTTTGGAAGACTACAAGTAAGCAGAGCGGGTTAGAAGACCGTGATACGGTCATTCGATCTTTACAGAGAAGTGTTAACACTAGCAGTATAACTACGATATTCTCGATACAGGTTTGGTGGATTACATTTTAAAATGTTTCGTTAAGAAGCCGATGTTAACCCTTTCACTGCTGAGGTATTTTGCATACTTTGCATACCAAGGGTGGGAAACCGATTCACCTCAGGGAAAACTGAATATAGTTTTACTATTTTTACCGTAAATGTCGTAATATTGTTTTGGTTATGCACCTTAAACATTATTTTGACATATTAATAAAATATTTAGCGATTTCAACAATATATTTTACATCTAGGTCTGCGGCCACGACGATGAAATCTCGAATGGCAAATCATGCCACTTTCTTGAACACGTCGTTCTATTCGTATAGTCTCTTTCATTGATTCGTATCGTCTCTTCCACAGTTTCTAAGCTGTTTGAGAGCTGTTTGACTGTATGAGTCATCATTCACGTTTCATTCGTCTTCAGCCCAAATGATACCGTCAACTTTACCTATAACCTCTACACGATCTTCATCACTCTCATAAAACAATCTTTCTACTTCACCATATTCTTCACACAAATCGTCTGGATTGTGAATACTTAATAACTTTTCAAATCCTCCAACAATTTAATTCTTCAACATGTTTTCATACTAACGTACAAGTACTATAATAACACTTCGTAGACGTGCCCACAACCCCACCTCCCATCTCACGCCGATAACTTAACCTCCAACTACGTTATTAAATCGCAGTGAATCGCCGTAAAAAGGGTATAGGCCAAAATAAAGGGGTTTCCAACAAAATATTTTAAGTAGATATGTAAAAAATAACTACACAAGATATCCGAAAAGTAAAGAAATTATAAGATGATAAAACAAATCAATTATGCACAAATTATATATGCGACAAAGAAAATATGCGCTGAGGTAACTCAGTTACCTCCCTCCATAGCAGAAGAGTTAAAGAAAATACAGCGTTCTAATCTCCTTTAAATTTTAGAACCTATATGCACCTATACCTCAATCAAATATCAGAAGCTAAAAGTTTGGCCTTCTAAAGTACCTACTCTATAACTAATAGCTGATGACAGCCAGCCAGATTCCACTTTGTCAAGACAAAGATTTTAACAAACAGTGACTTTGTTTTTCCAAGTTGAAATTTATAAAAGAAAATAACAAAATCAATTTATAATGATCTGAAACAATACATGATTTGAAAATGATTTTACAATACATGGTCTGAAAATATTACTTAAATCATTGGCTTACAATATTTTTTAAAGAAAGTTAATATATTTTTACAAATGAAAGAACTAACAAAACATATAAATTATATTATAGTAAACGCATTATTCGAGAAAATTCTTTAATAGTATATTACTGAAATGTCCTTCAACAATAAATTCGGTAGGAAGTACGCCATATCTGTTTTGCAATTTCAATATCGAAGCTCGATTATCTGAGTATTTTGGAAACATGAAATGAAGTCCCTGATATATAATCCGAAATAGTGTATTTGGAAGTGTGTACAAGAGTAGTAAACCATTACGTAATGTTCAAATATTATGAAACCTAACAAAGTTTGTTAATGAAAACCAACACCACAAAATCACTCTTTTAATTTGTATCTTGTTGATATCATTCTGGAATATTGCTTATTTAAGTTCCATCGAGATATATGCACCTAAATGCTGTGCGTTATAATTGATGCAACATGCGGTTTCTGTGGCCCACAAATAGATGCTCATTACCAATTCAATAATACAATGCTTATAATATTCTAATAAAAATATTTCTGAAGCATCAGAATAGGTCAAAAGCATGCAAATGAAGGACTTTTTCTATATCAGTTTTCTGAAAAAAGAATTCTGTGTACGTTTTCGTTAAATTTTAAGTATTTATCTGCAGTAATAATTTTATGAAGAAACGCAAATTAAGGATATTTTTCGAAGAAAATGAATTGTAGAGAAATAGGGGTTGTGGAATACATGTTTCACTATGCTTGCCTTCAAGATGATTTTTCTTGAGAGTTGGAATATTTTAGAAGTTACGAATGCACATGGCTTAATTTGCCGTTAACTCTAAATTAAATACTGATTAATTTAGGAAGAATTGACGAATGTCACTAAAATATTTTAAAAAGTTCGACGTATCACACACGAGTAGAATCTTATTACCCATCGACTGACGTAAAATTCATGTCATCTTTTTTTACAATTTTTACTATGAAACGGGAAATACATGGAGGCATTGCCAACCTCGTCGTGTTAAAAAACTGACGCAGACCAGCATTGGTGTTTCCGAAACACGAATTGGTACTAATGACCATGTTTCAACCTCATAGATGTTTTTGTCTCTGATATATTTACCAGAAATATCAAATAAATTAGATCTTCTATGACAAAATAATTTACACAATGTAGTTCAGACTTCCGTTTCACCGTCCGTCCTTCAGACACTTGAAAATAAATGCAGAGAAATAATATTATGTGATAGGTACATGTCATGCCCAATATGAACATGTATAGCAAAAAAAAAAAACAACAACAGTATTTCTTGTCTGCATTTCACAGAGTGAATACATTATATACAGTCAGTGGGCTAGATTACACAACAAGAAATTCCACTTACCATATTTTTTATCGTCCATTATTACATATGAGGAGAAAATCTAAAGAAACAAATTGGAGCGGTTTTTGAGAAAAAATAGAAATTGCATTAAGTTCAGACTTTAATTACGTGAAATCAGCTCATTTCCGAAAACAAAATGTACATGACCTTTCTTAAACAGCTGACTTTTAAAAACATTTTGTTTAAAGCAAAAATCGCTATCTCCGATTTTAAACATTTTAAATGACATCCTTCAGAGAACGGAAAGCGAAAATGGCCATTCTATTGTAACTGAAGACGACCTGAATATTGCTTGCCCAATCTGAGAGGGAGCCGTGAGCGAGGGGAAAGTCCAAACACTTGTCAACAGACTAGTTTGGGAGAGCGGATTAACTCAGGTAGAACGGAGGTTCACGCAGCAGAATGGGATAATGGATGTTTACTTCATTTGGCTGAAAGAACTTTTCACATATTGTGAAGTTGTTGGAGGTATTATCGATCACAAAACGTTTCTTTATGAATTAGACGAATATATTTCAAGGAAAGACATTACAATAGGAAGAAAAGTACCGCAATAGAGGAAAGCAAATATAGACGGCTTCAAGGTTTTTTTAGGGAACAATACAACCGCTTTCTGAGAGGAGACAGAGGCATGAACGATTGATTGATTGATTTTTTCGTGTTTCCGGGCGCGTCAACGGCTCTGGTCATTAGTCCCGTCAGTGTAGTGCATGCTTTTTATTGGGAGATGGTGATCTTCTCCCGCTGGATGGCGAGATCCGACGCCGACCTACCGTCGGCTAGTGGGGTTTCCCCTAACCAGGACTCTCCCCCCAGCGGGGCACCGCCCCAGCCGGGACAAGCTCTAAGCTCCCGACAGGTCTCCCGGAATATGTGGTAGTGTAGTGCATGTTAGTGTAAGTGTGTATGTTAGGGGAGAGGATAGGACAAGGAAGAGGAAGGAAAAATCGCGCGTGGTCCGTGGCCCGTTTATTAGGGTACTGCTCCGGCATTCGCCTGGTGTTGATGGGCGAAACCACTGAAAACTACCGGTCAGAGCAGCCGGCCGTTAGAATTCTCCTCCAGAAAGAGACTGAATTTGACCTAGCTGAAAAGCTAGTGTCGAAAATCCTGCCGTCAGGACTCGAACCTAGAACCTCCCGGTCAGAGGCGCTGCAGTGACATCAGTTGACGCACTGAACTTCCGCTCCCGGTGATAAGAAAGAAATGTGGCGCGTTCAAAGATATTTTATCCCAAGTTTTGCAAATTTTTTGTACCTTGAAGAATTCTAAAAAGTAATCCGGATCTAGAATACTACAATGCAAAAATTAGGCGAATGAAGAAGATAACGAGAAAGGCAATTAAGAATAGAAAACGCAGTAGCGAGCATATGAATATTTTTCGGAACCGTTAAAAAGAATTGGAGGAGAAAAGGAAATTGCTGAGGAGGCATATTTAAAGTATATTATTGATGGGAAGGGAAATAACTGGATTGGATTTTATAAATTTGTTCATAGAAGAAAGGCAAATGAATAGGATATTCCAATTGTACGAGAAAATGGAAAAACACACATTACTGACGATCGGGCAAAAGGTAATGCGTTCAATAAGTATTTCAGTTCGGTTTTCAAAAGCAATACGAACCATCCACTAATTCAAGGGTCTTAAGTTACAAATCAGTTTGAAGTAAACGTTCAACGAAATAAAGTAAGATCATTATCAATGAAATAAAGTTAATATCACCGTACCTATTTACCATATTTCACGTGTCCATAAGCAATTTAAAAGTACCTTTTAATTGGAAAGTAGCCTTTATTGTACTAATTTTTAAAAGTGGTGACAAAACTATATTATGTCGTTATAGATCGGTAAGTCTTACGTCAGTGCTCTGTAAACTTATGGATCATCTAGTTGCAAGTTAAATTGAGCAAGAACGGGAAATCAAAAAACGGCTCTATGATGGCCAATATGCGTTCAACAGGGTTACTCATGCAAAAGCTCGGTAGTCACGCTATTTCAGGATCTAGCAGATGAAATTGATGCGAGCGGGAGAGTAGACGCAGAAGTTATAGATTTTGCCAAAGCGTTCAATGTCGTTCCACAAGATCGATTTGTTTAGAAATTAAAGAATTCACGAATCGAACCCAGGGTGGTGGTATGGATTAGCGAGTTTCTGTAAGACAGAAAACAGAAAGTCCGAATTGGACAAGAGTTATTTTCCGGGGCAAACGTTACGTCAGGAATACCACAGGAGAGTGTGATTGAACTTTTTTTATTTCAGCGTTCGTCAATGATCTGCGCCAATGTTCGGCCACTTGCAGATGATTGCATAATATTTCGTATTATAAATACAAAAGAAAATTAAGAAATGTTGCAATGGGATCTTGATTCATTATATCACTGGGAGGAAAAAAAGAATTACCATAATTAGCTCTAAAAGTAAATCAATCACTTTTGGCTGGGGTCATAATTACATAGGAACAAATTACCATTTAAATAATGCCATCATTCCGAGAGCTTCCTCGTGCAAGTATCTAGGAATCTATTTCGACAGCCAACTTAGCTGGAAAAGTCATGTGGATTTTATTGTAGGGAAAGTCTGGAGATCTTTTCCCTTTGTAATGCGCATCTTAAAAAAAGAGAGTACGACTATTGCGAAGGAAATTGATTATTTATCCCTTGCTCGTCCGATAATGCAATATGGAAGAATTTTTTGGAGTCCGCACAAAATTATGCACTTTACAAATTTTGAACGGATTCAGTCTAGGTCTGATAAATGTACTTTCAGGGGCAATAAAATGGAACGATGCGATTCACTCTAAAACAGGCGATCAATGGCAAGACTCCAATGGGGGTTATCCAGCTCGGACAGAAATTAATCGGCGGTGAAGTACTTATACATACATTAGTAGAGAGGATCGTAGGTAAAAAATAAATTTAAGACCGAAGATAAAGGATGTCGGTAATTTTTTTTCACACATCGAACGATAGCGGATGGAAATTGATTGGCTGCAAAACCTTTGAACCTTTTTCTAGAATAGTTCAACTGCTTCGAAAATTCATTTAGGGTATTTCTAAGTAAATCGGTATTCCTAAGTAAAAGATATTAAAATGACTTAACAAAGAACAGCAGGATATATAACAATGCTTAAGTGTTATATGGAGAAGTGAGGTGTAGAGCAGTGTAGAGGAAAGAAATAACGTAAGAGGTGATTTAAGTGATAACATTGTTTTTTAATTATTATTATTATTATTAATAACTATTATTAATATATTTATTATTATAATTATTATAATAATCATAATAATAATAATAATTATTATTATATGAAACCTCATATGTTCCAAAATCAAATTTAACAGCCCATCAAATATTTTATAGTAGTGTAGCACCAAGAATGTTTAATATTGTGAGCAATGAAATAGGTTATTTTACTACACTCGGTCAGTTTCTGAGAAAAATAAGAAAATGTTTTTTTTCTCAAAACAACATTGGCGATTTTCTTGTGATAATTATGTGAAAAACATTGTTCGATTTTTTTGTTCTTGACATAGTTCTTGATATTGATGTTCTATATCTCATCTTTATCTATAATATTCTCAAAGTCATATTTCATTTCAACCGTTTGGGAAACAAGAAATTGAGAAAATGCGAAATAAAATCTTTTACAGGTCGATTGCAGCTGCAAAGTGGGTGGCAATATCAAAAAGCTAGCCTTGACTAAACAGATTAGAAAAATAATTAGTGCGAGAAAGTCTGTGTCATTTAGTTGCTTCATTATTTTAAAAAAGTCAGCGATTGAGCAAACTATTTTTTTGTAATGGAAAGATTTATTGTTGACGATTATTGTCAAGAGAATCACATGTAAAAAATTGTTAGCTGCATACTGAGAGAGAAAATTATGAACAGTTTCCAAACTAATTGCAATTATTCAAAGCTCATTATCAGAATATACATTTATGTAATTGAAAGTCAAACATGTTAAAATAACTAGTGCGGTCATTTCAATTTGAGCTGAAATGAGTTAAATTTTTCGATACCTCTCTATTTTGTGTTGCTTGTTTTAGATGGTTGGTTAATCATAGGATGTGTTTTCTCTAGCAATAAAAAAGTGACAAGCTGTCAAACTCAGAATATTATCAATCAAATAATGCACTACCATTTCATTAAGACATACAGTATATTAAAGTGCAAGGGTCAATGTTATAATTAACAGTAATTATTTTTCTTTGTATGTGATATAAAATAAACATTCTTTCTACTTCTTCCTCAAATTACGTTTTCAAATTATGAACTCTATACCACTTGAAACGAAATTTGAAGCCACTCTTTACTGTCGTTATAGAATCACAATTAACCTACTTTCAATTGTAATTAGTTTACTTTTGAACAAGGGAGGCGTCAAAATTCCGTCGTTCAATGAAAAACGTTTTACCGCTGCAGTTTATTACTTCCTCAAAAACGTTCGTACATTCGGAGTAATGAACTTACAATAAAGAAATGTATGCAATTCTCCAGAAAACTGATTTAAAGTTTTTTATGGAAATTCAGGTTTTGGGGTCCCGTGATACCGAAAACGTGTTTTTTGTTCAAAACGTCCGTCATGAAAACGAATGTTTTCAATTCCTTTTGAGGTATGGGAGAATTAGAATACCTCACATATTATATCTACACCATAATATTACCATTATTTCTTGGCCTATCACGCAAGTAGGTGCATTCTATGAATTTAATTGAGGAACTAGATTTCACTTCAAACAATTGTACAAATTTCGAGATGGGTTAAAAAACATCATGAGTAAATATGAAAGTAACCGAATCAAAATAGATCTCTGGGTTGCCCGGATTGTGTGTAAATGCTGCACACCCTCTCCAAGAGGAGCGGTCAGTACCGAGAGAGGTTCTGGTAGTATTTTAGACTCCGAGAAGAATAGGAAAGTAACTGATAGGAGAAAGTATCTTCAATTCCCGCCGGAGCCCACGGCACTCGGCGAGTCCCGGACGCTTTGCGGCTGACAGCCTGGAGCGAGGACCTCTTACGAGGGCGATGGCTGCGGCAAACGTGCAGCAGCAGGAAGCTCGCGGTGAGTCGGGACCCAGCAGGTCGCCAAATAGGCAGGAATAGGCTTTAAGAATAGGATGTTGGAACATCAAAGGTCTAGGCTCTAAGCTCGGAAATCAAGACTTCCATGGGTACATAAACACATTTGATATTGTCGGTCTCGTTGAAACTTGGTGGAAGGAGGGTGAGACTTTAAATGTGTCTGGTTTTACAGTCATATGCAAAACTAAAAACGTAGAGGGAAAGGGGTAGGTACCCGGGAGGTGTTGCGTGCATATTTCAGGATAGGTTAGTGCAATTTATTTATGAAATTACAACAAACTCCGACAATTTTCTTTGTATTAGACTAGTAATGCAAAATACAGACCTCGCAATTGTATTTATATACCGTCACCCGCAGGGCTCGCGTTATTATTCTCCAGAAGCTTTTGGTGAAATCAATAATTTCTTAGACTCGTTGAAGCAAAGGTATCCGAATACTGATTTACTAGTCTTAGGTGACATGAATGCTAGAATTGGCCATGAGCAGGAAGTATTTTCGGAGTTCGATCGGCAAGAAGCGAGAGCTAATTCTAGAAAAAGCAAAGACTCAGTCATCAATAATGAGGGTCAGGAATTGTTAGAATTATGCGAGAGATTTAATCTCGAAATCTTAAATGGCAACTATGGACAGGATACTGAAGGGGAACTAACTTTTATTAGTGGGAATGGAGGTAGTGTAATAGATTATGCTCTGTTGTCTCATGAAAGAATAAACAATTTATTAGATTTTGGAATCGAATTACGGGCAGAATCCGACCATTTGCCTGTGTGCGTTCATTTAGCAGTAAATGCTACTGAACTGCCACAGGCAGTGGCACGGCGGAGCAACAAACTTCACAATAGCAAGACGACGGTTTATATGGAAAGAGGAAAAGCGACAGGAATTTGCAGAGGCTATTCTTAACTCGGTAGGGTGGGCGCGAGAGGAGCGGTCACCGGAAAGGCAAGCAAAGAATTTAGAAAGGAGACTCTTTCGCGCAGGGAGGGGCATGCGAATGTGGGGAGAGGAGGAAGGGTACTGACCCAAGGATGGTTTAGCGAGGAGTGTCGGGTGAGCAGGCGTGAAGCAATAGTAGCCTTAAGAATGTTCAGAAACAGTGGAACTGCGGAAGCGAGAAATAGTTACTTGTTACTACGTAGGCAATACGAGGCCACAATTAAGAAATCGAAGAAATCTTGGCAGGAGAGTGAGACAGCAAGAATAGAGGCAATTTTAAGAAACAATCATAATAAATCAATTTGGGACGTTATAAGATCACTGCGTAATAAAAGAAATGTAAGTAATGCGATTTCACCAGACGCGTGGGAGCAGTACTTTTCACGGGCGCTCGAAATAGCGAATATTGAAACAGGGATATATATTATCACGGACCGGGATGTCCCTGAATTAGACGAACCGATAACCTGGAATGAAGTGAATAGGGCTATGCTAGCCATGAATAATAAGAAGGCAGGCGCGCGGACGGCATTCCGACACAATTTATTTCGGAATTGTGGCACATAGACCAGAGAGTATTCTAAATTTATTTAATGCAATAGTTGATTCTGGATCGTATCCAGAAACGTGGAGTACAGCGATCCTCCAACCAGTCTTTAAGAATAAAGGTAATACGAATTGCCCACAAAATTATCGCGGAATTAGTCTTTTACCAGCTCTGAGCAAGCTATTTTGTAAAATACTCAACGGGCGACTGAGTGAATGGGCGGAAAAGCACAGTAAAATATCAGAATTGCAAGCAGGCTTTAGGAGAGGCTTCGCGACTACCGACAATATCTTTGTGTTAGATACCTAGTAAAGCAGGCGCTTGCGCGTAAACGGAGCCACTTATATTGCAGTTTTGTAGATTTCGAAATGGCTTTGACTCTATCAATAGGAAAGCTTTATGGCAAAAACTTAATGAGCTAGGCGTCTCACGTAAAGTTTTAAAAGTGTTGCAGAGCATATACGAAGACGTAAATTTCTGTGTCAGGTGCGGTGATGGAAGTACAACGCGAAAAATAAAATCGACAGTAGGAGTAAGACAGGGCTGTCCTCTCTCACCGCTATTGTTTATCTTGTTTATAAACGATTTATTGACGTGGTTACAGGATGCGGATACATCTGCGCCGGAAATTGAGGGCCTGAACATTCCCGGACTACTATATGCTGATGATTTAGTTTTATGTTCGGAGACTATTGACGCTTACAAAAAGTTTAAATATCCTAGAAACGTATAGTGAAACATGGGGATTAAAAGTAAATATTCAAAAACCAAAGTAGTTGTCTTCAAGAATGGATTTATCTGGGGTAACAAGGAGAGATGGTTTTACGCTCAGGAGGAGATTGACCGGTAAAAACATTTACATATCTTGGGGCAAAATTTTCCATGAATGGGGATGGAGTAATCACATAGTGGCGGCGCACAGTAAAGGAAGAATTGCGCTCAAAGAAATCGTTTGCGCAGTGCGCAGGGTTCCGGAATTGCCTTTAAAGGTGTGCGAGACGATGTTTAAATCGCTAGTTCTCCAGCAATGAATTATGGGGCAGAAATTTGGGGAGTGGATAGGATAGATCGACTAGAAAGCGTCGAAACAGATTATTTCAAATTAATTCTCGAGTCTCTAGATTCGCAGCAAATGCCGGAGTCCTAAGAGAGGTCGTAGTGTAGGAATTTGGAAAGATTTTAAAATGAAACCCATTAAACTTTGGATTAAATTAGCAGGTGAACAGGCTGACTCACTTATAAATAGATGTTTTCGGGTGCAGTTACAGGGAAGCAACCAACGCTACTGGTCGTATAAAATTAAACTGCTACTGGAACGTTCAGGTCTGGAGACGTTTCTCCGGAAATGGTGGAGATAGGGAACACGTGACATAGAACGGTTAATTTCGGATAGACTTGCGGATATTAAAAGGCAAGAGATCCTGGCAGCAACGGCCGAAAAACGTTCGCTAGTTGCGCAAATTCACGCGAGTCCGTTATGGGGTTGCGAACGTTACGTAAACACACTGCAGAAGGACGCAAGAGGGGGATACGCTTGGTTCAGGGTCGGGGGGTGGATGCAACGTAGATTAAAGGACTCGAATGGTAATGGCATCTGTGTGCTTTGCGGTGATAGGGAAGACTGGATCCATATCCTTTTAATTTGCAGTGCGACCGAAACTTGGAGAGGAAAATGGATGGGAATGGAAATTACTACTTCCAACATAGGAACGTAACGCTGCCCAAAACATTCTAGGGGATAAAGAGCTAACTTCATGAAAGAATTAGGAACATTTCTCGAAAGGTTCGGACCACTAGAGAAACGGAAATTAAGGAGGGAAAACAGCAGTGGTTAGTACGAAAACCAACTGGAAAAAATTAAAAAATAAAAAAAAAAAATAAAAAAAAAAAAAAAAAAAGTTATAAATTGTAGTCAATTGTTAAGTATAAGTAGATAAATAAGTCAATAAAATATATATATATTTAATTAAAAAATTAAAAAAAAAAGTTAAATAAATTAAAATTAAATTAATTTAAAACAAGTTAAATAAATTAAAATAAGTTATATCAATTAAAATTAAATTAATTAAAATAAGTTAAATAAATTAAAAATAAATTAAATTAAAATAAAATAAAAGGAAACGGCTAAAATAAAGCACATTAGGGGCGAAGGAAGTGGGAATCGGAAAGGTTAGGGCAGAGGCGTTGGTGCGGACGATTTTCTGTGGTGCTGTTTGTTTTCAGGTGCGGTGGAGGCCAAACACTGGAAGGAGAATGCCTGACGCCCGCGCCAAATAAATAGTCTAAAAACCGGATAGAGTAGCATGTACTCGGCTTCTGACGGCAGGTTTTTCCCCCTTCAGGGGTTTTTCCCTCAGCCGTACCTTATGGTCTCGTTTCCGCGGCTTTGAGGCGATGGAGAGACCATTTGGGGTGAATACCAGAAGGCGAAAGGTTAGAACTCGGTAGAATGTAGGTATTGTAATGGCTTAAAGGCCTTCGGCCTAGCCACATTGGATCAAGTTTCTAATTTGGCTGTAATAATTACCTATTAAATAAATAAATAAGTATCTTCAATTCTGTACCATCACTTGTTAATTATGTTTTCTCACTTCCGATTTATTGCGAACGTGTATTTGGATCTAGGACAATGTGGCAGAATTAATAAAGCTTCAAAGTTGGCGTTGATATCAATATTAATTATTGAACTATTAATGATATTGCCGATAATTTAGTAACTAATTATTTATTTTTATTTTTTTTAAATTGTCTGAAACGTACTTGTTGATTCAAAAAAATCCTGATATTCAATAAAGATTTCATTAGATATATTAGATTCTAGTTAACAAGAACACGTTGAACATAAAAAATAATAACAATTGTAGAAATTAGGTGAACATTTAATTTCGCATATTACTATGCGTTTCAAAACTGCATTGAATCAAAACTGTTCGCAATCTCTAACAATTTGTTTAACGGAGCTCTAGAAGGCTGAAGTTTTTGCAGCATCGTTAATTCTAATATTTTTATGCTTTATTAGGTGTATGAGAATATAGGTTACAAACTTTTATTGAATGTAGAACAGTTCGAAAATGATCACTTTTTACCAATAAAGATGTATTGGAGATTTCATATAACGGAGTTACCCTTTGGCATTTGCACCTTATGGCTAGGCCGCTTGGCAAGCCTTCACGCACAGGTACATCAAATCTCCTCAATGCGTACCAGGAGTGGTTGCTCAGGACATCCGCTGATGTCACTGCACTGCCGCTGACCGGGAGGTCCTAGGTTCCAGTCTCGTCGGCGGCAGGGTTTTCGATACTAGCTTTTCAGTTAGGTCGAATTCCGTCGACGTCTGCAGGAGAAGTCTAGCGGTCAGCTGCTCTGATCGGTAGTTTTCCGTGGTTTCTCCGATCAACTCCAGGCGAATGTCGGAGGAGTACCCTAACAAACGGGCCGCGGACCGCGCGCGATCTTTCCCGACTCGTCCGTCCGTCCGTCCATCCATCTATCCTATAGTCCGGAACTCGCCCGCATCAATTTCGTTCCTTACTCCTAAAGAAATCTCTCTCCGGCCAGCATTATGCGTACTACAGAGATGCAGTTGTCAGTTGGTAGTGCCGGAGCTACACAATTTTGGGCGTAGGGCAACATTGAAACGTAGCCCCCCTCCCCTCCCCCCCCGTGATAAAAATTAAAATTGTGAAAGTTGTATCAAGAAACTATATGAGCTATATTATTTCAACAAATAAAAATTACTTTTAAACTAGAAATGTAAATTTATTTTCAAATATATGAAATAATAAATATGCATTTCAGGAGATTCTATTGTCTGTTAGCGTCATTTGATTCATTTCATAGAGTCCTACCTAGCAATTAATGACTCTAAACACATTTAAGGATAAAAAGAAAATTTTATGAAATATCAGACAACCGAAGTGCGACTTATAAAATCACATTAACGATTTTACCGAGTTATAATTTATTTTTCAATTTTTTAATATTTTCTTCTTTCATTCCCATCCCTGTGGTCCCTTGACTTGCATCACGGGCGATCTCCCGGTCTGCCCGTGACTAGCGCCGGCACTGCCAGTAGCTCTCAAACACTGCACCCACCCCAGATGGCAGACTTCTTCGACACAAGGATATAAATGTTGATCCCAAGGGGTGATTCGATTCAATAGTATTTGGGTTGTACGAAAAAATAGTGCAATATGCGCTGTACATGCTTCAATAAAGTTTTGCAAGGAATTGTGTTTTTCTTTTGTTGTCGATCTAGGGACACTTATTTTCTGTATACGCCTCTTTAAACACAATAGTTAACATTTTAATATCAAATTTGGCGTGTCAACACTGCAATTTGTTAATTTAAAACAAAGTTTTTGTAATATGAACTCCAAGCAAATTTAATTGAAAATTGGATTAAATAATTTTTAAAAAATCCGTGTGAAATGTCTTTAAAGTGTTCCCAAGTTTTTCTATACATATAATTTGCAGTGCATCTTTAAAGACGTTATATGCTTCACAGCCTTTTTGAAACCACTTGCTTTACGGAAAGCATCTATCAGTTTAGTAGGGTTTGAAGAGAACTGCAATCTTAGCCTTCAGTTTTCGCCCTCGGCTTTTCAAGAGAGGATATACTAAGATCTTGACAAAGTTCAATTCGTTTAAGTATCAGAAGACGAACAAATTCATTAAAGGACTTTTGGGGGTCTGATGAGCTAACAGGGAACTTACATTTGTACACAATGTACAGATTTCCCTCCCCTCTTATATGTTACTACTCTGTATAAATGTAAACTCAGTGGTTAGGCGGAAGAGCAGGCCCTATGGCCTGAGCCTCGCAATTAATGAAGACATTATTATTATTATTATTATTATTATTATTATTATTATTATTATTATTATTATTACATTTTAAAGCTAACAGGAGTTTAAGATGTAAAGTAAAATAAATGGTATTTCATACGACTTAAGTACTTTCTTCACCTCTTTCAAAAAATATTTTATTCCTTTACCAACATTTAAACCATTTCGATTCTTAATATCTTTGATCTTTTTAATAACCATCCAGCGTTCATGAAAAATTGAATCCTTTGTTTACATTTTCATTTCATTTTGCACTGAGCTCTCGATTATTCTCCGAATGAGAAACCAAATATTCAAAATCATCATTTTCGTCTTGATGGGCGCTCCTGGCGTAGTGTAGGCATGCGCGTTCCGCGGTGATTAAAATTAACTTGCACAGCTTGTAACTTCCCAGTGCCATTACTAAATTCCCTTTTGCGCTTGCGGTTTGACGGACACAAAGCCAAACAATGTCATTTATTTCGGCGCTGTCGAAACCGGAAAAGAGAAAAGTGCGCGTGGCAACGCTTTTATGTGACGCCGTCCGAGCAGCCCGCCGGCGGGCCACTGTTCCGGTGGCGCAATTAGAGTCCCATGTATTTACCCACACACTCGCGCACACTCGGGCCCACATATTAATACATGGCTAAACAAATAAACACAATGGCATTAATATGCAAGTGGGATACCGCGGGATAAACCCAATTATATAGCTGGCCGTCAATTACAGACGAGGTCTGGCCGGCTTTGGGGGAGGCGGGGTCGAGGGCAAGGGCAGGGGCAGGACATCGGTGGGACGAGGCGGGGACGGGGACGAATGTGGGACAGGGGGAACGGACGTGGGTGTGATGAGTACTGTTGGCCCTGGACGGAGCGGTGCGGCAGAATACAACCTGTGTTTAGGTCCGCTCGCACCCGGCATGTTCTGTTCGTTGTGGGATGTGTGCGGGAGGATGAGGTGGGTGATCTGGAGCCGTTCCTTGTTCATATATACCGGGAGCGGTAGCTCAGTGCGTCAACTGATGCCACTGCAGCGCCTCTGACCGGGAGGTACTAGGTTCCCACTCCCCATGGCGGCACCATTTTCGACACTAGCTTCTCAGCTGGGTCGAGTTCAGTCGCTGTCTGGAGGAGAATTCTAGCGGCCGGCTGCTCTGATCGGTAGTTTTCCGTGCGTTCCGATCAACGATTTTTTCGTTCCGTTCTCCGATCAACACCAGGCGAATGCCGGAGTAGTACCCTACCAAACGGGCCACGGACCGCGCGCGATCTTTCCTTCCTCTTCCTATCCTCTCCTCTTACACACACGCTTACACTAACATGCACTACAATACCACAGATTCCGGAAGACCGGTCGGGAGCTTAGAGCTTGTCCCGGCTGGAACGGTGCCCCGCTGGTGGGAGAGTCCTGGTTAGGGGGAAACCCCACTAGCCGACGGTAGGTCGGCGCCGGATTTCGCCATCCAGCTGGAGAAGACCATCGCTTCGCTTGGTTCGCCATTTCCCGAGAAACAAACATGCACTACACTAACGGGACTAATGACCAATGCAGTTGACGCGCCAGGAAACAAGAAAAAAACAAACCAAACGAAACCTTGTTCATGTACCACACATTCTCTGTTCCAATGTTTTACTAGAAATCAACTCTTCGGAAAGAGTTGGAAGTACACACCCTCACTCGTATCAGCCACAGAACGGCAATTCCAAGTTTGCTTTGACGTGAAGTGGGACGCATGGAGTGGTGTGGCTTCCAAAGTGACATGATTGATTGGTTAACTGATTCTTGCGTTTTCATGTGTGTCATCAGCAATGCTTATTAGACCCGTAAGTGTAGTATATGTTGTGAGGTCTTCCTCTCCTGCTAAAACATGAATTCCCGCGCCCACCTACGTTGCGTGCTTTACCCTCTCTGTTATCTTCACCAGCTTGTCACCGCCGACACTAACTGGAAGCCGTCGACAGGTCTCCTGGGATGTGTAGTTGTGTACCTCATGGAAATGTTTTTGCTTAACGGGACCGGAGGGGATCAGAAAGAGAAAGATTCAAGATAGCGCGGTCAGTAGTCCGTTTGTGACGGTACTGATCCGATATTCCTTTATATGTATCGAACAAAACCACTGAACCAGATTATAGGAGTTGACCGCTAGAATTCTCCTTTAGATAGTGGGTAATTCGAGCTAGATATCTAGCTAGTGCCGAAAACCCGCAACCATCAGGACTCGAATCCTAGGATCACCCGAATAGACACAGATCAGTAGAAACTACAGTGCTGTTGTTTCTGTAAACTATCTCAACCGCTCTTGTAACATAGTCAGCCAAAAGTTTCCAATGCATTGTAATACTTCAAAAAGAGAAAAACATTGTCTTTACTTTTTTACGTAATTTCTACTCAAGTGTTTGTACTTAATTATATACGTGAATCCTAGGTGTGTTCTATTTAACCATAATGTTTAACTTATTATCAAAATAATACTTGTGGTCAGTTATTTACAGTACTACTCCAGAATCTATCTGAAATGGTTTGAAGGAAAAGTCCGAGCAGAGCTGTTGGCCCCTACAACTCTATCTAGGTAAACACCCAGCTTTGTCGAAACTGCGTCGCTGTTGGTTCTCAAAAGTAAAATGAAAACAGTTCTCCGTATGTGGTTTTCTTTCCAAAATAAAAGGAATTGTAAAATACAAAAATGACTAATATCCATTTTTCTACCAAAACAGAGCCTAATACTTTAATTTAATGTAAAGTATTGTCAACGAATGATAAAAATTGCCTACGTGGTCAGGGAATTGAAACCACTAGTCTGTTAGAAATACATCATCACTACGACACTGAGCCATTCATTCATTACTTTGATTTCTTTTGTAACCACGTTAACGAAGCTTTTCTTCACAAAAAATCTGATTAGTGTATTTGATGCATTTGTTTACACTGAATTCAGATATTTAAGCAGATTTTTTCCATCAGGCTCAGTTTTTTGTGACTTTGCTACTTTTTAAAATCAAATTTTAACATTCTTATGGACCTTCCATAGGAACATTTTCCTTATTAGTGAGTTTTTCCAACCTGTATTTAAGGACATTATATGTAATATCATGTTGAAGCATCAATAGGCAACACTGTGCAGGTTCATTTGGGTTTTGACATGCTCAGACTTTTATTAGGAGTAATGAAATTTTGTAAATGTTATGGATAAACTTTCTTATGGAATCTTGTACTTAAAATAGAAATTTATTTCCAAATTCAATGATGCTAAATTGAACGAAGGAATTTTTGTTGGACCCCAAATAAGGCCATTGGTTGGTGAACATTTTGAAGGGCTGTCAAATCCACTGGAAAAAACAGCCAGACAGTCTTTCAAAAATGTATGTTGCAATTTCCTTGGACACTATAAAGCTGAAAATTATTGTGACATAATGACTGATCTGCATTATTAAAAAGCTATGACATGCCTTTGAAAACTCATTGCTTGGATTTGTACTTGCACTTCTTTCCGGAAATTCTTGGGAGTGTCAGCGATGAGCACGACAAGTTTGCATCATCAAATTTGTACAGTGGAAAACTGGTACAAAGGCAAGTGGAATTCTGATATGCTGGCTAACAACTGTTGGACTAAGAAGAGAGGTGTTTCAGAAGCAAAATATGCCGAAAATTAATATCTACCACTTTCTAGGCAAGGCAGAATGAATGGATATAATTTTCAGTCAGATAGCTAGCTCCTGATTTTATTGGAAGTTATAAAATACTCAAATGATTATCACCCAAAACTCGTGCCTGATGAAATCATATATGAATTGAGCATGAAAAATACTTATATAATCTGAAATTTTCATTCTTGTAGAAGACAAAAAGTTTATTTTTGTAGGCCAGTGTTACTGATAACAACAAATATCATGGGTAGGAATTCCCAATGTCAAGAAAATATTTACCTCTGGTACGTCACGAAAATAATGTTAGCTTTATGACCATCATTTTGAACTTCCTTAGCAGCTTCATAGCATAAAGTCGCTAGTCAGGGTTATCTATCGCCATTAAACTCTCGGAATCGACAATGTTAAGCCCGAAATGACTAGGATTCCATAGGGTAAATTGTTTTCAAACTTAGAAAACAAAATTTATGGTGCAAATTAATCTACTTTTGGTTAAAATTACGCTTTTATATTGCAATAAGGACGTAGTTTTTTTTATTTTTAAGCGAGAAATTAAATATTATGCAATACATGGGCAGCTCCATTAATGTTTGTAGAAGAGAATGATTCGTGTGGTTTTTATTTCGTTCAGGGAAAATATTTTTATACTCAGATATGCATTTATCACTTTTTTTCAGAACAATAAACCATAGTACAAAACTATCTATTCTCACTAATCATTTATTTCAAAATGATATATGTATTTCTATTCAAGTTTGCGATGTTTAGTAAATATCAGCAGATAGCATGCCGTTATAATTTAAGATTTCGAATTTCGTTGCTCTCATGCTCACTGAGTCCCCCAAAAAGCCCATTGAATAGAATAAAATGTTCTCCATCTTTCCCAACCAGGGCGGACTGGGTGAGGGTGATAAATTGTGGAGGTAGCCATCACCTCTCCTTAGACTCGCTTGATTGATTGATTTTTTCGTGTTTCCGGGCACGTCAACTGCTTCTGTCATTAGTCCTGTTAGTGTTGTGCATGTTTTTCTCGAGATATAGCGGTGATCTTCCCCCGCTGGATGGCGAGATCCGGCGCCGACCTACCGTCGGCTAGTGGGGTTTCCCTCTAACCAGGACTCTCCCACCAGCGGTGCCCCGCCCCAGCCGGGACGAGCTTCCGGCCGGTCTCCGGAATATGTGGTAGTTTAGTGCATGTTAGTGTAAGTGTGTGTGTAAGGGGAGAGGATAGGACAAGGAGGGGGAAGGACAGATCGCGGGCGGTCCGTGGCCCGTTTGGTAGGGTACTGCTCCGGCATTCGCCTGGTGTTGATAGGAGAAACCACGGAAAACTACCGATCAAAGCAGCCGGCCGCTAGAATTCTCTTCCAAGCAGCGACTGAATTCGACCTAACTGAAAATCTGGTGTCGAAAATCCTGCCGCCGTGGGGAGTGGGAACCTAGGACCTTCCGGCCACAGGCGCTGCAGTGACATCAGTTGATGGGCTGAGTTGCCGCTACCGGTCCCTAGACCCGCGCACCCATCTCGTGCCCCCCAGGGAAAGGGGTCTGTCTGAATGTGTCACGAGCCCTTCGCATGCCCTGTCCGCCTCGCGTCACGCGTCTGACACAGCGAGCAATCATTGATGACGTGAGCGATGAATTTCTAATTACAGTATTGATCGGAAGATAATTGCCATTAATTCTTGAATGCTCGATTTTATATCCTTAATGACAAGTTATCTCCGATTTTTGATTCGTGTTTCAGTCACAAACTGTATTTATGAACATTTTAATGCATATTTTCAAAAATTATAAGAGATGATCGAAAAAAAAAAGAATCTTCAGAGTAAAGGCAAAACCGCGTTTCAAAAAGTAAGGTCTGTAAGATGGGATGGTAATCCCTTTTTATTTGATAGTTATTAGCTTTGTGTGTAAGTATACCGATTATTTACTTGACAAGTATAGTTAAAAATGAGTCTATTGAAAATAATTTTTATTTCCATTATATTTCAATAACACAACCGAGAATCGCCACGACCTTGTACCCTCACATCTATTTTAATGACATATTCCTTGCAAATAAATTTATTTCTATTAAGGGCAAATAATAGTTATTTTGTGAGAGCATTTAATCAACATTTTAAAGGGTAAGAAGTGTGTAATTGGCATTTGGTTCTGAAGAGAAAGCAATCAATATTTCTTTATTGACGCTATTGCTGTATTTTACTGTATGCTTTATGGTGAAATTTATGCAAAGTGAAAGTTGTAAATCACTGAAGGGAAAATCTCTTTACTTATATTTATCATTTCCAGAGGTAATATTTGGAAAATGAATAGAGATACATACACATCGTACACTATCGTATATATACATATCGTACTAGTATTGCACTCACAATTAATTCAAAATTGAAATATATCTATTTTAGTTAGTTTTAGTTTAGAACATGAACATGAATCTACATTTCAAACTATGTATATTAACAATCATTTTACATCACCTCTACAAATCAAAAAGACAGCAAATAAAATGTTCGACAAAGCGTCACTTAAATACTATTGGTTGTATAAGTGCAACTACATGAGAATCTCATGCGCTCTGCTGCCAAAGTGTACCCTATTCAAATTAAAATTCAACAACAATAACCACATTTCTAAATCATTAATGACGATGATTATAATCATGTATAATCAATCACTTGTAGGGTTGAAATTAATTTAGCAAGTGAAATTACATTGGCATATACATACGTTGGTCTAAAACTACGTTTAGGTCAATGTAATTTCATTGCTAAATTAATTTCAACTCTACAAGTCATTTTCATTATTATAAATTTTATTTTATATTAAATTATTTTCTGAGTCAACTCGTATAAATACAATGATACATAGCACAATTTGCGTAGTTCATTTCATCTCCGTCTAAGGTCGTGACGAATTTCAGCTTAACGTTCGGAGTTCAGAGGGATGAAAGTTTTTAATAAAACCCGACGGAACCATTTCAAGTATCAAAAACTCTATCCTGTCCTCCTTAGTTAAATGTACAAATGTTTCCTATGGTGTTTCGCTGAGAAATGCTTCATTTTTGCACTGCAGTTTCATGACGATTTCTCTTCTTCTATCATGCTCAGAAGGTTGCGTCTATAGCAAGTCGAAGGTCTCGGTATAGTTCTAAGTTTTTTCGAAGAAAAAGCGTCCTTTACTTGGAAACATAGAATAGAAGAAAAATTAACATTTGTGAATTGATGGAATTGGAGTGAAATTACGCAACATCTGCATAGCGTTCAGGTCAGCGAGCGAGCCCGATTTCAAAGCCGCCAGAACCTTTGACCGTCATCCGGGAATCAGAATTTCAGTGTACTCAATGTTCACAAATGACATTAATGTCTCCCTGAGTCCACAATAGCGCTGAGAGTCTTGAAAATACGAGTAAAGTTGCGAACCTCACCATCCAGTGAGAAACACAGCCACCTCTCGGGATAGAATATTCACTGGCGGAACTAACGGCTATAGTAGAAATCATGCGTGAAAACATCAATCAAGTTAAACAATAAATCAATCTTTGTGCATGAAGTATACTCGTTGTGACAACTTCCGTGAGAAAGGTATCGGATGTACTCTACGCCCCCACGGAGGCCCTGTTCGAGTTGGTGAATTTTTTGGTTAATTCGTGATTCTGGGCGTGTCAACTTCTAAGGGTATTTGTCCCGGAAGTGTAGTTTATATTGGACAAGCTAGCGGTGATCTTTCTTCACTGGATAGAGAGATTTATTTATTTATTTATTTATTTATTTATTTATTTATTTATTTACTTATTTATTTATTTTATTTTACGTCAAAAAACACTTAAAAACTTCGTATGAAGTGCTATGGGAAAAAGTGAAATGTGTGCACATTTTCAAAATTCTGTGATCCCTACACTAAGTCGTATACTACTTACATTTGAAAGGAAAAAAAGCTCCTATGCAATAAAATCTATTTTCAAGGATAAAAAGGCAATAAATTTTGGCTCTTATCCATGTTGTCCATCGGAATAATACTTCCTGCCGCAACAACATGGAAACGATAAATTGAATAATTGTATTTCTCACTGAATTCTAGAAGACGTGCACAGAAAATGAAGTTACGTTTGTGTCCAGAAGCAAAACAATGGGCCATCTCAGCATTTGCTCAATGGATTAGGGAAACTGGACGAAAAACCTGATCGAGATGGGGGTCATTGACCCGGAGGCTGCAATACAATACTTGTCATAGGTTGTTCATACACATTTATACAGTTCAAATGGTAAATAATGCATTATGTATCATTGTTAAAATTAATGTTACTTTTCTTGTGATGTCTTCATACATGTCTTCATACATGTCGGCATACATACCGACATACATGTCGGCTGGTGGGGTTTTCCTAAACCAGGTATTTCCCACCAGCGTGGCACCGCCCCAGCCACGACCATCTTTAATCTCCTGATTAGTCTCCGGAAAAGTGTTGTAGTGTAGTGCATGTGAGTATAAACGTGTAAGTAAAGGGGTGAGGATTAGACAAGGAATAACAAGGAAAGATCGCGCGCGGTCAGTGACTGGTTTGTTACGGTACTACTTCTGCATTTTCCAAGTACTGATCGGAAAAATCACGGGAAACTACCAATCAGAGCAGCCGATTGCTACAATTCTCCTCCTGACACCAGCTGAATTCGAACCACCTATCTATCTAGTGTGGAAAACCCTGCCACCGTCGGTGCTCGAACCGTAGGCCCTCTCAGGCAGAGACGCTGTAGGAACAGAAATTGTTGCCCTGAGCTCCCTAAGCCGGCTATCACCAAGTCGTGTAAAGCACAAAATGCTATCACCAAGTCGCGCCTGTGAGCACTGGTGGGTAGAGTTAGTCACACATGAGAAAGTTAATATGCTGGAGAGTGTTCCAAGATATAAAGAAAGTGGAACAGGAGTCGTTTGTGGAAATAGCAGTTTTACTTATGAGAAATGATAAACACTGAAATACCTGTTTTACAACAAGCATTGATTGAAGGGATTACGAAAGCTATGTCGTAGTGTTTCCTTGTCGTTGCGTTGCACGTGAGATGGAGGCCCCCACTACTTCATTGCTGACATGCCGCACAGTGGATGCGAGGTGGTATAAACGGCACAAATTGCACACAGCCGGCGAATTATTTATTGAGTATTACCAGTGACAACGATGTCTATTCACGCATTTCTCAATAAATTCCATTATTTTAAATAGACTTTAATCCGCATATAGTGAATTTATTACAACTGCCACAGTATTAATTGATATAACATAGTTGCCACGACTTACGGAAATATCCTCTGTCTAAAACCGTCGTTTCGTTTTGTCAATGGATTGTGATAAACCACCGACAATTATGCTCAGAATTATTGTCGCCTCTTGCCCAAATGATTTGTCGTCGTCTAACAAGCCCGTCTAATCGCCGCATCGCAATCACGGCGCCTGGGGCAGGTGTCGGGGAGGGGGGAGGGGAGGGGGGGCATTGTCGCGTGACGCGCCGGCGCACGCGAGCGGAGACGGGCTCTTAAGTGCGGAGCGTTCGTGCCCCGGCGTGTTCCGTGACGGCCGCAGCGGAGGCGCAATCTTCCCATTAGAGCTCCCGGCCGCCACGCCCCCCGAGTAATAGAGCGAGCTGTGGAAAGCAACACGTGGCAACAAAGGCGCGTCGCAGGGGTGTGATGCGAAGGGGGTGGGGGAGGCAATGAGCTCATGTGGAGGGGTGGGTCCGGGAGGGGAAGAAATGAAAAATGACGAAGTTAAGAATTTACGAAGGGGTGGGGAAACACTGACGACCAGAAAGTAGATTCATCGACATTGTGAAGAGATCAAACTCTTCACTTTTCTCAGAACTGTCCGATCATATTAACCTCTTTGCAAGGAATGACATCTTAGATTTTTAACGAGTTATTAACTGGTTGTTTTTCTCATATGAACAAATTTTACATAAGCCATTGCTTTAGATTTCAATAAATTGTCTTTTAAATACACTTATTATTAATATATTACAATTATAATCTCATTATTTCAGCTTCATGTGCTGTCGTTACGTATTTGTAGACTGAACTGTGAAATGCAGGCGACAAAGGCACGCCACATGGCGTGTAAGTTGAGAATAACGAGTTCGTGTAGCGTGGCGTGAAGAAGACGAAATGATACTCTTAAAGCTTTGAGAAATGAGAATGTAAGGAAGGCGCCAATGACATGATTAGACGTTCTACAACGCAAATTCACAATGATTCTACTGTCTTCGTAAATAATGGGGATCCTTTCCAAGTTGAGTGATGTTGTTCATTGCAAGGGATCCAGGGATCGTGAGTGAAATTTATCTAAAATTGCTAATAATATTTTTTTCTTAATTGTTTATTTAAAAACATTTCGGTTTAAATGTATGAGTGCCATGCCGATTGAATACTGCTGACAAATAACGTGGGTTTTCGAATTTGATATGACACTGTCTTTGCTCTCAAAATGTTTTAAGGAGGAAACGATATGCGTTTACATTGCAGTCTCCGTTTCCCTCAGGCGACTAATCTTCAATTATTAATGGAACCCTTTTTCTTACATCCGCTCCAATAATAAGATATTGTAAGTGTAACTTGTAAAATTTCTAGTAATTTGTATTTAATTCACGCTTGTATTAATCAATTTCTTATCGTGAATTTGTTAGTTTTACTCTATATTTTTAATTCTTCTCTCTATAACTAGCATATCCGCCTAGAAGAGTCTAAGACTCGTACAAGGTGTTTTACAGGTATATTAAGGTTGCTGACTAATATACCATGTAACTATGATGTCATTTAAATGGAAAAGCCACTTTGACTTGTTGTTTAGTTCAGCATCTAATGACGTGGAGTATTGTTAAGCTCAGAGAGAGATCAGCGGGTCACCTGGCTGGTAAATGAGCGATGCCTTCAACTCCCTGACCCGGTCGGAGTATGTTTGGATTGAATGATTGATGGATTTTTTCGTGTTTCCGGGCGCGTCAACTGATTCGGTCATTAGTCCCGTTACTGTAGTGCATGTTTTTTCTCGGGAGATGGCGGTGATCTTCCCCCGCTGGATGGCGAGATCCGGCGCCGACCTACCGTCGGCTAGTGGGGTTTTCCCCCTAATCAGGACTCTCCCACCAGTGGGGCACCGCCCCAGCCGGGACAAGCTCTAAGCTCCCCACCGGTCTCCCGGAATATGTGGTAGTGGAGTGCATGTTAGTGTAAGTGTGTGTATAAGGGGCGAGAGGATAGGACAAGGAAGGGGAAGGAAAGATCGCGCACGGTCCGTGGCCCGTTTGGTAGGGTACTGCTCCGGCACTCGCCTGGTGTTGATCGGAGAAACCACGGAAAACTACCGATGAGAGCAGCCGGCCTCTAGAATTCTCCTTCAGACAGCGACTGAATTCGACCTAGCTGAAAAGCTAGTGTCGAAAATCCGATCGCCGTCAGGACTCGAACATAGGACCTCCCGGTCAGAAGCACTGCAGTGACATCAGTTGATGCACTGATCTCCGGCTACCGGTAGACCATGTTTGGAATATGCGGGCCAGCGGTCTCCTATGTATTAACCCAAGGGTGGCTGAAATACAAACTGAAACATCAAAACACTCAATATATCTGCCAGAAATCCTAGCCGTTTTCTGTTTTTGATAGATCTTTTAAACATGTTCAAATGATAAGTAACTTTTTAATTAGCTTTTGCTAAATATTTAAGTTTTACTAAATGACACTGAGTTTTGAAACATTTATTTTATAATACATGTTGAAGAACGACTTAGTGAACGCTTCTCAGCTACATATAACAAGCATTATATTATTTGCATGACATCGTTTCCATGTTGTCGCGGCAGGAAGTAATAAGAGCCAAAATTTATTGCATATTTATTCTTGAAAATAGATTTTATTACATGGGAGTTGTTTTGTTTTTTTTTCTCCCTTTCAAAATTCAAAATTTATTGCTTATTTATCCTTGAAAATAGATTTTATTACATGGGAGTTTTTTGTTTTTCTCCCTTTCAAAATTCAAAATTTATTGCTTATTTATCCTTGAAAATATATTTTACTACATGGGAGTTTTTGTTTTTTTTCTCCCTTTCAAAATTCAAAATTTAAATAGTATATGACTTAGTGTAGGGATCAAAGAATTTTGAAAATGTGGACACAATTCACTTTTCCCCATAGCACGTCATACGCAGTTTTTAACTGTTTTTTTGACGTAAAATAAATAAATAAATAAATAAACATCTATTATCTTATTTATGTAATTAACTGCCATCGGGTAACACCCAATTGCAGTTTAAATAAATTTATATTTATCTTCATCTTCCATAATCACTGATAAGAGAGCATGTTGTGAGTCCACCACACGTGCGAATGATATGTTACAACACGACACGATGCGACGGACACGAGACGGTAAGAACATGTACAGCTATGAGCATAGGTTTTCAGCAAGCACCCTCCCGGCAAAAGTTGGAATAAAGTTGTTTTACTTACTCGCTACCGCTTACGCAGTAGAGAGAAAGTTGTGTAATGCTGCGAAAAAATGGCGAGTTTCCAGTAGAAAAACTCTTATTACGGGGCCTTGGTAAAGGAATAAATCCTGTTGCTGAATTTAGAAAAAATACTCTTACATGTGGTGTAGCCAGAATCAATGTTTTGTGAATCCTGGATTGAACTTGAACTGAAAAATTGAATGATGGCAAAACGTCTCTGTCTGTCTGTCCGTCAGCATATGAACAACGTTTTATTTATTTATTTATTTATTTATTTCACGTCAAAAAAACAGTTAAAAACTGCGTATGACGGGCTATGGGGAAAAGTGAATTGTGTGCACATTTTCAAAATTCTGTGATCCCTACACTAAGTCATATACTACTTAAATTTTGAATTTTGAAAGGGAGAAAAAAAAACAAAAACTCCCATGTAATAAAATCTATTTTCAAGGATAAACAAGCAATAAATTTTGAATTTTGAAAGGGAAAAAAACAAAAAACTCCATGTAATAAAATCTATATTCAAAGATAAATAAGCAATAAATTTTGGCTCTTATTACTTCCTGCCGCGACAACATGGAAACGATAATTTGAATAATTGTATTTCCCACTGAATTCTAGAAGATGTGCACAGAAAATGAAGTTACATTTATGTCCAGAAGCAAAACAAGGAGCCATCTCAGCATTTGCTCAATGGATCAGGGAAACTGGACGAAAAACCTGATCGAGATGGGAGTCATTGACCCCGACGTTAGCGGTTAAACCGCTTAGCCGATTTTCTCCAAAATTGATATTTGTTAAACTGAGGAAATCTTGGTTGTTTGGAGGTTATGACAACTAACAACTCATCAAAATCAAACAAATCATCGACATTCAAACACTACAGAAATGAAAATGCTGCACTAAGAATTGGTAAATACTTTGTAATTTATATTTGTAATGAATAACCCTGATTTTTTTGTCAAACGATTATCGGACGTAATACACACACACAAAATTAGTCGAGAACAACATTAACAAGAAGCCAAGGTTAGGATGGGCAAAAATAAATTAAAACTAATTTTCATTGTGTAGTTGTTTGGAATTTACAATTTGTGTGGGTGAGACAAACATTTGAGTACCTACAACAGACATGTCAAGATCGCGGGGAGGGCATGAAACATATTAGAGCTCGCGGGCACTGCGCCTACAGAAATTGGTGCAAAATTTTAGTAGTGGTGCTACAGAATGGCACAGACTTTCTCGTATTAGTTTTCTATTTTCTTTAGTCTGGGCTAGCTATGCTGACATGCTACATACCCTTGGGACAGCCATCGTGGGTCGTCACTCATAGTATTTTTTAAAAAATATTCTCAACTTTTCAGTTTTGAATAGCCGAATAGCAATATTACTTGAAGAATATTAAAGAAGAATAAAAATCCGTCATAAATAGTACTTTTAATTGAAAACTTTGTAGCTATTTCCGTGATAATTACGTTTAAGCCTTACTATACACGCGAAATTTGAAGCTCTTTTTCCCAGAAAGCTAGAGAGTTTTCGATAAACTTAATAGTTCATCAAAACATTAGTATTCATTATAACATTAGTATTAATTTATACACTTTTATTCTCAAGTGCAATAATGTATACAAACCGCTGGAAATGTGTATATTGAAGGCATGGGAGATATTAAAAAAAATTAATTTGTATTCTTTTTGAAAAAACAAAAGAATGCAGAAAAATTAATTTTCATTCATTTTAAACAGTTCAATTGGCACTATCCGTACGAAGTGTTTGAAATTTGGAGCCGTCTTCGAGAAAACGGCGTTAGCGCGTTTCTGGAATTTGCGCGGAAATGCGGAATTTTGAGCTTATTTTCACTGAAAACTTTTGATTGTTTGGAGAAACTTGATATGACATCAATTAAAGCACATCTTTTCATAAATGCAATAATGTAAACAAATCGCCACTAACGTAAATATTAACGACGTGAGAGAAGTCAAAGAAACTGCATTTTTGTACTTTTTGAAAAAAGAATAAAGATAAATATTGTTTATGTCATCACGTAGAGTACATTTATCACTCTCCTGGCAAAATTTAAAGAAAAAAATTGGAGTCGTATTTGATAAAACATTTTTGTTATTTTTTTAATTGCTCATATTACTCTCAATCTTGCACAAAAACGATTAAACTTTTAAAGAAAATTTACATGGCTTTAATGGAAGATCTGATAAAGAAGAAAAAATCTACTTGAAAGAAAAATCTCTACCTTCAATCTTAAAGTTGTGGGAAGACTCCGAAAACAATCAAACCTTTGCAAATTTACAAATTCAGCCTTATCAGTAGATATCGGAGTAATGCCTGCTTTATAACTGTAAGTATTATTACAAGAAGTTTAAAGAAAAAAATGGAGCCATTTCTAAGAACATTTTGAAAATGTCGCGGGTGTTTCAAGTAATGTACCCCCAAAAATTAATGAATATTTTTCAAAATTGCATAGCTTTGACTCAGGTCATATCGACATGGGTTTCTTCAGTTTGGAAAAAATCGAATGCCAAGTGCATAGCGCATAGCGACCCCAAAACGTGTATTTACGAGGTCATCTCAAAACCGATTTTTCGCAGCATTACTTACCTTTCTCTCTACTACATACAACGTTTCGTATTACGTATGTATATACGAGAAAGTAAAAATAAGTGTTGTACAGATTGCAAGGTAGCGGTACGTCATTGAATAAATGACGCATGAAAGTCTTAGCGAGAAGTTAATTGACAATTAAAGTCACATATTTATCTATATTGATCTCAATTTTCTGTCAAAATAAAGTAATGAACAATTAAAAAGAAATTATACATCAATCAGATGTTAAATTCTCAATTGCGAGTATTATTAGACATTTTTGTTGGTTGTTAGTGATTCTGTGCACATCAACTACTGAGTTCATTGGTCCCGTAAATGAAGTGCATGGTTTTATCGGGAGGTGGCGGTGGTCTTCCATCTCTGGATGTCGAGATCCGGCGCAGACCTACAGTCGGCTAGCGGGAGTTTCCTCAACCAAGTATCTACCACCAGCGGTGCACCGCTGCATCCGGAACTAGCTCTTAAGTTCCTGGCAGGTCTCCCGACATGTGTGGTAGTGTAGTGCATGTTAGTGTGTGTTAAAGCGTGAGGACAGGACAAGAAAAATGAAGGAAAGACCGCACGCGGTCAATGGCCTGCGCTCCCTCTCTCTCTCGCTCCCTCTCTCTTCTCTCTCTCGCTCCCTCTCTTCTCTCTCTCGCTCCCTCTCTTCTCTCTCTCGCTCCCTCTCTCTGTCTCTCTCTCGCTCCCTCTCTCTCTCTCTCTCGCTCCCTCTCTCTGTCTCTCTCGCACCCTCTCTCTGTCGCTCTCGCATCTTCTCTCAGTCTCTCTCGCACCCTCTCTCTGTCTCTCTCGCACCCTCTCTCTGTCTCTCTCGCTCCCTCTCTCTCTCTCTCGCTCCCTCTCTCTGTCTCTCTCGCTCCCTCTCTCTTCTCTCTCGCTCCCTCTCTCTGTCTCTCTCGCCCTCTCTCTGTCTCTCTCACACCCTCTCCTGTCTCTCTCGCACCCTCTCTCTGTCTCTCTTGCTCCCACTCTTCTCCTTCTCGCTCCCTCTCTCTGTCTCTCTCGCTCCCTCTCTCTCTCTCTCGCTCCCTCTCTTCTCCTTCTCGCTTCCTCTTTCTCTCTCTCGCTTCCTCTCTCCCTCGTTGCCTCTCTCTCTCGCTTCCTATCTCTCGTCAGAGGGATAGGTAAAGAGGGCGCGTAAAAGCACAGTGGAATTCGCTGCAGGGACAGGCGTCTAGCGAGCACTTAGCCCATAGATGTTTGCTCTGTTTAAGAGATGAAGCGGTCGCATGGTGTGTGTAGTAGATGAAAGCCAGACAGTCGGCAGCAGCTCTGGGATGAGGAAACAGAACAGAGATTATTTACTCCTGAGCCTTACACAGGGTTAACAGATTAACGCTTTCACTTATAACCGAGTGTACACTTCGACTATTCAGTCGTATTTGTAAAGAAAGCAGAGCCAATTAGACGATTAAATCCGTGTTGAGTTACATTTTGAAGTTAAATATAAAATAGACACAAAAACGATCAGGTATGTGGAAATTAAATAATGCTGATGACAGGAATATTTCACCATTTTTAATATCCATGTTCTGAAACACGTTTTTAATACTCATGGTTCAGAGAGCTGGTGTAGTTCATGTTGATCTGAGAATGGATTGGTATGTCCTGATTCTTCATTGGCTGTATGAAGCTTAATTGACTTACGATTCTGTCTAACTAGATTCCAACAAAGATACGAAATATTTATCAATGGGGACATCTCGTGCCTGAGAGCCAAGTCGCTCCCCTTGCGCCAAAGAGATCCGGGTTGGATTCTCGTCGAATCTCATATGAAATTTATTCCAACAAAACGAGTTCTGCTGCTTCACAAGGGCTAGTCCAACCCCTGTGAAGTGTCCTCCCTACCCTATCCTTATACCTTCCTAATTCTGGCCGCTGGGTGGTGACGCAAGAGCGCGTGGTGGGAGGCGCGTACGCGGAGATGCTACCTGGCGAATCTCTAGACAACAGACTGCGACGAGACGTGACGGACAGAAATATATAAATATCAACAGTAACGGAGTATTACTCCAATAGCACTCAACGCTCAAGAAGCGGGTTAGGAGACGCGTTGCGTCGTGAGTTGACGCAAAAAATGTAAATAATTTTTTTAAAAATCAATGTCCCCAAATAAATGTATATAAGCATTAAATACTGTTTCTTGAAGTACGTGTACTCATGAACCATCTTAGCTACATATGTTTCGATTGCTCTCAACAAACGACGAACTGTGAAGTTCTTCACGGCCACCGGACAGTAAGGGTTTTCGTTTCTCATAAAGCATTATTTTTTATAACACGACAGTATTACGAAAATTAAATTTTAATTGTCTATATTTCTGATTATGACTCTACATTTAGTTACTTCAGGAACTTCTGATAAATCGAGCTGTAGACAATTTTCAGAATTTTTAATTTGTCTAGATTTCTTTTGAATATGTCAAAATACTTGATTTTAAAATAAAAATAATGTCTCTTTCGCATCTCAGTATATTATTTCTCAAATAATTCGCCCTTAAATGCATTTTTCACACACATTTTGCCTGCTCTTTACGAATGATAAACAAAAGACATATACCAACATACGAGTAGCGCCGTAATCAGAGATTCCCTCCCACACGGCAAAGCTCGCAATCGGGCCGCCCCCGCCGCCCCGCTGTGGGGGCGGATGGGGGCGTGGCAGGTGCGCACGAGTAGCGGAGTGGGGGGACGAGGGCCGCCTCAAGTGGGGAGCAGGCGGTTTCAGTTGGCGGAGGCTACGGAGGAACAGAGATGGGGCCGCGTGGGCGTGGGGGAGGCGGGCGGGGTGGGTGGCGGGGTGTGGCGGGTGTGGCAGGGGGTGGCAGGGCTTGTTAGTGAGGGTGCTGTGGCGAGCGCGGAGGGCCAAAGGCAGGGGCGGTGGTGAGGTTGGCGGCGGGCGGGTCGAGGCGTTTCTCCGCGGTCGGATGTTTTCCCTGAGCGCCGCTGCGCCGCGCCGGTCTTCTCCGCGGAAGCGGAAGTTCTGTCTAAACACGGCGCGTGTTTGGCCGGGTCCTCCACCGCCGCCGTCCCCGGAGGCGCACGGCAGCGCCGTGGGCGCCAGTTGGCGCTCGACTTCTCCCGCCCCCGCGCCTGTCTCGCCCCCCCCCGCCCGCCCTCGCCCCTCCGCCCCCCCCCCCCCCCCCCACGCCGCCCCCGCGCCAGCTACCGTGCAGGCTCACGCCATTCCCACTCCTCCACGCCAGGCTCCAAGTCAGCTCCCGCGCCAGTTCTCACGCCAGCTCCCACACCAGCTCCTACGCCAGTTCTCACGCCAGCTTACACCCCAGCTCCCACCCCAGCTCCCACCCCAGCTCCCACCCCAGCTCCCACCCCAGCTCCCACCCCAGCTCCCACCCCAGCTCCCACCCCAGCTCCCACCCAACTCCCACCCAGCTCCCACCCCAGCTCCCACCCCAGCTCCCACCCCAGCTCCCACCCCAGCTCCCACCCCAGCTCCCACCCCAGCCCCCACCCCAGCTCCCACCCCAGCTCCCACCCCAGCTCCCACCCCAGCCCCCCACAATTCCCACGCCAGCTCCCCCCAGCCTCAAGTCAGCCCCACTAGGCGACCCCTCGTCTCGACGACCCTCTTTCGCCCGCCCCGCGCCGCCTCCATTATTCTCCACACCCGATGACACTCCCCTGTCGACGCTACTTCCACATCTGCCTCACCCATCCCATCCCTTTCCTCCGCTGCCCACAACGCCTTGCGTGTTGATGCTCACCCGCTTCTACGCCACCTCCGTATTCCACACTGTTTGGCTTCCAGTCGAACTCCTCACTCCTCCTCTGCGTTGCACACCCTGATGTTTCTGTTTCCGTTCCTCAACTTCAACAACAACCTGCTCCGTACCCACGTGGCCTGGATCACACTGCGAGCTCGGACCGTACTTAAATGGACAAAACCCCGTCAGAGTAAGTAAGTAAATGGCACATAGCCTAGTTTCTAATGAACAAAATAAGCCAAGCATACTTTTGTTTTCTCTTAATATTAATTATGATTAATCTTTAATTAAGACATTCATTTTAATGGTGACAGTCGTTTGAATATAATTTGCAACAATAGTGTGATATCTACATATGTAAGCAAGTGAATATTTACTTGGCTAGTCGTGAACTTCACAGACCGTGTGGGCAGGATATCACAGAGAGGTAGCCTCCTGGGGCTGCTCTCTCACAAAGAACTCGCAGACGCTCTAATCTTCCGGAAACACAAAGGGAACGCGATTTCCCCCACGAGACCGACAAAATTAAAAATTCCACATTAAAAACTAACAAGCTACGCAACACAACTGGCCCGAACAGTTCCTTACTTCGGGCACGCATTTGAACGACCTTCGAGCGGCATGAGGGTACGACAAATTTTGATATGCACGTGATGGAACAGGTTGGTACATGGGAAACTTTTAGATACCGCAGAGAGATCTCGAAATGAATTTGGGGGGAAGTCGCAGGAATTTGGATCGTTGTTAGATGTCAACATTTGTTTATGGACCCACTTCGAGTGATTCGGGGCGCGTCAACCACGGAGGTCATTAGTACCGTAAGTGTTGTGCATATTTTTCATCGAGAGATGGGGATGATCTCCTGCTGAATGGCAAGATCCGGAGCCGATCTACCGACGACTAGCGGGGTTTTCACCAACTAGGTATCTCCCAGCAGTGAGGCACCGCCCCAGCCGGGACAAGTTCTAAGCCCCCGACCGGTCTCCTGACATGTGTGGTAGTGCGGTGCATGTTAGTGTAAGTGTGTGTGTGTGTGTGTGTAAGAGGTGAGGATAGAACAAGGACGAGGATGGAAAGATCGCGCTCGGTCCGTGGCTCGTTTGTTAGGGTACTGCTCCGGCATTCGCCTGGTGGTGTTCGGAGAAACCATAGTAAACTACCGTTCAGAGCAACCGGTCGCTAGAATTCTCCTCTAGACAGCGGCTGAACTCGACCTAGTTACTGACAAGCTACTGTCAAAAATCCTGTCGTCGCCGGGACTCATTGTTTGGAAAAGTAGCACCCATCACAAGCCATTTGCTCTCTATATGATTGGAGGAAACCCAAATATCATTCCTTTGACTATTTCTGCTTAACGAACATTACAGGAAATACGTCAAAATCAAAAAATACAGTCGTGTACCCTAACTTTGAATCTGTGATGAAACCAGATCTGCACTGCGAAGAATTGCCCATACCAAAGACTCCAAAGCACGTGACATTAGGTATACATAGTTCATATTCAAATAGAAGTGTGAAAGAAAGAGAAACAGATTCTTCTGGTGATACAAATTTTGAACAAATCTGTTCACTTGAGCCTCGTTTATTGCCTCAGTGATACCTCAAAGACCTCGAACGAAATTTAAAGTAATCAAAAGCACATGCACTATCTCCGTTACATATTGAAACGCACCGCGTTTCCATCCAAAGAAACGGCGATACCTCAAACAAGCACGCGGCAGAACGGTTGCCAGAGGGCGCTCGCCAGCCACGAAAAACGGTTACGGGCGGCGAGGTGTCGTCGGTTGGCCGACCGTGGGAACAAGGCCGCGAGGAGGCAGTGTCTGGCTGGCCGCCGGCGAGGAAGGACGTATCTGGGGCTGCTCCGCGATCGAAAAGCAAACTAGTATCGCGAACGAGCGAGTGCAGAGAGATTAATTGACGGACCATTTGTGCGTGATAACAATCAATAGTCGATCGGACATATTGCCAAAGTGATCGCTGCTATTTGGAATAACACAGATCAAGAGACGTCGAGTGGATCGGAGAATTGGAAAGGAGAACGTACTTCGGAAGCGCAGCGCCTCACTTCGGCTGGTCCCAGGTGAAACGACCCCGGCAGACAGCGAAGGAGCGCGAGGCAACCCGAGAGTCCCCGAAGCCGCCGACGCTCGTATGGGCAGAAGTCAACGGTAAATATTTCTTCGATCGATAAGATCGAGAGACTAACAGTGATTCTAGGTTATATGAAAGAAAAGGGTAGAGACCACCATAGATGTTGTATCATTAGTGATTTGTATAGAATTAATAAATAGTTCAGTTTGTTTTGTTCACGGAACAGTGGTGTTTGATTAATAACCCCGAGCCCATTCACGAGAAAGAACACCTGTCCCTTACAAATAAATTTACTGAGAACAAGCCGGCCTACCCGGTACGTCACAATATAAAATTCTGGTTAATGAAGAATTTCACCAAAGTCGTAGATAATACTCCTGGTTTTATGTACTTAAAACAAGTTTCCTAAAATTAAAGATGGAAAAATTAAAGAAGGAATGTTTGTGGATACAGAAATTCAATCATTAATGCATGATGAAACGATTGAGAAACTATAGTATCTACTGGAGAAAGCAGCTTGGATAGCATTAAAAATGTAGCATTGTTTTGGGTAATCGAAAGGCGAAAAGTTAAAGATATTTTCAACTCTCTTATAACATCTTTTAAACATCTGGGTTATCATAGGATCTTAAAAGTACAGTTCTCACACCACCTAGATTTATTCTCAATCTGGAAAGTGAATGACGAGCACCGGGAACATTCATCAGGAGATTTTAATAGAAAAAATCAAGGCAAATGGAATTTTCTGTGCACCGATTTTTGTTGCCATTAAGAGGGATTATCTATCGGCGAAATATAGCAGAAAATAGCTTTTATTACTTTCTGGGCCAGTCAGAAGAATGTTTGAATATTGTGTAGTTAAGAATTTGAAAAGTATTAAAATGTTTGAAATAATAAATACCTGCCTTTCGGAGACTTTGGGTGATGGGGAAATATAATATACTGTTTCTATACAATTAGAGACTATACTGAGCATAACAAGAAAAGTAACATTAATTTTAACAATGATACATAATGCATTATTTACCATTTGGACTGTATAAATGAGTATAAACAACCTGTAACAACTATTGTACTACAGCTTCCGGGTCAATGACCCCCATCTCGATCAGGTTTTTCGTCCAGTTTCCCTGATCCATTGAGCAAATGCTGAGATGGCCCCTTGTTTTGCTTCTGGACATAAATGTAACTTCATTTTCTGTGCACGTCTTCTAGAATTCAGTGGGAAATACAATTATTCAATTTATCGTTTCCATGTTGTTGCGGCAGGAAGTATTATTCCGATGGACAACATGGATAAGAGCCAAAATTTATTGCCTTTTTATCCTTGAAAATAGATTTTATTGCATAGGAGTTTTTTTGTTGTTTTTTTCTCCCTTTCAAAATTTATTGCTTATTTATCCTTGAAAATAGATTTTATTACATGGGAGTTTTTTTTTTTTTCTCCCTTTCAAAATTCAAAATTTATTGCTTGTTTATCCTTGAAAATAGATTTTATTACATGGGAGTTTTTTGTTTTTTTTCTCCCTTTCAAGAATTCAAAATTTAAGTAGTATATGTCTTAGTGTAGGGATCACAGAATTTTGAAAATGTGCACACAATTCACTTTTCCCCATAGCACGTCATACGCAGTTTTTAACTGTTTCTCTGACGTAAAATAAATAAATAAATAAATATCATATTTGAAATCAGGAGAACAAATGCTAGCAGAATCACATATTTTTATTTCTGAGATAAAAGTTTATTTTTTGTTCTTAATGTAATTCAAGAAAGTATTTTCTGTTGTAGCACCACTTGTTTTCCGATGCAGAATCAGTGTTGCCTCAAAAGAGTCAATATCGAAAACCGCGTTCTAAAAGAAACCCTTGTCCGATAACATCGCACCTCTCTCCCTAGACTAAGCACGGCCTGTTTGATGTGCCTGCAGCTGGAGTAAGCCTCAGGGAACTGCACGGACGGCAAATGACGCTAGGATAATTTCATTGCTGCAATTCTCAACGGCCAAAACCGCAGAACCCATTTTCGGGACGCAAATTGTCACACGGCGGTCAAAATAGGGAAGGCAAATGACGCAAAACGCGGTTTCGACACTACAAATGCCCGCCCTCTAACTTCATCATGTCAACTGCGTCGCCTGCGCCCCGTACGGGGTCTCGCTCGCGCAATTCGATTGGCTGCTCGGGGGCGCTTCTCTGCCGCTGACAGGCGGCGACCATAGCGGAACAGAGGTGGAGAATCGAGTCGCTGTAAAATGATTTTGCCGAAGATTGACTTATGGGAGTAGTAAAATTATCATTACAGATGGTAGATTTTAGCAACTGCTAAAATGCGAAATGTTATCTAACACTGAAAAAATAGTAATTGTATGTTTGGCAACAGGCTACTGTTTCTGAAAGTTTTCAATCTGCATAAAATTTAACATTGATTGCAAAATGCGAAATCATGGTTCGATGTTCGAAATAGTCATGAATCTGCGATATAATTTCTAAATTGCCTTTTATGGTTTCCTTCGTGTTCGCTCTCTAACTAGCGATGTGACATCGACAACACGACGATGTTTGAAAATATTTAATTTGAGAGTGGCCATATTTATTAATTTATAATTTATATTCAACTGAAAAAACAAAGTAAAAAGTAATGAGAACAATTGAAAAAATTAATCTGAGCACTTCGGCTCTTTTTAGAGCGCTTGGCTAAAGCTTGAGCGCTCGGGGTCACGAAAAGGTCACGAGAAGACGAGAAAGGCCCTATGCTACGTTTTACGCTTTTATATTTGTTGAAGTTCACAAATGCGAAATATTAAATTAGTTTCCTTATTTCCTGATTTTAATGAAAAAATTTTTATCTCAAAATTTAATTTTCTTAACAAAAAACGCTAAATTTTAATTTTTATAATGCTATAAAATGCAACAGCTTTGTTTTCAAAATGCTTTTTTAAATTTAAAGTGCTAATATCTACCATTACTAATTATGATATAAAATGACTCAATATTGTACGGTGTGATAATAGTTTTTTTTATTCATTTCTTCTAGTTCGACATTTCCGTCTCTCGAGGAGTTAACCTTTAGGAAATGGGTATCCATAGCAAAGGAGTATTCATTGTTACTCGTGAACATGTCTAAGTTTTCAAGGTTCGTTCAGACTTTAAGGTTTGGTCTCAGGTGTAACGTTGAAAGTTAAGGTAGCGCTAGGAAGGGTGTAAAAAACACGTTATAGCGGTCTCGGTCTATCTTTAGGAACCCTTGATTGAATACGGAGCCATGAAACACGATGGCCGACATTAAATATTGTGAAACAGCGTGACGAGTAAATATTTTGATAGAAATGGTCACCTATTTTACTTATGTGTTTGTTTAGTGGCAATATATTTAGCTTGCGATGAAGTTGGGAATTTGGAATAAACTGTGGTGCATTGAGTGTCTTTCTTAGGAACTTATTTTGGAATGCAACTAACTTTTGGAGGTTACTGGGAGCTACGCCACCCCATACTGGACATGCATAGGATAGAGTGGGTGGAATAATTAATTTGTACAGTACTGTTACTTTGGCTTTTGATACTAGTGGCAGATCGAGAGTTAATTAAAGGGAACACTTTTGACGTTTTAAGCAAAGCTTTACTCACAGTTGCTGCGGGTTTTCACGTTAGTCTTTTGTCAAATAATACTCCTAAGTACTTCACCGATGAAGAGGTTCACGGAATGAGATTTCCCTTGATGGTAAGTTCAGTGATGGATTTTTCAGTGGGCGTAATGTGAATATCTTTGCTCGTCATTTACTAGATTTAGCTTTATCCGCCATTTCTGAGTCCATCTGATATAATTATTTAGATCGTTTTGATCATTCTCCTTCGCTATTAGAATGTGCTGTGAGAGGTGAATATGTAATATCATCAGCGTATAAAGCAACGTTGGATCACCTTAGATTGGAATTTCATGACTGAAAATGTTAAATAGTAAGGGAGAGACAACTGAATCTTCTAATTTGAGACAATCATTGGTATAGATTAAACTGAAAACACTTCAATTACAACATTCATGTTTGGATTTTTTAAATGCTAATTTTACATGTACAACGTTTTGCAATGTTCCATATAATGTTCCGTTTTCTCTACCAACGATTATCTCCAATTAGAACATACAGAAAATAAATAACAAATATCTGATAATTATTTTACGTTTCATTTATCTTTTAAAAACGTATTAATAATCTCCGGAATTAGATGATATTATTTTAGTTGCTCAAAATGCGAGACCACTGATACAATTCAATCCTAAACAACGGAGAATTTTACGCTATTGATACTATTGATACAAAGAAGATGTAGCTCAGAGACGTTGTTGGTGAGGCATGAAGCTCTTTCAGTTTCGTCGGAATCATTCTCAGCATCATTCCCACAATTAAAAATAGTATCAAACTCTAGAATCTCTAATTTGAATAATTTGTTTAAGATACGCCAACTGAGGTAGATGAGGTCGCTAAGGTGAGAGCGCCCTAATATCCTAGTTGCGAAATGTTCTTTGTTACAGACGTAAATTAGGTGGTAAAACTGACCACTGGCATACTAATTTCAACTGTTGTATATTATATTGAATGTGTAGGGTGTGTAGGGTAACTGATTATTTTGTACAAAATATATTGTAAAATTATTTCATGATATATGTCAGTATGATGGAAAGGGAAAGTTCATTTTTATAATAATAATAATAATAATAATAATAATAATAATCATAATAATAAATAAATAATGATATAATAAAAATTAATTAATAAAATAAACTAATTTATGGTTTATTACACATTCACTGTTCTGAAGAACAGTTTAAATAAAACAAAGATTCAGGTTTTTAAGTTGTTTCAATTGAAATAATTTTTCAGTATGAAATTCGGTTAGCCAGCATAACAGGTTATCAAGAAGCACGTATATTTTCTCTTCCTAAGTAATTTAAAAAGAGTATTGATACACATCTCCACTTGCGTACTCCATATTAAATGTCACTCTTCAAAGAGACAGAGGGTATTTCTAACAGATTTAGGATAGTTTTCACCTTTCTAATTATAGGGGTGTTAGCATTCATGTTGAAATACCATTGCAGTAATGTTTTGAAAATATTTGAAATTTAGTTGAAATTGTAATAAATTATTTTCCCTGGAATTTGTTTGAAAATTTCTAACGTTGACAACAGGTTGGTAATCAAAGCCAAATGTTGGATTATAATCATTACTGTTACAAATGAAAGAGAAGTGAAACACATTATTTGTAATTATTTTTTTTTTCATGAAATATTTAATAAAATAATTTGAATGTATTCCGAAAATGAAAATATCGGATTTTTGTTAACTCAAATCCAGTCAACAGTCAAATGTTTTCAATTGTGGACAATGAAAATGATCAAAAATTATATCTCCTCGTTTACTCCTTGGTAACTTAGAAATTTTTCTGTGCTCATGAAAATAAGGATAACTCTATAATTTTTGTTGTTAACTCGTCCTAACTTATTGGTTTTAGAAGTTTTTGCTCCTTTTAAAATTGTTGTTGTTATTTTAAAATTGTTTGAAGTTTTTTGTAACTTGATCAATATGAAAATTCGGCACAATGCCACAATAGAAAAGGTTGCTGATGATAAAACAAGCATATACTACTGAAAACCAAGCGATTTCGAGTCTCCTGCAGATAATGGAGGTTTTCATCGCGTAATTGCGATATGGAAGGCAAAATAATTATTTTGAATATTATTTTTGTTGACAACCTATCCTTTCTTCGACTATTACAAAGTCTAGAGCAATGAGTATAGTATCACTAAATGGGATTCGTTACCAACTGAAGTGTTAGCACATTAACATCACATTCATATACAATGTCTGGTTGAATATATTAATTCGTAGATAAAATATGCAAATTACACACACTATAGATTGAACTGCACCCCAGTAAAACAGCAGTCACCCGAAAATAGCGGAGATGGAGTTTAGAATGCCAGATCATTCCAAGTTAACGCTATAACAAATCTCTCTTAATGCACAAACTTTTGCAAACTACACGGGATCTCAGCTATTCTACATTTAATTATTCTCTGGGACCAGCTGTAATTTTGGATTGCAAAACTCTTGCATTTTTAATTAACCTACATCCAATGTGGAATAATTCCAATCCATTTTTGCGCTCTAAATAACTTTTTCGACTTCATTTGTCGAGGAATCAATTTGTCGGTTTGTTCAACAGAGCACAGCACAAAAGTGCAGGTGGTGGAAATAAGGTACACTTTTTTGACATTTTAACACATATGTGAGAGTCTTTCTGAACACTTAAACGTGGAAATTCGTTTTGAGACGACAGGATCGTTTCATCTGTATTTGCGACTATTCGAAGCTTCACGCCAAGATTTTTCATGTACAGCAGGTTGTTGAGAGGAGATGAGAAGATGCACAGAATCGGCAACTTGCTGAAACGTGAACCCATCCGTTTCGCCCTCATACGAATTGCAATGCTTCCGCGTCCTAGAATGGACGCGGGTTAATTTGTCTTTACCACAAGATGATTTTTTCCTGAAAAAATTTCAAATCCCCAACCTGAAGAAAGCTAAGTCCTCTACTGAACGGCGGAAAGGGAATCGTCCAATTAATCGCAAAATGTTTCATTTCCGGCTAGGAGTCCGCTAGCAGTCTCGTGTCTTTGCACGTTCCCTCCAAGGATAAAAAAAAGGCTTCGATCTGTTTATTTTGGAGCCCCACGAAGACTGGTTGGTTGGATGTTAGTTTGATTGATTGATTTTTTCATGTTTCCGGGCGCGTCAACTGCTTTGGTCATTGGTCCCGTTAGTGTAGTGCACGCTTTTTTTTCTCGGGAGATGGTGGTGATTTTATCCCTCGCTAGATGGTGAGATCCGGCACCAACCTTCCGTCGGCTAGTGGTGTTTCCTCCTAATCAGGACTCTTCCACCAGCGGGGCACCGCCCTAGCCGAGACAAGCTTTAAGTTCCCGACTGATCTTCTGGAATATGTGGTAGTGTAGTGCATGTTAGTGTGTGTGTGTGTGTGTGTGTGTGTGTGTGTGTGTGGAAGGGGAGAGGATAGGAGAAGGAAGGGAAAGGAGAGATCGCGGGCGGTCCGTGGCCCGTTTGGTAGGGTACTGCTCCGGCATTCGCGTGGTGTTGATCGGAGAAACCACGGAAAACTACCGATCAGAGCAGCCTGCCGCTAGAATTCTCCTCCAGACAGCGACAGAATTCGACCTAGCTGAAAAGCTAGTGTCGAAAATCCTGCCGCCGTGGGGAGTGGGAACCTAGGACCTCCCGGTCAAAGGCGCTGCAGTGACATCAGTTGATGCACTGAGCTACCGCTCCCGGTTTGGATGTTAGTGTTTCCGCGCACGTCAGCTACTGAGATCATTAGTCCCGTGCAGTGCATGCTTCTTTGGGAGGTGGCGGTGATCTCTCGTTGGATGGCGAGAGCCGGCGCCGACCTACCGTCGGGTAGCTAGGTTTTTCCTAACCAGGTATCTCCAACCAGCGGGGCACCGTCCGTGCCGGGACGAGCTCTAAGATCCCAACCGGTCTCCAGACATGTGTGGTATTGTAGTGCATGTTAGTGTGTGTGTAAGGAGAGAGGATACGAAAAGAAGGGGGTAGGAAAGAACGCGTGTGATCTCCGTGGCCCGTTTGTTAGGGTACTGCTCCGGCATTCGCCTGGTGTTGACTAAAGAAACCCCGAAAAATTACTGATCCGCGTAGCCGCTCGCTAGAATTCTCTCCGACAGCGACTGAATTCGACCTAGATGACAAGCTAGTGTCGAAAATCCTTCCACCATCAGGACTCGAACCTAGGATCTTGCGGCAAGAGGGACTGCAGTGACGTCTCCTAAAGTGACAATGGGGGTGGCGGGAGTCCAGTGTTCATTGACGGTCGCGGGCGATTAGAAGTAGATAGATAGATAGATTTATTAAAGTTCGCTTTGAGCTAATGCTCGGTGGCAAACATTATTACAATTAGATATACAATTACAAAACTATTACGAATATTTACAAATATAATTACAATTAGAATTAGAGATTAATATCCTAATTATAATTAATTTTGAGTTATCTATATGTTGGCTTATAGCTTTTCTAACACTTCACTCCACTTCACTTCACTTCACTTAATTTCACTGCGCTGCACTGCACTACACTTCCCTCCCCTTCCCTTCCGTGCCCCCACCACACTACACTTCACTTCACTTCACTGAATAAGAGATATGACTATATTATTAATAATACTAACGATTATAATAATAATAATAATAATAATAATAATAATAATAATAATAATAATAATAATAATAATAATAATAATAATAATAATAATAGTCCCAGTGCTATTAATGATGACCTACATAGACTTAAGTATATTGTAGAATTAAGTATATTGTGTACGTTTGTTGTGTACACATACGCACCCAGCGACCTCCCATATCACTGACCCTCCCATATCAGCGACCTCCCATATCACCGGTAGACCGGTACGGACGAAGACTACACGAACTGCGTTAAGACTACACGAACTCGGCGCGCCAATACTGGTTATTATTCGACACTACCTGGGTTCAGTTCGGGGTTCCTAGCTGCACGTATTTGTACCTCTACAGATCTGCCTAACCCTAGGAGTTGGAAAAAGCGAAGTTAACAACCGTTTCCTCAGCCTTCACACCGGTGAAGAGTAATCTCTTCCGGACAAGCTCTGGGTCTTCAACAATCAGGCGCAAGTTGAGGGCGGTTACACGAGGACAGAAGTAGTTCAGGCACGCCAGTTCGCTCTACAGTTTTAATTTGTGGCCATCCATGTTATAAAATTGCGAGTGTCATCGAGTGGTGTCAAATACTACAGACAAGGTAATCAGTATGAGTGGTGATATGTTTTCCTATCGTCACTCAAAACCAATTGTAAGTTTGCAGTGTTTCATTATAAACGTGGCATTGATTAATTGAAAAGTGATCTTCAATTTTGTGGATTATTGCGACTACAATAGCTGACTGAGTCCTGGTCGCGTGAGTAGTGTGAAAAACGTTCTCGGTGCTGACGATGTTGCTAAGCGGACAAACGTAAGTATTCTGGTCTTCGCCATGGTCAATTTGGGCGGACATTTTGTATATTCTCAGTCTGTAGACTGCAATTACTAAGCTGTGAGTAGCAATTCTCAACAGTTGGTTGTACATGAAGAGCGTAACATGTTACAAACGATATTGCTTCACGCATTGCATCCAAAGCAGCTGGCATCCTCCAGGGAGATCAAATATTTTATAATGTGTTTTCTGTAACATGTAACAATTTGATTCTTCATGTGAACAATTTTTCATTTAATGTTTTATTTATCAAGTGTTATTATACCAAGTCAAAACCGTTCTTTCATATGCTAAATACTGTAATAAATACTGCCATTCACATGTTCAAACAAATGTGCATGTATCTTCATTATTATTACATTTGTAATACTGATTTGAATTTCTTTGTCTGCACCACCAGGGAGGCAAAGATTACTACCCAAAAACAGAATATTTCCACAAACTTCACAAGCTGGCGATTCTTGTCACAATATCACTTTCGCATGGATTGGTACGCGTTTGGCAGCATCAGTGGGTTCGACCGTGCGATCGACTCGGGAACGCGGTCACTCGAGTCCGAAAACTTGGTTGGCCAAGCGTCGCAGGCGCCACGAGGTGAGAACACGTCCACTCAGACTGGATGCAAGATTCACAAAAATAATCCTCTCCCAGCCTAAAATGCTCATCACGGACTGAGATCACGTTATGAGCGATTGTATTCCCGCCTTGTATGTCGAATTTTGGGAGTGGAGATGGGTATAGTAGTAGAACCTTGCGTGATCTACCACACAACACAATAACTTTTTCTACCACAGGGAATTCACCCCAGGGCGGGCACCTGGATTTTCGCTTTATCCGCTCAAGTTGTCCCACGTTTTGTTGCTGGTTGTCTGGATCCGGCAAGAGCGCAGTTTACCCTCACGGTAACCTTTCCATTCAATGCATGTGGCGGGACGCCCTACCAGCTCAGGGCAACCGGCTTTCCAGGCCGGTGCCGGAGTCGAATCAATGCGCCACTCACAAAGCGCAGGGACAAGTCCCTCCTCTATGCCCAGAATTCCCGGCCTCTGCCACGACAAAGCCAAGAGTTCTACAGGGGCCAGCCGAACTAAGGCCCGGGCAGGTTGGGACCCTCTTCCAGTCTCACTGCAATAACCGTTATGCTACAGACGTGGGTACCACCGGAATCTAGGGAATAGGGGGGGTCTTGGTCCCCGTTTTATGTGTGGGGTCAGGGTAATTCCGAAGAAGCCCTTCACCCAATCCCGCCCAAAGGTCCAAGTGCCCGTGTCCCAACTAGAGGGTTACCGGGCAAACATGGCAACACGGAGCTTCCGGGAGACGACCGGTCTCCCGGAATGTGTGGTAGTGTAGTGCATGTTGGTGTAAGTGCGTGTGTAAGGGGAGAGGATAGGACAAGGAAGAGGAAGGACTGATCACGCGCGGTCCGTGGCCCGTTTGGTAAGGTACTGCTCCGGCATTCGCCTGGTGTTGATCGGAGAAACGACGGAAAACTACCGATCAGAGTAGCCGACCGCTAGAATTCTCCTCCAGACAGCGACTGAATTCGACCTAGCTGAAAAGCTAGTGCCGGAAATCCTGCCGCGGTCATGACTCGAACCTAGGACCTTCCGGTTGGAGGCGCTGCAGTGACATCAGTTGATGCACTGAGCTACCGCTCCCGGTCAAATTACATTTGAGGATCTACAATAATGTAGCACTTCGCTTTACACTTATTTGTTAATTTGCTCTCAGTAGAGTGAAGCAGCTTTTTGTTCAAAAGCGCAAACGCTCGTGCATCAGCGGAGTTTACATGTTAGCAACCGAGCAACTTTCCGTTGTGGGGAAAGTTCCGCAGTCGTATTAATTTTACTAAACAAAAAGAAATATGGATTTAAAGAAACACACTGTGGAATCATACATACTACCTACTTTAATCTATGGATGTAAGACTTGATCTTTATTGTCAGGTTAAAAAATGAAATTACCAAGATGTCAAAGAAAAATTGAAAGAAATATAATGAACATTAGACTAAAATATTATATACGAAAAAAAAGAGTTATAAGAAACAAAACAACAAGCTGAAAAACTAAAATGGAAATGCGGCGGGCACATCATTGGCTAAAAGATTACCGATGGGAACATGCAATAACATTGTGGTGCACATGGTTATTCGTCACGGGAGACAGAAGAAAAGATGGCAGGACAGCTTTAAAGGGACAGCAGAACCCCAATGGACAACACTGATGCAAAGTACGACGAAGTGGAAGTTATGCGTAAAATTTTAAAAAATTGTAAATATTTTTACCCAGAATAATTTCATAAGGGCTCATTATATCTGTAAACTAAAATCCTACATTTATATTGTTACTATAAAATAAGATTTTAAAATAGTATTGTTCAAATTTTAATTGTAAACACATGTACAATAATGACTATAAACCCAAGTACAAGGAAACATTGTAGAATTTACCCTGTATTGTGAGGCCAATTGCTCGTTACGGGTATAACGGCTAAAACTAAACACAAATTAAAAACCGAGCAGCAGAGCTATTACTGCAAAAGTGTACTCGTCTTTGCATCATGTCTGTGGTGGCTTGCAGACGCAAAGTGGCACGTTTGAAAAGTTCTAGTGTAATCACTCACATCATTCATTATCTCGCTATTTATGGTTAGTAGTGCAATTACTCAAGATGAAGGCTGAAACCTGAAGTAATAATGTTAATATATTTGAAAGGACAGTTCAGGGTTGAGTAAAATGACTTCAGGAAAGTTAATTTTGAAATTCCATTCGTTGGTTTGAACATATTACGTTTACGGATCTTCGACCTGTAATTTCTCTGATAGCTGAGGGGGGAAACCGTACAAAGTATCTTTCCATCCTGTGATTACTGCCGAGCGACCACTCAAAGCGAGGTTTGTGTTCCGAGTTGAACGGTGCGACTTTATTACCAACAGCCACACCTGTGGACACTCGCCACTTTCTCTCTTTGTGTCCCTTCAAATGAGCGTCAAATGGCTGCTTCCTTTGTGGCTCGGCCAGGCGTGGCGTGGGGTGGCGCGACGTAGCGTAGTGTGGTGCTGCGTGGCGTGGTGCTGCGTGGTGCTGCGTGGTGCGGCGTGGTGCGGCGTGGTGCGGCGTGGTGCGGCGTGGTGCGGCGTGGTGCGGCGTGGTGCGGCGTGGCGCGGCGTGGCGCAGCGTGGTGCGGCGTGGTGCGGCGTGGTGCGGCGTGGTACGGCGTGGTGCGGCGTGGTGCGGCGTGGTGCGGCGTGGTGCGGCGTGGTGCGGCGTGGTCGGCGTGGTGCGGCGTGGGCGGCGTGGGCGGCGTGGGCGGCGTGGGTGGCGTGGGTGGCGTGGGTGGCGTGGGTGGCGTGGGTGGCGTGGGTGGCGTGGGTGGCGTGGGTGGCGTCGCGGCGTGGCGAGGTGTGGCGAGGCGTGGGGCGCGGCGGGATGTGGCGGGGCGCGGCGGGACGTGGCGGGACGTGGCGGGACGTGGCGAGACGTGGCGAGACGTGGCGGGAAAATGCGCGGCGCGGCGTGGCGCGGCGGGGCGCGGCGTGGCGCGGCGTAGCGCGGCGTGGCGCAGTGGGGCGCGACGGGATGTGGCGGGGCGCGGCGGGACGTGGCGGGACGGGGCGAGACGTGGCGGGAAAATGCGCGGCGCGGCGTGGCGCGGCGTGGCGCAGTGGAACGCGACGGGATGTGGCGGGGCGCGGCGGGGCGCGGGGACGTGGCGGGACGTGGCGAGACGTGGCGGGAAAATGCGCGACGCGGCGTGGTGCGGCGTGGCACGGCGGGACGTGGCGGGATGTGGCGGGACGTGGCGAGACGTGGCGGAAAAGGCGCGACGCAGCGTGGTGCGGCGTGGCGCGGCGTGGCGCGTTGCACGGGGAATTCAAGGGTTTCGCCGCGTCGCCGCTGACTGAACGATGCAGCGTTAGCCAACTCATTGACCCCCGAAGGGCCCATCTTTCATCCGGGCGGCTCCCGCTCACCCGGGCGCTAATGATGTGTTAAGTCTTCAGTGAACATTCACGATGTTTATGGCCGAGACAGTGTCCCTCTGAGTGTACGTGTGTGTGTTTGTGTGTGTGTGTGTGTGTGTGTGTGGCCTGACGCGGTGGCTATGAGCGTGGCGACTATGGACAAATTGAGACTGATGATTGGAATATGGGGCGTGTGGATGAGTCTTTAAACCGAACGCCACATTGCTAATTTATGCCATTAATAGTCGCAACCACTTTTATAACATAAGTTACTGTGCGGTATATAGTGCACAGGTGTAGTCATAACTTCAGGACGGATTCACCAAAACCACAAGTATCACATTTATATCAAATTGGAAATTCAGGAATCAATAAGTGTGTTTTAGTCTTACTTGCTGTCACTATCATTTGTTGAATAAAAACATGTCTTACGAATTAAAAATACATCCCTGTGAAGCTGGTTAGTATGTTGATATAATTAATCCTTTTTAAAATGCACAGTAATTGCAATATTGTTGACTAATTATTTTGCACTTCTCGATCTCCTGTCGGTATCAGACGATTTGCTAATGCTTGGGACCCTGACTACAGTACTTCTTGTGCAACAGCATTTTTTTTCTTTATTTGTTTTGTTTTTTGTGTTTTGAAGCTCTACGAGCCCAGCTGAACAGTTCAATAATGAATCATTCCATTACAGCGTGGTATAGTGGCTTTCGTGTTTGAAGCTTGCTTGTCGGGCACATTCGTTGTAACAAAATGTGGCTTCGAGATTCTCGTTCGGCGAGAATGACTTTGTTCTTGTTATGTAGTGTTTTGGTTTGTTATGACGTACTTTCAGGTGACTGCTGATGATATTGTAAATTGTGCAGTATGAAAATGGGATTTTACATATAATGAAGATAATAAATAGCTTTCGATGGAAGTTAATGTTAAAGGTACTACATTTTGATTTCATTTTGCTTTACAGTTAACTTTATTATTTAATACAATTGCCAAACACACGAATACTTTCAACTTTTATATTCTTAATCGTTCTCTTTTGATAACATTTCTAAAAACATATACCATCCTTCAAATCAGAAACCATTCTATTTGTGAAAAATGAATCACGGATCCCTTTAATATTAAATTACGCATCCATTTTATGAACAAATGTTAAACATTTTTTATAAAATTTGCACACATTAATGCTTTTAATTTCCTACTTAATTCATAATTCTCAGACATTCCATTCAATACTTACTCAGACATTTTTATTCGAATTTTCATCTTAAATTAATTCTGGAGAAAATGTGGCTGCTTTCTTTAAATTCTGTTTGTCGCTTGCCATCACCGCCGCGAACGGATAGCAGGAAAAGTGGATCGATGTCCTCAAGAGAAGCAGAACAGAAGGAAATTGGAGCTGCACCTGCAAGACGTCTCTGGGAGGAATGCGTATCCATAGATTAAATTTTCCCTTTTGAATTTTCGCGAATAGCACGTTCCCTTATCGGAACAATAAAGTGGGCCTAACTTTGACTACAGCGGAGGGTTTGCTCTCGTTGAATTCATTACAATTCGAAATCTCTCTAAAGGTTTCTATCGATTTGTTGGATGCCCAATTAGTCTCGAGGGAAGAAAGGAATAATTAATTTTCCACTAAGCCACGGGGAGTAGAATTCGCTTAATTTAAAAGCTTTAATTGTTTCTGTCAAAGCAGAGACGTAGTTTCAAATTGTAGGGAGACATGCCATCCTGGTGGTTGTGTATCAATATTTTGAAATTAGAGAATAAGCGGAATGTAATAAGACATTACACATTCGTGTTTGACAACCAAAAATGCGTATTGTGAAGTACAAGCAGTGCTATTCCATAATTTCAAATGAGATTTACTATGAGCGGACATGGGTCTACAACCGAATAACCGAAAGTAACCGAAAGTGGATAAAGGCAAAGTAGGTGAGTCAAGTGAGAACGTAGGCTTCCGCGGCCGGAGTCATGATTAACTTGGCTATCCGGGAGACGCCGCGTCCAGGGCAACGTTTCGGTCGCCATTCTGCGACCTTCCTCAGGGCGTAGTACTGCGTAGTAGTAGGTGAGTCAAAGAGGCCTATGTATAAAAGGAATATTATTGGGAAAGGATATAGTGTTAAAAATATTTCAATGACAAGTTAATAACAATGAAAGACCCAATTTGTTACATCTATTTGTGCAGAATGTTTCTACGTTTGTGTTATTTCCGTGAAATTTTTAACAAAACAAAATATTAATTTAAACATCAAAAATTAAACGACAACGGTGGAGAGCACTTATAAGTTGAAACATTTTATTTATTGAAGACGCAATTCCATTATTTTCCTTATGTAAACATTCTGAATAAATTACGTTTTAATTTTATTTTCGCCACTCGATTGTAAAACTTTTTTAGGGGATTTAAAAATGATTGCTATCGGGTTGATGACTCGCACATTGATTGTCCATAATAGGGCAAACAAATACCATAAATTACGATTGAATTTATTTAAAGAGAATGGATTTATTGAATATTGTGAAATTTGTGTAAATGGGGGGAGGGGGAACTCTAGAGCGTTTCTTGTGTGGATTGTCGTCTTGTGTGTGTATACGGAAAAAGTGTAATTTATGGAAACCTAATAGGATTTGAGGAATAGTGATTTAATTCTACGAGGAAATGTGTAAGATAGGCCAAGATTAAAAGTGTTTTTATGTGTAAATAAAGAAGTAATTTGAAAATGTTTTGGGTTGTTAATGTTATCAAGTCTAATGTTTTCTAAAGTTAGTTCGTGGTATAATTAATTATTTGATTGAAGTATGAAGCTTGTAGTTCTTTTCGTATAAATTTATTTTGAACAGTTTGTATTTCATTGATGTGAATTTTAGCAGCAAGAACAAAGGATGTACGAACGCTAATAATCGCACCAAACTGAGAGTTCGCCATCTCTGATAACTCCGCCATTACTGCACTGAACAAACGAAAATCATTATTAACTCTGGAGTGCTCGCAATAGATCTGTGAGATCCAAGCCACGACAATTTTATGTTCCTGAATTATTGCGATGCATTAGTCATCTGATGTTGATCTTTTGTACTTTTCTGAGATCGCCTGGTCTTTTACTTTTATCCTTTAGCTGAATCATTTCCCGTGAGCAAGTTTAAACGTGATCGCTACGCTGCGCGATATCCGTCATATACTTTGGGTGAAATGGCATGCACTGTGAGCTCCTGGCCTAAGCAGTACGTATCACGGTATTATTTTCAACTGTCTATGACAAATGCCCATTCAGAAAATGTAATAATTTGTCTTATCTACAATCGACTGTCACAATTTCTTACCACAGAGAAAGAATATATGCAGGAGAGGTCTGTAGGGAAATGAAAAAATGGGAACCTTGCACAATAGAAAAAAGACAAAGACTTTCTAAATATTTTAATGAAAAAGTAAAATGCTTATTTCCTTAAAACATGCAAAAAATAAATTGAATAAAATGTATTTAATACTATTTAATTATATAATGTGATGTTTAATAATTTTTACGTGTACTTGGTAAATTTTTACCTTTCACAACATAACTATTCAGACAAGGATTCTGCAGTGTAAAATTCTTTAACAATTGCATTGGGGGACATGTACAAACTGAATAAAATATGTGTTTCAATAAATGGACTTTCAGATCATGCGCATTCACAAGACGTTGCAGCTATATCTGAGAGACACATTTGGAGTACTGGCGTGAGGTTACCTGTTGCAGGCACTCCCGGGTTAAAACTAATGTTTGTGGGAAGGTAGGTACTGAAATTACGCGATTACTAAGTAAGAGCAAAAGTATTCAAACTAAAAAGAGAAAAACAAAGTTGGTGAACTTAAAGTGCGAGCGCGATCACTTTAGCGTCAATAGAGAAATGGAATTCCTACAATTCCGGAAACTATAGAGGATATATGATCTGGGCTGTCCGGGTGACGCCGCGTCGAAGGCTGAGGTGCCGACGTTTTGTCGTGAGGGGAAGATGAATGGATGGATGTATGGATGGATGGATGGGCCTGGCACCACGTGCGAGGAAGTGGAAGGATGGTAGGGCAGACGGTGCTCTATGGGCCGTTCCCTATTCTTTTAATGGTCTAAGGCGGAGGAGAGGGAGCAATCAGAACAGGGATGACCCCAGCCATGGCAAACAGCAGTTTATTGGGGTGGTATACTTACATACACCTTACAGGCACCTGACGTAGCCCAGCCTCGCCAAGGCTATGTTCTCCGGATGAGACACTTTGCAGTGGCCATCAGAAGACACACACGAAGTGCACAGCGGTCCGGGGAGAGGGCGGAAAGCTGCTAGCAGGACCGCGGAAGGTCGATCTGAACTAGCGGGGCGGAGGAGGTCGGCAGGGCCAGTTAGGGCCGATCTGAACCGACAGAGGAGTGGAAGGTCCGTGCACACGGGCGACGAGCTCACGAGTAGCATTCGTCCCCCCGGAGATCAAGCTTTTTATAGGCCTTTACTCCCTGAGACGCACTTTCCGAGGCGGAGCTACGCAACATGCCTACGCGGGTGCCAGCTGTCTGCGGCCACGCGACAGTTTCGACCGGCATATCGCGGTCCTCTTCAGAGCAGTACTGCGCCAGGATGTCGGGCGCACCTCAGCCTATCTCAGCCTGGCCCACCTGCTATGTAAACCGGAACGTCCGACATCCTGGCGCAGTATAGCCCTGAAGAGGACCGCGACATGTCGGTCGAAACGTCGGCACCTAAGCCATCGACGCGGCATCACCCGGACAGCTCAGATCATGACTCTGGCCGCGGAAGCCTACTATATCATTACTGAAGATGTATGCTCCTCCGTTTTCTCCCACCAAACATTACATACTTTAGCTTTTGGATCAATTCTATCCATCACCATAAGGCTTTCTGTCCAATTTCAGCGACCCATTGAGAATATTCTAGAATAGACGCTTGTTTTGCTCGTGGACATTAATTCACAATATGCACATTTTATTGAGCTCCCCTTCTGTTAGATGGAGTAGAAGTAGAGTCGGGGAAATGGGTAACTATTTTGAAACAAAAGCCAAAATGTCAAGTCTGTAGTTTGTTGACATATACCAATTAGTTTTCTATAAATCGATGGTGAAATGTGTAGTTTTCGATGTATGCTGTATAATAATAATAATAATAATAATAATAATAATAATAATAATAATAATAATAATAATAATAATAATAATAATGAGTTTATTTATGTGGTGAGACTCGAGCCATTGGCCCGCTCTTCCGCCTAACCAGAATGTTACTAACCTTGCGATTTTAGTACTTTTTTCGCGTTTAACTATGTAAAGTAAAAGGGTGGAAAAAGAAATCTGGAACTCAGGAAAACTTGCACAAATTTATACTTCCTCCCTATACGTCACTTACAGTTTTTACCTTTTTTCGACAAAAATAAATCGAACATTGAGAAGATTTATCGTTAGTGATTAAGGGATAATTTGCTCAGAAAATTGTATTCTAAACTTGTATCTCTAACACAATAAGCCCACATTACTTGGCACATTACACGTCAGAAAATTTAGAATATATTACCTGTAAACAATACTTCTTGGTTACAAATACGTGAAAAAAATTGAACTACACTGCATTTCTACCAAACAATTTCTTTAAAGCTAGAAATTTGCTAGAAATTTTATTAATTATTCAACATATTCTTATTACAACATCTGTGTTATCCATGATCACCAATCGCGTATTTATACATTTTGTTAAGCGCTCTAGAAAAATGAAAGGTTACTAAAGGTTTACTCATTTTTAAGGAGCCAAATAAAATTGAATCTTCAGTCGCCGGCGGACCGCAGTATTAGCAACATCGTATGCTCTGTTCCCGTGTACCTTCGACAGTGAATCTATTATCTTATTTGGTGAGCGCATATACAAAATTTTGATACAGTCTCTTCTCTAAGTGCATTCTTTATGTAGTTGCGACTCGAGAGAGTGGCAACTCGCACAAAATGGATACACCGAACAACAAGGAAAACATATCTTCCAACCCCCAAATACAACAACTTAGACCAAACGTGAAATCTTATGTTGGAGCTGCGACCATGGCCATTTTCCTGTCAAAGGATCAAGCAATTATCACAGAAGCTCACGAAGGACTTACTTTATTCACTTAACGTTTTATCGTATCAACTTCTATGAATCCAAGTAACATTCGGTTTGTGTCGTGCATAGCGAATAATAGAATTTGTGTAACCAAGAAAATTTTTAATTACCGAACAGATAACCATCAAACTTTTACTATTATTGGCATTGAAATGAGTGTTAGATCCTTACTAAGAAAAAAGTAATTGTTATAATTTCCTATGTTTGTCCAGTTATCCCACATGAGGTAATCAAAAATATTCTTCAACAACTAAATGTTCAAACTTCTTCTAACATTATCTTTATCAGAGCTGGTCTACCTGTGTACCTGTCTCATATTATGAACTCCAGAGGACAAGTCTTTGTCCACCCAGATGAAGTACATAAATGTTCTCAGTCACTTTTAATTCCATATCAAGACACATCAAATAGACTGTTTTTCACAACTGATAATATTACATGTTTCAAATTTAAAAATAAAAGCTATATTGCCAGCAAAATAAATTTAATTCTAGCATAATAAACGTGATGTTAAAATTCCAATTAATAACATTAGCCTCACACCAGTTATAAATCGAGCAACAGATAACAATAATGATAATATTTTATAAGAGATTCCCCCTCCATTTGGCAATTCATCTGACTGAGTTGCTATAGATTATACTAACTTCCCTCCTATCAACAAAAGTAGCCTCCCAACTGAATCATCCTCCGCCCCTGAGAATATATCAAACAATGATGTAAAATGTAAAGACCAAATCTATAAACCTTCGAAGAAGAACCTTCAGAAAGTAATAAATGCAAATGAAGAACCTACTTCTCAAGATAGTTTAACTAACTAGTCAATAGAGGATCTTCTGCTCCCAATCAAAAGTTTTATTGATTACAACCGAGAGAAACTTCCTCTCTTATAAACTCAATTCAAATCATTCCTTGAAAACTCTTTGCAGTGTTTGACCCCATTCCTATAGTGAAATATTATTCTATTTGTTCTAATACAATAATTACATGCTGAAAGAAAAAATTAAAACTATTGAATGAAAAATCCACGAAGGGCAAATTTACAAGAGTTGTCAAAAAATTACAGAACATATTCCCGACATAGAGACCTCAGACTCAGAATTGAGTTTACAGAGTACCGAAAACACTGCATATAGTACTTATTCAGGTCATATTATAGTACTTAAATCATGAGGATACAACTGATAATATAATATATTACAAAGAAGAATCTATGATAGATCTGCAATGAAATCTTAATGGTTACAGAAAATTAGAAAACGTACGATACTATGAAAACTTCATAACCCTTAAATAATCTGTATACAAGAAACTAACTTTAAAGAAAAAGCACATGGAAAATATCTCGATATAATTCTACCTTTAAAACCAGAAACAACCATGAATATCCTGCTAATAGATAACCAATACAAGAAATCCAAATGCATTACATTTTAAACCAGATAATAGAATCATTCATAATTCTTGGGGACTTTAACTGTCATTACTTCTTGTGTGGATGAATGAAACAATATTGATAAAAGAGGCATATTATTGGAAAAAGTAATTGATGACCATGTCAGCATCATTCTAAACTCTGATGATCCCACACATATTAATATCAGTAACAGGAGACCAAGAGTCATTGATATATCAATAGCTTCTCCCACAATAGCACAGAAATGTAACTGAAATGTTATGGATTTCCCATATGACAGTGATCACTTTCCAATACTGATTGACATCCATGAACCAAATATATCCATTAATCATGAATGGCGCAACTCAATCCCTAATTACAAGAATATTAACTGGCCGAACTAACAAGACAAAAATGATCAGTACTTCAAATAACAGGATATTTTCAAGGACAGTAATAATAGTGACCAGATAGTAAAGTATTTCTGTAACATTATATACAATGCGGCTAACCCAATAACACATACGCACCATGTCCCTTTTAAGTACAAAAGCTTTCCCTAGTGGAATACTGGAGGAAAATCGCTTTTAGAAATGCTAAACAATCATTTAATCGGTATAAAAATGGAGAGGTAATGATACTCGAACAAACTTTAAGAGAAATAGAGCTATCGCCAATAGAAATATTAAAATAAACAAAGCTTGATCATTGACCAATGATATTTCCTTAATCAACAGCCAATCGAACTCAATTGAGAGCAAGAAAAAAATAAAATCCATATGCGGTAATAAGAGCAAAATTATACACTTCCTACGCTGTAATGACTCGATAATCAGCGGTCCCAAAATTATTGCTGAGGAATTTGCCTAACCTTAAAGAATTCATCAGATATCCATTCTCTGGTTGAAAATGTATTATTTTTCCAACGTAAATAATTCGTTTGAAGCTCGATGTATCTTCAATCAACAAGGAATTTCAGGCAGCCGCTTCGAAGACTAAAAAGCATTCAGATTGTGCATTTCCGGCCTCAGGATGCTTCAATAATCCCACGTCTACCCTGCCCGTCGCGACCACTCAACCAGGTGAATGCTGGAACAGTACCCTAACAAACGAACACGGGCCACGGACCGCGCGCGATATTTCCTTCCTCTTCTTTGTCCTATCCTCACCCTTTACACACACTTACACTAATATGCACTACACTACCACACATGCCGGGAGACCGGTCGGGAGCTTGTCTGAGATCGAGCAGTGTCCCGTTGGTGGGAGATATATGGTTGGAGAAAACCCCGTTAGCCGACGGTAGGTCGGCGCCGAATCTTGCCGTCCAATGAGGGAAGATCACCGCCACCTCCCGAGCAAAATACACGTACTACACGTACGGGACTACTGACCATAGTAATTGACGCGCCCGGAATCACTAACAATTAATCATGCCCACTCGACCCTGGCGAGAAGAGGGGACAGCGCCAGGGCGCGGTGCGATGTGGAAGAGAGAGAGAAAGAGAGAGAGAAAGAAGAGAGAAAGAGAGAAAGAGAGAGAGAAAGAGAGAGAGAAAGAGAAAGGAGAGAGAAAGAGAGAGAGAAAGAGAGAAAGAAAGAGAAGAGAGAGAAAGAGAGAGAAAGAAAGAGAGAGAAAGAGAGAGAAAGAGACAAAGAGAAAGAGAGAGAGAAGAGAGAAGAAGAGAGAAAGAGAAAGAGAGAAAGAGAAAAGAAAGAGGAAGAGAGAGAAAGAGAGAGAAAGAAAGAGAGAGAGAAAGAGAGAAAGAAAGAGAGAGAAGAGAGAGAAAGAGAAATAGAGAAAGAGAAAGAGAGAAAGAAAGAGAGAGAGAAAGAGAAAGAAAGAGAGAGAAGACAGACAGACAGACAGACAGACAGAGAGCACCGTTCGTGTTAGTGACTCGAATTGTCGTCAGCTGTGAAGTCAAATTGTCGGAAAGTTATCCTTAGAAACTTAGTAGTGAGAGGACTAGTAAGTGAGAGGAGAAACTGGTAAGTGAGAGGACATTCGACAATAGCGCACAGCAAGGCAGCGCGCGTTTCGGACACACATCTGCTCCAAGAAGCAAACTCGGCACCGAAAGGTTTGAGGCGAGTCATTGGCGTGACGTCGCCTGCAGTATAAGAGGGGCTGCGATTGCCCGGAAGCGTAGGAGGTAGTCCAATTCAGGAAGATGCCTTACCTGATCGGGGAGGTGATCAGTCTGGAGTAAAGTATCTACTGCTTACGTAACAGTGCCTGGTTTTGTTTCCTTTATTGGAGAGTATTGTGTTGTATTGTGTTGCGCTGTAGTTAGGAATGTAGATTAGGTGTGAAGATTGAATCACAAACGTGTTTTCTAGGACGTGATTGGTGAACTGCCTTGTAATGACATATTAGTTGATCTGGCCTATTGTAAACTGATGTGTCCAAATTTAACACACAAAATTCAATAAACAATTTATTGGTTGAAAACAGGTACAGAGCTACAGTGCCGAAAATCCAGGAGAATGTACAGTGAAACGTAGCCGAGTTATCGTAACCAGAAGATGCACCACAAAATTGCCGAGTCGCTAAATCTCCGTAAAGGGAAGTCCGTTGTCGCAGCACTGTCGTCGTAATCACAATCTTCACACCGTACTATCTCGTATCACCAACTCGTCACTCTTACTCCGCCGCTCACTCTCTGTCCTCTCTCCGGGCCACGGCCGGCTTATATTTGCCCCGGGCCGTAGGCCCGCTGACTGGCAGGCGTAGTAGGGGGCGGGGGTTGGGCCTCGCCCCGCTCGCTCAGGCGTGGCGGCCGCACACCGTCGAGCCTCGCCGGCCTGCGCTTGTCGCTGGCCGCTGCCGCCAGGGGCGGTAACGCCCTACTGTGGCGGCACATTCAAATCTGTGCGGCCGGTCACGACATAAACGAATAAACTGTTGTTAGCATTGGTGTGTCCCTTATTCTGTATACTCTACAAACTATGATTCACAGCCAAGCGGGAGTGACCATTATCCGCCATGTGTCTTTGCTGTTAGAGATCCAATCGGTTGGGATGGGCGATTTAATCGTGAGTAGTACAACAATCGATTATTTTATTCGATTAGTGGAAAAATTGAAATCAATGATTTTTACACCAATTAATGTACACATCGATTAATGTTTCCGATTTTTAGCTCCATAATCTCTTATATAATTTTAAACGAAAATATAATAATTTTACATAATTTAATATATAATTTTACTTGTTTGGTCGTTTATTATGAGAAAATAAAATAACTCAGATTTGTTCGATTAAGAATTTTATTTATGTAAAAACCACATTATTACATTCCTCTGCATTTAATTTAAAAACGTTAAGTTTTAAATGTTAATATTTTTTATAAAAAAATATTAAAAATTTCAATTCTACACATTATTTAAAACATGTAAAAAATTAATCAATTAATAAGATTAATCGCTTAATTCGGGACGACTAATCGATGCATATTAATTATAATAACAAAATAATCGATTAGATATTAATCGATTATTATTTAATAATTGCTCATTGCTACCAACAGGGAATGTGCATTTCTTTGCAGAGAGCTAACAGGAAAGTACTCTTAATATCTTTTCGTCTCTCCGCTTCACCAGGTAACGCAAGAATCATGTTTTACCTCGCATGCTGCTTTACCATACTACAAGAGATATCGATCGTCAAGTAGCGACCTAGGCAGGGTTTAGCCGCTTTCAACTGCTATTTAAAAGAGACAACGAATCAGAGGCAGAGTTTTAATAGTTTTTATTATCAAGGATTGCGTTTTGGTGTGACATCGTAATGTAATTCCTTACTTTTACGAATTTCAAGTGACTGTCTGAATGAAGTACATGGTTTGCTATTTTTCTGAAACGATTTTTTTCAAAATTCATGTAGTATATGACTTAGTGTAGGGATCACAGAATTTTGAAAATGTGCACAGAATTCATTTCTCCCCATATCAGGTTAAACTTTTTTATTTATTTAATAGGTAATTATTACAGCCAAATTAGAAACTTGATGCAATGTGGCTAGGCCGAAGGCCTTTAAGCCATTACAATACCTACATTCTACCGCGTTCTAACCTTTCGCCTTCTGGTATTCACCCCAAATGGTCTCTCCATCGCCTCAAAGCTGCGGAAACGAGACCATAAGGTACGGCTGAGGGAAAAACCCCTGAAGGGGGAAAAACCTGCCGTCAGAAGCCGAGTACATGCTACTCTATCCGGTTTTTAGACTATTTATTTATTTGGCGCGGGCGTCAGGCATTCTCCTTCCAGTGTTTGGCCTCCACCGCACCTGAAAACAAACAGCACCACAGAAAATCGTCCGCACCAACGCCTCTGCCCTAACATTTCCGATTCCTTCTTTCGCCCCCTAATGTGCTTTATTTTAACCGTTTCCTTTTATTTTATTTTAATTTAATTTATTTTTAATTTATTTAACTTATTTAAATTAATTTAATTTTAATTTATATAACTTATTTTAATTTAATTTTAATTTATTTAACTTGTTTTAAATTAATTTAATTTTAATTTATTTAACTTATTTTAATTATTTTAAGTTAATATATTTTTTTATTGACTTTTATCTACTTATACTTAACAATTGACTACAATTTATAACTTTTATTTTTTTTTGTACTGTTTACTAACCTAACATAACTTACTGACTAACTTAATTATTGTTAGTTTATTGATTTATTACATATTTCTCTCCAGTCTAGGCTCTGCTCGTACTAACCACTGCTGTTTTCCCACTCCTTAATTTCAGTTTCTCTAGTGGTCCGAACCTTCCGAGAAATGTTCCTAATTCTTTCATGAAGTTAGCTCTTTATCCCCTAGAATGTTTTGGGCGAGCGTTACGTTCCTATGTTGCAAGAAGTAATTTCCCATTCCCATCCATTTTCTTCAAGTTTCGGTCGCACTGCAAATTAAAAGGATATGGATCCAGTCTTCCCTATCACCGCAAAGCACACAGATGCCATTACCATTCGAGTCCTTTAATCTACGTTGCATCCACCCCCGACCTGAACCAAGCGTATCCCCTCTTGCGTCCTTTTGCAGTGTGTTTACGTAACGTTCGCAGCCCCATAACGGACTCGCGTGAATTTGCGCAACTAGCGAACGTTTTTCGGCCGTTGCTGCCAGGATCTCTTGCCTTTTAATATCCGCAAGTCTATCAGAAATTAACCGTTCTATGTCACGTGTTCCCCTATCTCCCACCATTTCCGGAGAAACGTCTCCCAAACCTGAACGTTCCAGTAGCAGTTTAATTTTATACGACCAGTAGCGTTGGTTGCTTCCTGTAACTGCACCGAAAACATCTATTTATAAGTGAGTGAGCCTGTTCACCTGCTAATTTAATCCAAAGTTTAATGGGTTTCATTTTAAAATCTTTCCAAATTCCTACACTACCGACCTCTCTTAGGACTCCGGCATTTGCTGCGAATCTAGACTCCGAGAATTAATTTGAAATAATCTGTTTCGACGCTTTCTAGTCGATCTATCCTATCCACTCCCCAAATTTCTGCCCCATAATTCATTGCTGGGAGAACTAGCGATTTAAACATCGTCTCGCACACCTTTAAAGGCAATTCCGGAACCCTGCGCACTGCGCAAACGATTTCTTTGAGCGCAATTCTTCCTTTACTGTGCGCCGCCACTATGTGATTACTCCATCCCCATTCATGGAAAATTTTGCCCCTAAGATATGTAAATGTTTTACCTGGTCAATCTCCTCCTGAGCGTAAAACCATTTCTCCTTGTTACCCAGATAAATCCATTCTGAAGACAACTACTTTGGTTTTTGAATATTTACTTTAATCCCCATGTTTCACTATACGTTTCTAGGATATTTAAACTTTTTGTAAGCCGTCAATAGTCTCCGAACATAAAACTAAATCATCAGCATATAGTAGTCCGGGAATGTTCAGGCCCTCAATTTCCGGCGCAGATGTATCCGCATCCTGTAACCACGTCAATAAATCGTTTATAAACAAGATAAACAATAGCGGTGAGAGAGGACAGCACTGTCTTACTCCTACTGTCGATTTTATTTTTCGCGTTGTACTTCCATCACCGCACCTGACACAGAAATTTACGTCTTCGTATATGCTCTGCAACACTTTTAAAACTTTACGTGAGACGCCTAGCTCATTAAGTTTTGCCATAAAGCTTTCCTATTGATAGAGTCAAAGCCATTTCGAAATCTACAAAACTGCAATATAAGTGGCCCGTTTACGCGCAAGCGCCTGCTTTTCTAGGTATCTAACACAAAGATATTGTCGGTAGTCGCGAAGCCTCCTAAAGCCTGCTTGCAATTCTGATATTTTACTGTGCTTTTCCGCCCATTCACTCAATCGCCCGTTGAGTATTTTACAAAATAGTTTGCTCAGCGCTGGTAAAAGACTAATTCCGCGATAATTTTGTGGGCAATTCGTATTACCTTTATTCTTAAAGACTGGTTGGAGGATCGCTGTACTCACGTTTCTGGATACGATCCAGAATCAACTCTTGCATTAAATAAATTTAGAATACTCTCTGGGTCTTTGTGCCACAATTCCGAAATAAATTGTGTCGGAATGCCGTCCGCGCCGCCTGCCTTCTTATTATTCATGGCTAGCGTAGCCCTATTCACTTCATTCCAGGTTATCGGTTCGTCTAATTCAGGACATCCCGGTCCGTGATAATATCTATCCCTGTTTCAATATTCGCTATTTCGAGCGCCCGTGAAAAGTACTGCTCCCACGCGTCTGATGAAATTGCATTACTTACATTTCTTTTATTACGCAGTGATCTTATAACGTCCCAAATTGATTTATTATGATTGTTTCTTAAAATTGCCTCTATTCTTGCTGTCTCACTCTCCTGCCAAGATTTCTTCGATTTCTTAATTGTGGCCTCGTATTGCCTACGTAGTAACAAGTAACTATTTCTCGCTTCCGCAGTTCCACTGTTTCTGAACATTCTTAAGGCTACTATTGCTTCACGCCTGCTCACCCGACACTCCTCGCTAACCATCCTTGGGTCAGTACCCTTCCTCCTCTCCCCACATTCGCATGCTCCTCCCTGCGCGAAAGAGTCTCCTTTCTAAATTCTTTGCTTGCCTTTCCGGTGACCGCTCCTCTCGTGCCCACCCTATCGAGTTAAGAATAGCCTCTGCAAATTCCTGTCGCTTTTCCTCTTTCCATACAAAACGTCGTCTTGCTATTGTGAAGTTTGTTGCTCCCGCCCGTGCCACTGCCTGTGGCAGTTCAGTAGCATTTACTGCTAAATGAACGCACACAGGCAAATGGTCGGATTCTGCCCGTAATTCGATTCCAAAATCTAATAAATTGTTTATTCTTTCATGAGACAACAGAGCATAATCTATTACACTACCTCCATTCCCACTAATCTATCCCCATCCCCTCCATTCCCACCACTATCAGGTTATACGCAGTGTCAACTGTTTTTTTGACGTAAAATAAATGAATAAATAATTCCAACATGCTATTCCTTATACTTCATGCGATTGTCTATGTTTCTTTATACGTTTGCACTCTAACGGCTTTATCGATGCAGGATTAGCGCCTTTCTGGGATAATATACTTCGACAAAACAGCTCAAAAAATTAATTGAAATATTCATCTATGCCAGACGTCGTATATAACGTTATCCCACTTGCTTCTAAAACGTCACATTGGACTAAACATGGGACTAAATAATTTTAAAAGTTAGGCGTCTTCAAAAAATACAAATATATTTTCAAAAATTTTCAAAGATCGCGTTCTTGGACTGTGATGTTATTATCTCTGTTACTGTCACTGGAGTGTCCTTGCCAGGAAAGCCAGAGCAGCTATTCCAATGTCAAGTCTTACCTAATGGCACAAATACAGAAAACTAGGACTGAAAACTAGGTTCCAGACCATTCGGCCTAAAACGAGTTCTTGCCACACCCCCTAGCAAAGACAAACACACATACTTAGTTACAAACGTCTTCAACAGTGCGTTGCTGAAGATAGTGAAAAGCGTTGCCAGATACTTTAGGTGAGTTATCTTACAATGGGAATCACTTAAAAACAAGCTTTGTAATGTGTACTGTAAAGTGTACCTTCTGTGCCATTCGATTGTTGGCAAGGAAATACAATATTAATTAATGGTTTAAACCATCAATTAAGAATAATATATGATGGAAGTCAGAATTTGTGTATAAGCTTTATTGATTACTTTCTTCGAACATCTTTACATTCAATAAATTTGATGGTAAAATTCATAACATCTTACGCCCATAATCAAATAAAGTTTAATTGCATAAATTTCTTTATTTCCATGGTTAGTCATTATCGTTTTCTGGCGCAAACTGGAGACAACGGATCTTGCGAGCTGCACTATGCTCCCATCTTGATACCTTTTATCGGTTCCGCAGCACCTAGTATGTCCTCCCACTTCTCTTTTCCAGCAACATAGAAGGTCCTGGGAGGCCTGGTTCGATACTCGAAGTTCTCGAGAAAAGAAAGTCTCAGAAACGCTAGAGGTGATATACGGGCTAGGTTTCCTTGAAACAAGGCGCATTCTAGCAATTCCTCTGGTTCATCTACAATAGGAATGCAACACACTCAATAGGAATATGAGTGGTGTAATATGGGTGTAGCGAATGTTGCAAAATACAGTCTAGTTAAAGACAATTATAAAATTTGTTTTCCACCCTAGTATTTTTGGTTTTGTTTATATTTTAAGAGTGATTTGCCTAAGTAGGGACGAATTTTCAGCGTAAGTATTAGTTTAAGACACTAAAGATACTTTATACATATGTATAGTTCTCTGTATGGAACGTGAGAGAACAATTACATTTGGCGAAACTTCTTTTAACACAGTAATGAAAATATTGAATAAACGGAGTCTACCGGTACGAGTACATCTGTTATTTCCTGTAGTCATGTAATATAGATTTCTATTGGTCACTCAGCAAAGGACTTCCTAGAATGATTTTGTCAATTTTTTTCCACATTTTACGATATTTTCATGATCACTGAATGGTTAGAACATCTCTCAAGTTTTATTTTCTCAAGAACCTTAATATATTTCTTCCTGACCTCATATTGCGTAATTCAATTTGTATATACTAAAACAATTCTGTATCTTCAACTGGAAATTACAGAAACCCATTCAATTACATCTGCAAATACCAAAAACCAGAAGTGTGCCCCATATGCTTTAATACCTCTCCAAAAGTGGATCATTGCTTTCTCCTTTGATCTCCCTCATGATCAAATTTCGACCTACGAGTGTAATTCGTCCAGCAACTAGCTGATAATTTCTCTGCGTCGCGCCGTGCTGCTCCGGTCCAGACTTGCTTTGCGCTGGTGGACAAACGTCGTGTTTAACGAGAATTCGAATACATCGCAAAGCGCGACCGTGGGCCTGAAGAGGGTAAGAAGCGGAGAGCGACGAGGACAAGAGGTTAGAGAAAATGTAATTGTGGAGGAGGAAGACGAGGATAATGTGAAACACGACGATGTATTCCCGAACCCATATATTTACGATGTATCTGTAGGTTCGAGTGAGCGGCAGGATTTTCGACATTAGCTTTTCAGCTAGGTCGAATTCAGTCGCTGTCTGGAGGAGAGTTCTAGCGGCCGGATGCTCTGATCGGTAGTTTTCCGTGGTTTCTCCGATCAACACCAGGAGAATGCCGGAGCAGTACCCTACCAAATGGGCCACAGACCGCGCACGATCTTTCCTTCCTCTTCCTCTCCCCTTACACACACACTTACACTAGCATACACTACACTGCCACATATTCCGAGAGACCGGTCGTGGGCTTAGAGCTTGTCCCGGCGGGGCGGTGCCCCGCTGGTGGGAGAGACCTGGTTAGGGGGAAACCCCACTAGCCGACGGTAGGTCGGCGCAGGATCTCGCCATCAGCGGGAGAAGTTCACTGCCATCTCCCGAGGAAAAACATGCATCACATCAACACAGGGCTAATGACCAAAGCAGTTGACGCGCCCGGAAACAAGAAAAAAGCAATTAATCAATCAATGAACGATGTGTCTGTCACCTATGAGAGCCTAGAGAGTAATTGTTCAGATTAAATCTAATTTTGTTTCACGATGTGTTGCACAATAAACCAAACATACATTAAGCTGCTATAGGAACCCTCTGGTAGGAAGTGAACACCAACAATCAGCGTCACTTGTGGATTGGTTGTGAACCATTAGGTACCAGCTTTCCATGGGTTCCGCGAGCGCGCCTCAAGACTTCTGACTGGCTACAACTTCACGTGTGAAGGTTTTTATTTTGTTATTTATGCGTTGGGGCACAGTAATGCAGTACAATCAATTTGTGTGAAATAATAGATTGAACGTATACTTTAATACTCCATACGTACACTTTAATTTGAACTATTCAAAATCCCTGTATATTGTAAATTTACAAATTTTGCCATTCTACCCAGAATGCATTGCTTGGTTTTGTCAAGTCCGGAACAAACGCCCGACGTTGCAACTTTGTGTCGGGACTGGATGAGAAGTGGACGCCATATGGTCAGTGTCGAAACACTATGCATAGAGCAGCTAAACGTAACCGTTGGTTACAAAAGTGATGTGTTGTTGGCTGTGGTGAATCCGTTTTCATGAGGCATTTGTGTGCTTTCATTAATGCAAACGAACTAAATTAGGGTAAGCTGGAGCGACCAGCTTGATGACGGATTCTCGTCTGCTTGACTTCGTCACACTGCATCAAAATCTAGGTTTGCACGTCACCCCAAGGTCTTGCATCCTTTCCAGCAGTGAGAAAATCCGTTCGCATTGGGTCTCTGTGCATCATCATCAATGCAACTGGCTAGCAAACATGGAGCCGCCAACAAGATCAGAACAGGTTTTTGAGAATTTAGGCTCACAGCAAATATTTATTTCTTGTGATATGTTGACACGTATCTCTTGTTTTCATGCGCTTAGCAACACTACAACTTTTTATTTCTTTGTAAATAGCATCATGTGATTATGTCTGGGACAAGATTTCATAATTTCACTCAATGTAATTTCATTAGCATGTAGTTTTAATTTTATCATGTAATTTTTCATCATTTAATCAGGAGCTCATCGTCAATTTTTATTTATTAAATAACATGAAACAAACAGTATGTGTGAATCACCTAAATCGTATATCTACGAGTATTAGTTCTTCGGGGTTAAGAGCTTCTCAAAAGTTAATTATACTAGCTTTCAGTTAAATATACTACTTCTGAACATCTTAGAAATGTGAGTAACTAAAGAATTGTATTTTCTCAGTCCGCTGCTCACATAGGAGTAGAAGGAGAATGAAAAACGAAATAACGGGAAATATGGTGGTATCGAGTGAATGTAAAGAAAGGAAATTAGCGAGTCTTCATACTTTTATTTGTAAGAGTGATTTAAGAGAGAGGGCCTAAAGAAGACAAAGGTGTAAAACGGAAAGATGAGAAAATGCACAAACAACCCTTTTTCCAATACATCCCAAATCACGATATTCTGCACCATCATAATTTACCATTTTACTTATAAAATATATTTTTCTTTTGTACACATACATGAACCATTCACATCACCCCCCCCCCTAATTCAAACAACTCAACTGATCCCTCGCACGTGGCTGCACTGAGCTACAAGAACGCCCACCCACTCGCCTGCACGCGATCCACCCACCGCTCGCTCGGCGGGCTTCACTTCCACTGGCACCGACGGCGGCGGCGGCCAAATTAAATTACCGCCGCCCAAAGAACGCGCCGCCGCCGCTCCGCGCAGCTTCGTTTGTAGCTGCAATTGCCAATCGGGGGCGCCACTGAAGCGACAGTGGCGCCGCGACGCGACGCGACGCGGTGGGGCGGGGAAGAACTGCGGCGCGGGCGGGCGCGCGCATCGGCGCGGCGGCGCGTCATGCTGCTGCTTTCCGGCGGTAATTACCGACATGAATTAATTGCTTCGTTCCGCAAACCTTTGTCCGCGCGCCGAGGCCGGCGCGGCGCGGCGCGGCGTGGTGCGACGGGGAGGAGGCCATGCCTAGGGGGGGAGGCGCGACGCGACCAGAATCAGAGGATCGGGGCTGTGCGGGCGGGGATATGGCGATGGAGACGATGTGTTTGGTTGGTTGGTTAGTGATTCCGGTCAACGGCTTAGATCATTAGTCCTGTAAGTTTAGTGCATGTTTTTTACTCGGAGGAGGGCGATGATCTCGCTGGATGGCGAAATCCGGCGCCGACCTACCGTCGCCCAACGGGGTTTCTCTCTAACCAGGACTCTCCCACCAGCGGGACACCGCCCCAGTCGGTACAAGCTCCCGACCGGTCTCCCGGAATATGTGGTAGTGTAGTGCATGTTAGTGTAAGAGTGTGTGTGTAAAGGGAGAGGATGGGACAAGGAATAGGAAGGAAAGATCGCTCGCGGTCCTTTGTCCATTTGGTAGGGTACTGCTCCAGCATTCGCTTGGTGTTTATCGGAGAAACCACGAAAAACAACCGATCAATGCAGCTGTCCGGTAGAATTCTTCTCCTGACAGCGACTGAATTCGGCCTAGCTGAAAAGCTAGTGTCGAAAATCCTGCCGCCGTGGGGAGTGGGAACCTAGGACCTCCCGGTCAGAGGGGCTGCAGTGACATCAGTAGATGCACTGAGCTACCGCTTCCGGTGAGACGATGGGGATTCTGACAATTTTGGGATGCAAAACGACCACTGCAACTCACGGTCAAAATCTATAGCAGTTGACAATTCGCAAAGAAATCGCTTTGATTAGCGTTTAATGTTGTGTGACTCAAAGTAACGATGGTGCAGGGAGATTGCCGATACGGAAAGACAAATGCCTATCGTGTTATGAAGGGGAAACATAATTTGCGGAAAGAGTGACATTGCATGACAGAATCGGCAATGGTTGGTAGTTGTGGGGATTGGGATATTGAAAAGGTGGGTTGAAAAGGTTTAAGTTATGGGGGCGAAGGGTGAACTGAATTGGAACAGATTATGGATTTCTTGAAAGAATGCATAATATTAATGGACCTGGTGTAGTTGGTTCGGATAAGTCATTTCGTTCTTTACAAATAAATGCAAAAATTGAAGATATCTTAATTCACAATAGACACAATTCACAAAGGCTTAGGACGAAGTACTGAAGATACTAGTGCTGTTAACGACGTTTCTTACATACACTTATGCAATTAGAAGAAAAACCATTAGAAGTGTCACAAGAGGATATAATTGTGCAGAGTTTTTCAGCCTGAAGTTGGGTAAATGTAAGTATTTCCTGAAAAATATGAAGCATGAAAAATAGGAACAGGAGAGGAACCTACAGAAACATAACACACCTGTGACTTCCCTAGTCCGGGAACATGGTGATGTTCCATAGCTAGAACTTTCACAGAAATACACGGAAGTTGAATAATGCAAGAGTAATTCCTGCAGTACAACTGGTCGCTCTGGTTTAAATTCCAACTTAGAACGCCGAGAATTTTAATCCTCAATGATCCTTGCAACGATGAAGTCCGGTGCGTAATAAATAAAAGGTTGATTATTTTCATGAACGGGTTGATTACGGCGGGTGACGTCTCCCATAGCCTAGTCGCCAACGTCTTATGTAAATCTAATAACTTCCTCTGAGACTTGTTTTACACTGATTCTTTGATTCCTTGCACTCATTGGTTTTAGGTACACCTCCTGTTCTTTGATCACAATGTGTCCAATTCTACAAACTATTTCATCTTTGGAGCCCCCTTTGCCAGATATTTTCAACCCTAAATACTAAAAAATATAGTATTTTTTATTTTCTGTTCCCTCATGTTCATGTCTGTCCTTACTCCTCCAACTATGAGATATTTAGTTTCAAAGGTATTAATTGATAGTCTCAATTTTTTCATATTATTCAATTTATAACATATATTTCACGCCAATATCATCGTCTGCGAAAATCACTATTTCGTCTGAAAAATTGAGGATAAACATTTTATTATCTTCTACCAGCACTCTCATAGCACAGCACTTCCTTTTCCAGTTCTTCAGACTCAACTCACCTATACTTTAAATAGAGTAGGAGCTATGCAGTATTCCTGTTTCAGGCCCTTGCTAAATTCAAAACACTTCGACACTACTTCCTACCTGAACACATGCACTCACTCCAGAATTCTGATTTTGCACTGCCCTAATGCATGGGATACGTACTCCTTTCTTCATTATTTCCTATTATTTGTGGACCACGACAGTGTCATATGCCTTTTCTAAATCTATGAGAGTGACATGCGACTCCATTCCATGAGCTAATCGTTTGTTATGGACATGTCGAAGGGTGAATATTTTGCCCACGTACCTGCCACCATGAAAACCACTCTGTTCCTCAGAATAGCTAAACTCTGTCTCTATAAGCTTTTTAAAATTATTTTCCATGCATTCTTGCCATGAATAAATTACACTTATGCCACTGTAGTTTGAGCAATTATTCTCGACTCCTTTCTTGTAAATATTGCTTATACATTCTGTTTTCCATTGTTCACTTACATTGTGACAGTTCAAAAATAGACCAACGTATGTATATGTTGCGATGCATCGCATGACATGGTCCTCGTGCGTAAAAACCACGCTGCCACGTGTATCACGATCTGTTGTCCCGGCACCATCTCCTGACAATTTGCTAAGCACAACCTGCCAACGATCGCAGGCCATACAACATGTGAACATTGGATTGATTGATTGTTAGTAATTCCGGGCGCGTCAACTAAGTCATTAGTCCCGTAAGTGTCGTCTATGTTTCTCATCGGGAGGTGGCGGTAATCTTTTCCCACTGAACGGCGAGATCCGGCGCCGACCTACCGTCGACTAGCGGGGTTTCCCTAACCAAGATTCTCCCATCAGCGGGGCACCGCCCCAGACTGGTCACGTTCTAAGTTCCCAATCGGTCTGCCGGCATATGTGGTAGTTACCGCATGTTAGTATAAGTGTGTGTGTAAGAGGATGGGACAAGGAAGAGGGAGGACAAATCGCGCGCGAGCCGTAACCCCTTTTGTTAGGAACTGCTTCGGCATTCGCCTGGTGATGATCGGAGAAACCACGGAAAACTACTTATCAGAACAACCGACCTCTAGAATTCTCCTCCAGACAGCGACTGTATTCGACCTAGATGAAAAGCTAGAGTCGAAAATTCTGCTGCCATCGGGACTCGAACTTGGGACCTCCCGGTCAGAGGCACTACTGTGACATCAGTTCATGCACTGGGCCACCGCTCCCAATCGCGAGCATCGGATATAGTGTTAACTCGACAGTCTCCTTTTTTATAGCACCCTCACTCCAACGGTCGCAAAGGAAATTGCCGTGGGTCCTCTGACAGCCGCTTCTCAAAGCGGAAGGAAGCCACCCACATCTACACTCCATGTTCTCCATAAATGACATTTCCACCACCATGAAAAGCCCCAAAACATAATTCAGTAGCTCCCAGTTCCCTCATCATAGTTCGTGTAATACCTAGATCACATGACAAGGCAGTTGACGTTCTCCGATTTTTACCCTCCATGGCTGTCTTGCACAATAACGATCCATTACAAGACCCCGTAAAACATGTCAACAAGGAGGGGTCGCCCCTGACCAATCCCGAACTACTAGCGATAGAAACGTCTAGAAAACGTGAGCACAGCCAATACTACGTCAGATAACACACACGTGATCAAATTATGTTATATCAAGGGGGTGGGGAAGAGCATTGGCGAGGAAGCCGCGGTTGAGAGAAGAAAGACAGAAAGGAGGCAGCGGAGGAAACAATGAGCTATTAGGTCACCAGAGCAAGAACACTTCTGACCCCTGTTACGCCTAGGCATTTTGTCAAACGTTTCTCCGCCAAGAGCGGAATCAGTCAACGTAATCATCTCGTTCTGATCAACTCCCATGCGACAGAATACTAGTCCGCACCTGCCCGTCTGGACTGTCTGATCATGTATCAACTTTAACACTCCGTCACTCGCGCTGTTGGATACCGTCAAACAGAAGTATCTTTTCTTGTTAAGAAAGGAAAGTTAGCCTTCCACGTACAGAAACAATGCTTCTATTCCACGAATTGTATCTGGGAAAGATGTCGATAAACTTCTTATCTCTATTATGCGTAGTGTCGCCATACCCTGAAATAAAATCTTAGTGCCTGTTTGATAGAATCCAACATGCGGGTACTGGCGTATACAACGGCGTTTTTGTGTAATTGATAAAAATGATATTTTTCTGTAATATGAGAATGTTTAATATTTTAAATGTTGTGTTTATGCATTTTTCTTCGTTAGTGTGAAAAAACATAAATGTAATAACTAAATAATGCGGGCGTTGAACGTAGTCCAACGCGCGAGTGCTCGTGCTAGGAATGGCCGCGCGAGTGACGGAAATATAATAAAATCTTCAAAATGGTTTGCAACTAATTATTTACGTATCTTTCATGGTATATTCAATTATAATATAAGCACAGATATATAAGAAAAATGTATAAATTATGTTAATGAGAGAAATAGACTCCTTAATACTTGTGTTGGACGCAGTCCAACGCGCGAGTAGTGGTGTTACGAATGACCGCGCGAGTGACGGAATGTTAATCGGAAGTAATTCCGTTTTGCGGGCCAGTCACATTGCCGACCGAAAGGCACCAGCAGAGGTGCGCTGCTTGCCATCATCGGCAGCACTGACAGGGGAAGGTGACATTTGACGGCCTTTACCGACACGTTTCCTCAGACATCGTCATCGCTGCAAAACAGACCGGGAGCGGTAGCTCAGTGCATCAACTGATGACACTGCAGCGCCTCTGACCGGGAGGTCCTAGGTTCCCACTCCCCACGGCGGCAGGATTTTCGACACTAGCTTTTCAGCGAGGTCGAATTCAGTCGCTGTCTGGAGGAGAATTCTAGCGGCCGGCTGCTCTGATCGGTAGTTTTCCCTGGTTTCTCCGATCAACGCCAGGCGAATGCCGGAGCAGTACCCTACCAAACGGGCCACGGACCGCGCGCGATCTGTCCTTCCTCTTCCTTGTCCTATCCTCTCCCCTTACACACACACACACACACACACACACTTACACTAACATGCACTATACTACCACATATTCCGGGAGACCGGTCGGGAGCTTAGAGCTTGTCCCGGCTGGGGCGGTGCCTCGCTGGTGGGAGAGTCCTGATTAGGGGGAAACCCCACTAGCCGACGGTAGGTCGGCACTAGATCTCGCCATCCAGCAGGGGAAGATCACCGCCATCTCCCGAGAAAAAACATGCACTACACTAACGGGACTAATGACCAATGCAGTTGACGCGCCCGGAAACACGAAAAAACCAAACCAAGCAAAACAGACATGAATGGTTGTGTGCCGCTGATAGACGCCTTTACCTGATTAACGCGGGGACGAGTCTACTTCCTGGGCTCCTCCGTTTCCATTAGGATGTCGTCTGAACTGAGCTACCCGGACCACACCTTTTACGGCCCTGCAAACGTGCAATTCTGCAAAGTGAGGCAACATCAAACCAATCACTGTGGGCCCTGTGGGTAGTCCAGAACTGTACATTTTTCTCAAAGAGGGATTTTCATTAGTGGCAATTCTTGTTGTAAAGTCCAATTCAATTTAAATAAATGTGTTCCCGCCGCTTTGACGGGTAAGATTTGAAACAGATCCACAAGCGTATGATTTCAAGTAGCATAGTAAGCATTTGCTTCCCTTCGAAACAGAGAAGCTCACCTCTGAGATTCTCGTCGCTGGAGCTGGATTTCAGGATCGTATACGCTTAGCGCTCATGAATAAAAATTCGGTTTGAAATCCAAATCCACAGGTACGGATCATTCGTATGTATATGCTAGGATTTCATATAGATCATCTGGAGCGTTTTAAAATAATTCAATAAGCTCTCTTCCTGAACTCAAAGCAATCATGCTTAATTATTTTGCCCTGATTTCATAAATTTCGTCCTCTTTGACTTTTCTAACACCTTCCAAAAGTTGGTATTCTGTAAAATTATTTCTCCAAAATGGTGACAGATATGAAATTAATGGTAAATTAAAAATCTGACTGTGCGGTGCAAATCTGCTACGAACACTTGATTACGAACTTTCACATGATATTGCCAGGAAGTGAATGTAGATTAGAGAATTTGGTCTCGGAGTCGCCGATCATTGCACTCTTCCATTTTAAACATCAAGAACAGTCCAACACGGAGGAGTACAGCGGGGACGGAAAGAAGGAGGCGTTGGACGTCGACATCAACTCATGAAAAGCTGTGTATGGGAACGGACAGTGGTAGGCGGAGAGGAGAATTGGACACGGATAAGCGGTAGCACATGGTGAAGAAACGCGGTCATGAATAATTCTAGGCAACGTCGACACTAATACGCGCTGATAGACGATAATGTGAGGTTATGTGCGGTATCGTATGGGGAATGTCTGTAACGGTTGGAGAAAGACGGTGACGGGTGATGGCGAGCAGGCTTGGTCGGTGATGAATGAATGAATGAATGAATGCCTTATTTTACGTGGCGAGACTTAGGCCATGAGACCTGCTCTTCCGTCTGACCACGCTAATTTCACTTACTAGGGGAGAAAGAAGGTATTGCTTGGACGACGAAACCTGCAATTTAAATTTGGCTCAGAGGCTTCATTTAGGCTTGAGGATCTTTTACATGCAGTAAATCAACTACATGGGACAGCCAGCTTTACTTCTCCTTCGAAGGGAGGCGTACGAAGGATTTTTTCGCCCTTAAAAATCCACGGCTTCGATCGGGTTTGAACCCGCAAACTTGGGTATAACAGCTCACGTGATGGACGCTAGCGGGGTAGCCTCTTAATACAGGCGATATTGGGCTGTAACAGGAAATGCTCATGGGCGGTAGTAAAAGTCAACAGACGTCAAAGCATAGCGCGATAGTCAAAGGGTGGCAACAAGCCGAAACGGTCGGCCGGGTGTAATGGCCAGTCGCCAGCAGCGGCGACGACGACGCCCGACAGCAAGGAGAAGGGGGCGTGGCCAGGCGGCACGGCAGCCACAGCAATGGCGCGCGACCAGCGCAGCGCCGTTCCGCCAGATAGCGCGTCCTCGCCCATGCAATATTCACCGTCTTCGGAGCGCTTCTGATCATGTGCCGCGCGGATTGCCAAAGGCCGCCGGCTGAATTTTAAAAAAGATCCGGCAAAGATCAATTTCGCCGACGCTCGGTTTGAAGCCGCGCACCATGAAACATTTTATATCCGCAGTCGCGAAAACTCGGGAGACGTACTATCTTGTTAATCTTGCGCGCACGCGAGGGGTGATGGTGGCGACAAGGAGGGTGGCGGTGGAAGGGGGGGGAGAGGCATCTGCTAACGGGAGGATGTAAATTTCCACCCGGCCGAAACGAAACTTCGGAGCCGTGAAGCGTGGGAGATACGGGTTTTGTGAGCGTTCCCAAATTATTGGAAGAGATAGCGATGAACAGAAGGCGCTAGGGGTGCGGGTGGGGGGATTGTAAGGAAGTTGGCGAAAGCGACGGTGGCCGGGAGAAGTGAAGTCCGCCAACCCTCATTTGCACTTAAACCGCGCAGAGCCACCTAATCCGTAGCTTCTGGACACTCTACTGAATTCACAAATTAACTAAATGAACAAAAAGTTGAGCCCTTTTTAGTGACGGCGTATCAGGACTCTAGACACGTAAGGGTTCAGTGGGTACAAAAAAGTCTTGGGATGGTGGAATATTTCAAGGGTTCTTAATCAGGGAAAGTCATTCTGTCGATACGAAATGAGCTTGGGAAAAAGTTTTTCAAAAATTGTAGATGAGCTTAAGTTTCTGTCTATACGATGAAAGCGAAATTCTGTTGAATATGTGGAAAAAAGAGAGTAGGTCATTTACTCGTATATGCGCGAATATTTGTGTGTGTACGCACATGCTAAGGTGATAAATGATTAACAAAATCCAAAAGAGTCTCAAGAACAGTGAAAACTTAAGCCAGGAAAAAATTATATGAAAGGTTCGGTAAGCCGAGAAGAAACATAGAGAACCGTAGGAAGTGGTGCATGATTTATGATTTTCTCTAATGTATAATAATATATAACATAATAATATATTTCATATTAATTAATTAAATGTAATATAAATTAATTATATAATATAATAACAAAATAAACTTTCAGGCATAGGTCAAACATAGTTCTTTAACACAGCATAAAGCTTTTCTAATTGCCCATATTTAGTGCAATTTAAAGTGTCTGGAGACCAGAGTTTCGGAAACAGAGGCTGTTCCTGTTCATGCTTCAAGCACCACACATTCTTCTGAAGATGACAGGAATATGAAAAAGGATTCGAGATATTGTTGGCAGTACAGACAAAAATGAATAAGAGGAAAATGAGAAATCTTAATGTCAAAAGTCCACATTGACGATGAGTATACTGTAGAAATGACTAATTTTATAATGCTGACGTTTCTTATATGATTGGATAATACCATTATTTTATTGTTCTTTATACAAACAAGGAGGCACTACTGCAGTAATTGCTAGTTAGCATTAATTATAACATAAATGTCGGACATTATTACATGAATTTCTACAAGAACCCAAATCTTGTAGAAAGACGTTCAAATTGTACAAATTAACTTCAGGGGCTATGTGAATTTGAATTTCTATGATTTTAATGTTCCCAATGTCAGGGGGTTTGTCCCGGGTGATGCTAGAGGAGAAGAGGGGGTATGTTTCCTGGGGGAGTGGTCCCAGGCTGCCGTTTGTTGCCCTAAGCCTTTTAATGCCCCAAGGCCGCCTGGAGATCCAGGATCTCCGACGCGCCCCAAAGTTGCCGTTACTCCATGGCTTGTTTGCGGTGAAAGAGCACTTCTCGCCTCGTGTTACGATCGATACAAAATCACAACAACGAATTATGTTTAGATAACAGTCATAAACACGCGACATGATTTAAAAAGTAATGGCTACTACTCTCGCGAGAGAGGTTAGAACGAACATCGTGTTGTCCACCAACTACATTATTATACAATTAAAATTATTTGGAATGTACTTTCTAATAAGCTGCCAGTTTGTGTACGTGAACAACGATTAGGTTGTACGCACGCACTCCTTTTGTTGGTTAGTGACAAGAATTTCATATAAAAGTATTTAATACTTTTTACTTTTTCCTCCTTTTCTGCGAAAGAAAATGTTGCCATGTCTTACGAATTTGCCGGCATTTTTTTAATTAATTGTTGCTTCTCCGGCGAATAACTTCAAGTTAAAACCTTTGTATCTTATACAAGGTTGCATATCTCCTGGAAATTATTTCTGATTACTTTTTACTGTAGAATAGTTTTCTTTCTTATCGTTTGTAAGGCATTAACTTATCGAGAAATATTTTTTATGTAATTATACCCCAATGTTATCATGTAAGCAAGGGAATATTGTGAAGATTGTATCGTCCAATGAAAATAAAAATTATTAGATCTGTATAGATTACACAAACTGAGAACAAATTCATTTATCAACCAACTCAAAGGACACGCCGATTACCTGTCATTTTGTCATCAATTAAAATTTTATTAATATTGAAATTCAGAGTCGAATTTATTAGCGTGTCCAGTAAAAAGCATTGAAAATGGAATGAATTATCTGCACCCTCTGACCTCAAAACCAATTCACTTTGCTGTTGAAAAACTGTTATGTCATACAAAGTTCTAAAAAGCAGAACGACACGTGTAATCACAGTTTAATTTTAAATGAATTGTAAATCCAATGCAATCGCGTCATTATCGAGGTCTTTAGAAAACTGCACTTTTGATCAAAATCATGTTGTTAATCATGTAGACCTTACATCAAACTAGCAAAATATTGCGACAAACACTCGTTATCAGTGCAATCCCATTCAGTGAAATTCAATGTTATCAATTTTAGGTTAGTTACATGAAACTGCGTATTTTAGTTCGTCAACTCCCTAGTATAATATTTTCATGAAATTGCATGTTCACACATTCATACCCTTCGTAGTTCTTGTAATGATCGCGGATTCCATTCCCCCCTCTCTGTGCCTGCGATGCTGTCGAGTGAAATTCTTAAGTGAATTCACGGTGGCGACTTCAGCATGAATGCATGTTGACATAACCTACTCTCACTCGGTTTTTTCTTTTAATTTATCACAATCTACATTAAAGGTATTTAAAATTTTCAATGTTTTACATTATGACATTTTTACACATTTCTTATTACACATTTTAGAGCTACACCCCTTTTTCTTCATATCTATGCAGAAGGAGAAAAATCGAATATTTTCTACTTCTTTACAATTGGCTAAAAATATGCTGATAACAATTATTGGGTTGAAGGTGATGCGATGAATTAAAAATGTTATTTTAATTTATTTAATTAATAATTATTAATAACATTTATTTTCTATAATACAATACTTGGAAACCAATCACAGAATGAAATTCAAACGCTGTACTGTCCAACACAAGTACACGACAAACGTTTCTCATCCGGAATTCCTTGATTTTCCTCGAGAATCAGTTTGAATTTATTGATCGTACAAAATTGCACAAATTTCAACAAACCTCACCGCTCTTGGTGAGTGTCCGTACCACTTGGGGTTTGGAACTTCGAGGACGTTGCCGATCTCCTAAACGAGTCGCATTCTTTCAAGTATTCGGAGTTTGATAGAATCAGACAATCTGAGAAAACACTCATTGGTTATTACTTGTTCCTGGCTAATGCGGCATTTATCAGCTTGGGAGATTTGAGAATCGCTTTATGACATTTTCGTGTTCTCAACGCCTGATTTTGGGCAGCTTTTACTACTGCTTCTGATTCTGATTTCATTCTTCCCTTTTTTAACCACATAAATGATTGATCTTTATAGACCTGCACCTTGTTCATTTTTTTTAATTTTGTCCATGGAGTGTTTTTTCTCTCTACAATTTAACACATCTCGATCAGGTTTTTCGTCCAGTTTCCCTGATCCATTGAGCAAATGCTGAGATGGCTCCTTGTTTTGCTTCTGGACATAAATGTAACTTCATTTTCTGTGCACGTCTTCTAGAATTCAGTGGGAAATACAATTAATCAAATTATCGTTTCCATGTTGTCGAGGCAGGAAGTAATGAGCCAAAATGTATTGCTTATTTATCCTTGAAAATAGATTTTATTACATGGGAGTATTTTTGTTGTTTTTTTCTCCCTTTCAAAATTCAAAATTTATTGCTTATTTATCCTTGAAAATAGATTTTATTACATGGGAGTTTTTTTTCTCCCTTTCAAAATTCAAAATTTAAGTAGTATATGACTTAGTGTAGGGATCACAGAATTTTGAAAATGTGCACACAATTTACTTTTCCCCATAGCACGTCATACGCAGTTTTTAACTGTTTTTTGACGTAAAATAAATAAATAAATAAAATAAATAAACACTTTTGTCTCTCACATTTCACGTTAAGTTGCACCAGAAGTGTCAGTGTTATTCTCCGTCTCTTGCATGTCCTTCTGCTTGTCCTTCCAAATGCTTCTTGATACACTTACACTGCTTCTGTTTCCCATTCTTTGGTCAGACTTAATGACCTACCGCATTAGTAGGTGATTTTCATGACTGACTACATACTTTCCCATCCCGACTACTGCATTGTGCAAGGAGGCTTCAATTTGTCTGAGGCCCTTTCTCCTCACGCGACAGACGAGTCTATGTACATTACCCCTCGGAAAAAATTACCGCTGAAATTCTATCTTGGCAACCGCGGCGTCGAACGTGGACACGCCGCAGTTGGAGGGAGAGACGCGTTGACTAATCGCTTGCAGGTAGAACTGCTGCTGTCTGTGATTGGTGCAAAATCCCAAGGGGTAGGCAGGACGCTGTCTCAGAGGTAGGGTTTAGTTTGTTAACCTATGAGGCGGAAATGACGTCATATTTCCCTGTCAAAGGAGACATTTTGCCTGCGCGTACACCACAACGAAAAAATATATCAGATCGGGGATTTTTCGTCCAGAATTACCATCAATACACTACAAAATATTTAGAATTTTAGCAACAATTTTACTTTCAGCTATCAATTTGTAACTCCTATCAAACTATTTTGAATGTTCATTTTAGGCACTATTTGCGTAGCCTTGCCGGCCGTTCTAACGCATGTTTTGAATTTGTTTATAAAATTGTAAATGGTTACAAAATTGCTAATTAGCTGTTTTCGGGTCTAGAAGATCGGGAAACTCCATTTAGATCTGCAAACGTTGGAAATTGTTTATAATATGCAAATGTTGCAAATTTTTTTCTTGTCTCATCTGAATGGCATGTAAACGTGGTACAAAATTCCGGAATCCGATAGGAGCTATAATATTTCGTCGACATATTTAATTGTTTATAAGAAATTAGCACTTCACAATGACCCCAGTTTTTTGCTCTCAATTCATTCACTGTACACAAGTATAGTCAAAAACAGTCCTCCAATGTCGCGTTCTTGCCCGCCACATATGCTTAAAAAGCACATAGCATGTAAACAAATTCTTTGGTCAATTTAATTACGCTAAATTCGTCTGTTTTACGGCGACTATAAACACTTTTATTTTGTGATTTTGTATTTTCCTTAAAGCTTTGCAATTTGAGAGTCGATATATTTATCAAATAGGGAGGAAACTTATTATAAACAAATTTCGCAAGGTACATTACGCCGAAACGAGTTTTGAGTCCTTTTATTTTATTTATTTTTTATTTAATAGGTAATTATTACAGCCAAATTAGAAACTTGATCCAATGTGGCTAGGCCGAAGGCCTTTAAGCCATTACAATACCTACATTCTACCGAGTTCTAACCTTTCGCCTTCTGGTATTCACCCCCAATGGTCTCTCCATCGCCTCAAAGCCGCGGAAACGAGACCATAAGGTACGGCTGAGGGAAAAACCCCTGAAGGGGGAAAAACCTGCCGTCAGAAGCCGAGTACATGCTACTCTATCCGGTTTTTAGACTATTTATTTATTTGGCGCGGGCGTCAGGCATTCTCCTTCCAGTGTTTGGCCTCCACCGCACCTGAAAACAAACAGCACCACAGAAAATCGTCCGCACCAACGCCTCTGCCCTAACATTTCCGATTCCCACTTCCCTTCGCCCCCTAATGTGCTTTATTTTAGCCGTTTCCTTTTATTTTATTTTAATTTAATTTATTTTTAATTTATTTAACTTATTTTAATTTTTGAGTCCTTTTATGCTTTTCTATCGAAGGTATTTTGTGCAACCGAATGAATGAATATTATTTTTTTCAAAAGTTCCTGTTAAAACCGAGTCCGAAACTATCGGTTCCTCTTGTTTAACCATTACCATTAAAAATAGGGAAATATATTGTAATCTATTTGCTGGAAACTGCATTAGATTGGATAAATATAATATTATTTTTAAATAAAGAAGTATTGAATTTTGTATGTTGAAAGATCACCTGAGTAGAATCATACATCACAAAATACTTTATTCACAGAAGTATAGAAATTTCTAAATGAACGTATAGAAACTTAACGTTAATATTTTCAATTCAATTCAGTAATTTAGGATAATTTTTCTAAAACTGTTAATTTATTGTTTTTATTCTATAATATTTGAATGCGATTACATGTGCTCAACCTACGCATTATCGGAACGAAATCGCATTACATTCTCTCTTCCTTTTTGATCAGGAAGTGCATGCAAACAGGCTTTTCGCTAAAAAATTCAAGATTCCTAGCGGACGTCCTAAGTATCATTTCGAATTTTAAAATATTTATTCTTTATAAATTCAGTAAAATTGCAGGTTTCAAGAAATAATTAACATTAACCTACATAAAATCACTAGGGAACCTCCATTGCCATGTGAAATATCATTGCAAATTCTTAATACGTATGAAAAGAATGGTCGAGTATAAACTATCTTATTCGATAGATGACACATACCCCGTCAATGAAATTTCATTGCAAAATTGAAATTGTTTGAATTGTTAATACATATATTTAAACAATATGAATAATTATTTGTAAAAATATTTTTAGATTGGTGAACATTTCAATAAAATTTCGTAAATTCCAATTTAAAAAATATATAACAAAGATATGTATTTGGTAAAATGACTTGTTACTACTAAAAGAAAACTAAAATACATGTTGAAACAGTTCAAAAAATTTCGAGAATATGTACAGTTTAGAACGTATCAATGCTATAACACTTTCCTGTGTAAAACCCTATGACTTTTTGAACCAATCACAGACCACTGCGGTTCTTCCTGGTAGCGATTGGTCAACGCGTCCTTCACCCGGGCTGCGGGTTGACCAAGTTAATGGGCGCGGTTGCTTGAAGGTAGGGATTTTTCTTTTAAATAAAATTTGTTGTCCGTAATAAGTTCTTTCTTTAATAGTTTCTTCATTAACGTCATAGACAGTTTTTGAAAATTTTTGTAGTTTTGGAGAAATATTACGTGCAATATTTGCAATTTTAAAAGAATACATAAAACAGATTTTCTCAAAAACGTCTCCAAGTATTTTCTTGAAACTTTTGGTATAGATAGTGCTAAATTCACTCAAGAAAATAACATAAGTATTCCTTTGTTTTTTCAAAATTACCGAAATGTAATTGTCTCTCACATCGTTAATATTTACATAAGCAGTAATTTGTTCACATTATTGTATTTATGACTACATGTGCTTTGAATAATGTCATATCAAACTTCTCGAAAACAAGTTTTTTTGTATTTGTGTTATCTGAAAATGAGCTCAAATTTCCATATTTTCAGAAACGCTTAAATGTCATTTTCAACAAAAAAAAATGGTTCTATTTTTTCTTCAAAGTTTTCCAACGGATAGTGCTAAGTGTACTGTTTAACACTCCGTCACTAGCGCTGTTGGATAGCGTCAAACAGAAGTTTTCTTTCTGGTTAAGAAAGGAAAGTTAACCTTTCACCTATGAAAACAATGCTTCTATTCCTCTAACGGTATCTGAAAAAGGTGTCGATAAAGTTCTTATCTCTGTTATCCACTGTCACCATACCCTGAAGTAAACATCGCTGTGCTTGTTTGAGAGAATCCAACCTACGAATACGAACGATTATTTTGCATACTCGATCAAAAATCAAAATGATATTTTTTCTGTAATATGAGTGTTTAATATCCAAAATGTGTTTGTGCGTTTCTCTTCGTTACTGTGCCAAAAAGAGGTAGAAAACTCAGTAATGCGGGCGTTGGACGTAGTCCACCGTGCTACGAATGGCCTTGCAAGTTACTGAAGTACAATAAAAGCTTCAAATACGGTTTGTAATTATATATTGTTTCTTACCGGTACCGATATATCAGTGCATCAACTGATGTCACAGCAGCGCCTCTGACCGGGAGGTCCTAGGTTCGAGTCCTGATGACAGCAGGATTTTCGACACTAGCTTTTTCAGCTAGGTCGAATTCAGTCGCTGTCTGGAGGAGAATTCTAGCGGCCGAATACTCTGATCGGTAATTTTCCGTGGTTTCTCCGACCAACACCAGGCGAATGCTGGAGCAGTAGCCTACCAAACGAGCCACGGACCGCGCGCGATCTGTCCTTCCTCTACCTTGTCCTATCTTCACCTCTTACACACACACACACTAACATGCACTACACTACCACATATTCCGGGACACCGGTCGGGAGCTTAGAGCTTGACTCGGCTGCAGCGCACTGTGGTACGGATTGGCAAAAAAGCGAGCAAAAATATTTTTACGCAGAAAAATGAAAATATTCTAACGTAGAACTCTATTTTCAATGTTTATTTGAAGTTAATTTTCTTTCAAAACCCGCACTAGAAAAATGCAGATTTAAAAAAAAGATTCATGTGTTCAACATTACTGAGAATTAATGCAATTGTTGAGGCAGTTTTTTGTATGAGGGAAGAAAATATATCTTCTGTCATTGCCATGGCAAATCAAGAGTGAAACTGCCTCAATAATTACATTAATTCTCACTAATGTAGAGCACATGGATCAAGTGAACTGAAAGTTTACATCAAGATCGTGGGTTCCTTGAGCGTCCCCTTCGTTTTTCTAGGATTACATGAAGTTTGTGAATGAAATTTGCTAGCACAAACTGTTCTCGTTTTGCGCCACAATCTCATTTATTATATCTAGTTTTTTGAAGGAGCTTACTGCGATTACGACTGAAAAATTCATTATTTACTTCTCATACTGCACATGCAACACTACGGTGGAACTCGACCAGATTACAGACCCACAGAACTTTCATTGATACCAACAGCTAGCGAGCACATGTCGTGGTGTGGTCATGCGTACAAGCAATCGAATAGATGGAAGAGTTCCTGTTCGATACCTTTACCGGACATCTTGTTCATCGTTTTCGATCTATCGAGTGCTTGTTTCAATCGAACCCAAGAAGCACGGCTACCTACACTCATGCCCACGCCAGAAACCCAATACCCCCTCATTCGAGCACGTGGCGATGTTTAGATTATAACATTACATTATAAACACTGCAAGAGCCCTCTGGTTCAGTAATATCCGAGTGTGGCCGTAGGTCGTACGTATCAAATTGATTCCGTGGTGAGGTGTACTTGACATTTACATAATTGGAATGATTGAAGGCGTTGTCATTGTCAACAATAGTTGTTGACAATGACAACGCCTTCAATCATTCCGTACGTATCAAAGCAGCCCTTGCCCTTCCGGCTTCTGTTTCTCGTCACAGCACGCTGCCGCGGTCGCGCGGCCGGCCGCGCAGAAGAACGTTCTCTTTCTTCTCGTTTCTAAAGTTGCAAATAGTTGCAGATGAAATCTACGCGAACGTGTTCCCTGATAAAGCATTGAAGGCTTTCACGGCCGGAGTCAATATGCATGTTTTCTTCCGGGTTGGTGGGCCGTGGTCCAATTGGCGTTGGACTGCCAAACGTTTCGCGTTGGGCATCTTCAGTGGCGAGGTCTCGGGCGAAGTGTCCGGGACGGCGGCTCACTGGCGACTGTTGTGTTCCCTGATGTTTCTTGTATTATCACTGCAAGTTTCATGACATACAAACACGTACATTGTTTTGTAAGTCAAGAAACGCAAATGAAATGTTGCTTCTAGTAGGCACGATTTCAATAATTTATTTACAACTAACGTGAGAGTAAAAAATATGGTTTTTGTAAGAAATGTACTAATAAAGTATTGAAGAGTAACTAAAAAAACGAATTTCATAACTTTAATAGTAACCGAGAAATGTGCATTCCAAAATAGGATGAATTTATGACCGTCCGGGTTCTTATAAATCTCTCATTTTTGCGCGCGTTGTACACAATAATGGACAATAAAATATGAAAATGTAGTATAATACATAAAGCATTGGACATTTTTCTGTTCATATGTGCTTGAATGAAGCAAATCAGACAATTTTGAAAACTTGATTTTTGTCCGCTTTTTTCGCCTTTCAAACCACCTTGCGGCGGTGCCCCGCTGGTGGGAGAGTCCTGGTTAGGCGGAAACCCCACTAGCCGACGGTAGGTCGGCGCCGGATCTCGCCATCCAGCGGGGGAAGATCACCGCCATCTCCCGAAAAAACATGCACTGCACTAACGGGACTAATGACCAAAGCAGTTGACGCGCCCGGAAACACGAAAAAATCAATCAGTATATTGTTTCTTTTCATGTTATATTCAACTATAACATAAACACAGATAAATCAGAAAAGTGTATTAATGGTCTTAGTATAAAAAGAAAACTTCATATTTGGTGCGTTGCAGTACTCGTGTTACGAACGGCCGTGCGTGTGACAGAATGTTAATAAAACGAAAAGTTATTTTTGATATATTCTTGAATTTTGTATTGAATTGAATTCTTGAATTTGAATTTTGAATTTCAAAATTCAAAATTTAAGTAGTATATGACTTAGTGTAGGGATCACAGAATTTTGAAAATGTGCAATTTTCCCCATAGCACGTCATACGCAGTTTTTAACTGTTTTTTTTACGTAAAATAAATAAAAAATTCTTTTGTTTATTAAAAAATTACAGAAATGTAATTTTTTTACATGTCTCTCACGCTATTAATATGAACATTTCCATAGATTTGTATACATTATTACATTTGTGAGTGGGAGTGCTTGCAATTACTACAAATGAAGTTTTTCGATAACTCAATGAATTCCTGTGAAAATATTTACAAATTTTGCATTTACAGTAAGGTATATATTCCGTTTTCATAAAAACTGCTCCAAATTTTTCAATGAAATTTTATAATTAGGACGAGTTTTACTCTTCTTCAACATTCTTAAAGTAATATTTCTGTTCTACTATAAGGAAACCGGAAGGTTGAAAAGTTTTTTAAAAAAGTATACTTCGGGTGGCGATAGACGGCAGCTCGCAAGAGGATGAGGGAAGACCGAAAAGCCAGTCCACACCAAAGAAATTAGAAATCTTTACTACGAGAAAGTCTGTGCCATTCTGTAGCAAACCTAGTTTATATTGATTTATTTGTTGTTTTTTTATTATTGATCATGTCTTAGAACAATATTGTGGGTAGTGTTCGTAATTTCAATTTACCTACGTAACAGGACGTCAGATGTTTCGTGTGACTAGGACGTCGTATTTTTAAGGTTGGACTCTCAACACCAGCAGGTCTCTCAGCCACTGCACTTTCCAAGAGAGCAGTGTGGGAACCATCTCCCTTCTGTGTATGCAAGTTACTTGCGCCCATTTTGAGAACTTGCAGTCGTTGCCATCGTAACTCGGGATGCTTTGGTGTAACACAGAGAGTTCTTGGAGAACTCCGAGATGCACACAAAAGGAAAATTTGTGACTAGCAGTTATATTTGTTAATGTACAAAACATATTTCATTTGAATTAAACTATTGTTTTATTTCTGAAAGACATCAAACATGCAGATTCGGTGGTATAACGGTCAGCGTACCGGACTGTTGTACCCGAGTTTGCGGGTTCAAACCCGATCGAAGCCGTGGAAAAATCCTTCGTACGCCTTCCATCGGAGGGGATGTAAAACCGGCTGTCCCATGTAGTAGATTTACTGCATGTAAAAGATCCTCAAGCCTAAAAGAATCCTCCGAGCAAAATTGAGATCCGACTGTTTCGTCGCCCAAAATAATACCTCCTTCCTCCGCTAGGTGGTGAAAGGAGCGTAGCGAAATTTGCGTGGTTAGACGGAAGAGCGGGCCTGATGGCCCGAGTCTCGCCACGTAAAATAAGGCATTAACTAACTAACATTTCATTACCTGGTCATAGTTGAAAATTTAACAATTACGTTGAAGTACATTTCCCATTTCGATACCGTTAGCAATCATTGCAATCGGTTAGCTTGTAAGCTAAACATAATTGTTATAAGTAAAATTTGACTGTTCAAATAATTCCCCAGCCAGTAATCGGACCATCGGCTATTTGCTCTAACCAATTGATCTACTTAGACAGTCACCTCCTCGATCAGCCTTGAGGAGATAAGATAGTCTTTTCATGTTCGTTCGTCCGCTTTCGTTTATAAATAGGGAAGTCGTAAGGCTTTTTTTATTTATTCAATGTTGGTCATTGACTCTCTGCTGGCACGTATTCTTTACAATAAATATAGAATATATTTACAACGTATCATACGATACATAATATTCAAAATGCTAGTACAGTACAAGCTGTAGGTTTTGCAACAACTGACTATGACAGTGTTTTAGTTTGATTGTTGAGATAATGCGTTGTAGAAGAACTGTTTGCCGTGAATGGGCTCCTAGAGAGTGAGTGAAGTCAAAATCGGTTCACTGACTGATGTGTGAACTTGATAATATAATTGAATATTTGAAGCTGGGAGTGATAGAGTTACTTTGAGTAGAAGCAAGACCACAGGAAGTTGGAACAGTTGCCAATCAACAATACTGTTGAGTAGCGTCTGTTTTGGGGATTCGTTACTGGGGAAGAATGGAAGTGCTGGTTCGTAATTGGGGTCTAATGCAGCCAGTCATTGAAGGCGAACGGGGTAGTTGGGAAATTTGTTAGAATTCCTATGACTAAAATGTCGGGTGAGATATGAAGGTTGTAAGGACTGTATGTGGGCGTTGATGGAGTACGTAGGTAGAGAATGAATTTCATAAATACGTATGAGAGAGCATTTTCGTTTAGATTGTTGGTTCTGCAGACCCAGATAAATGTCAAGGTCTCTCATAAGTATATGCGGAATTGAATTTTTAAGCAGCGTTTGAATGTGGTTTCGTACAAAAGTCTGGATAGGAGATTTGTATGCAGCAATGATTGGGAGAAGCTGGTTAGCCATCTTTTTGCAACCGTTTCAAGTCACAGTGCAGGAGGAAGAATTACTCTGCAGTGGTCAATGGAATGTAAAACAATAGCTAATCAACAGGCAGCTGGGATGGTCGGTCAGATTTATAACACAGGCATCCTGGGGTGTCAGAAGAGAAATTGGCATCTGTAAAAGAGGATATTTGTAGGACCTATGTATAAGGAAAGTGGAGGACTTTGAGTTCTAATAACCAGTACAAATCTCCATAACATGTAACTGGGCTGTTATGCGATGTATTCAGATGCAAAATTAGGGAACATATAATTTTTTCAAATAAGCATACAAAACCAGTTACGATGAATATTTGACAAAATATTTTCCCAAGTCGAAAGAAAGAGCCAACATGAAAAAAACAAAATTGTAAGGTTTACACGTTATAAAGCGTCATTCAAATGAATTCTATTTTCATTTCTCATATTGAGAACAGTCTTATTGTAGAACAGCAGTTATTTCTCTGGAAGGTATTTATGTGAAATTGCAGCTTGAAAAACTACTTAAAGTTTGTAATTCCCTAAGGAAAAGCATTGAAACATAGTGTCCAAGAGTTGAATTGGAATAGGAGCGTATATGAACTTGCTGGGGGTCACGCATTCTGGGATGAAAACACAGCTTGAAATACGAGCGTCGAAGCGAGCACGGAGCGTTTGACACTAAATTTTACGCAACAAATATATGTGTCAAATGTGACAAATATGATCCTCGTATTTTTCGTTAATATGGTTAAAAATAACAAAATGAAATATTAGCAACATCGTGCAACACCCCTATTCTGTTACGATCGGTTTGGATGGATGTTGGCTGATGGTGTTCGGTCGGAAACACGACAAAGAGTCATTTTGCGAAACAAATTTTCTGTTTGCGAAAACACGATTTTTTAATTTTCTGGCGCGAGTAACGTTCGTATTGTAACGAGACTAACGATGGAGCGAAAAAAGCTTTCAGTAGGAGATTCAGCTTTTTGTTTGAACATGTCACTATATTCCTTTTTCGTGGAAATTTCTGTTGCTGTCCGTTGTGTGACGTATGGAATTTTCAAACATAAGATTTCATTTTGTTTAGACAGTTCACTCAAATGTTCACATCGCACGGGTTCGTTTTCCAGCACATTGTTTCAGTACAACAATGTCAATTTTAGTATCAATTATATAGACCATATTTATATGAGATCCATCTTCATATTATAACATAAGTAACACTGGATAAATAAAATATGAGAAATAATTACAAAGTGTGTCACGAAAGTTGAAAATAAATTAAATGAAGGCTGTCTTAGTGTATATCTTAATTCTGAGAAGGATAGGGCCTTTGATTTTAAGTTCACATTCAGTTAATTTTAAGTGCTTTATGTTTGAGAACATTGACAATATTTTTATAAATTATTTCAGTTTGCTTATCTACTTCCAAATATTTAAGTAAAATTAATATTCTTATTAACAATAATTAGCTTAAAAAATTTATTCAATTTTAAATATTCTGTATTTGATATCAGTGGTGTTTTTATATCATTGTCTATATGTTTTTATTACATCATGATGATGAAGGCCAATATCTTTCGAAACGTTTATAAGTGCAATATGTAAAAAGTAATAACAATTTAAATAAAACATTTCATTCATGACTTAAAAAATTTTATTTTATTGTTATCTGCCTTAAATTAAACACCTAATCTTCCCAGAAATAATTACGAACTTAAGAATATTTGACATGACTACAATCTCATGTAATCATCTAAAAGCTAATTTCCTGGATAAAACGATTTGAATGGTTAAAACTGTTATTTGAGAGTTAAGATGATATTATCTGACTGGCTTCGTAAATGTGAGACGTAAGTCAATACCGTATGTTACGTACTTTATTTATTTTGTGGTTTTCCACTCCCAGCCTGTTATTATTTAAACACGGAGTTGTGGTTTTTCCATTGCCCAGTACATCTTCACACACTTGCACTTTTGAGAAGCGCAGTTGGGAAGACCTACACGATATATAACACACATCATGAACACGCATAACTATTCCTATGGATTATGGGTAAATTATTATCACAGACACATCTTTATATATATTCTGAATAGACACACACTTACTATATAGCCTCTGCTGCCTAGCATACAGCTAATGACAACTTTGTCTCAAAAATAATGAAAATTTTCATTAAACAAAGTTAGTAAATAACAACAATATTTAGTCAATTATTTTTCTTTACGCCAGTAAGTTAACATTCTAGTCTCTCACAATGTATGGATATACATTTTGGTAGTAGATCTGGTAATTATGCCCTTCTATCTACTAAATTTAACCACTAATTTCAAATTAGTCTTCTTTTTCTCCCTCCCCCTCTCTCTTCCTCTCTATCTTCTCCTGTATGTCATCGCGTACAGTCCTTCCAGACGACAACCCCACGTCACTTCAAGTCGCCAGCGCCAGAAGCCGTCCCACCCGCTCGCCCCGTTCTAACCCCACCCGAGACCACATCCCCGCCACACATCCACCCCCTGTCTGCGACGTCCGCCCCCTGCCTCACCTCACTCCTCTGCCACGACCAAGGGCACGTTTTCCACCTCACGACATCTCCCCGTCACGTCACCCAGCATATCCCCCCCCCCCTCGGGGCGCGTGCCCACGTCGCCTCACGCCGGCGCCGCCGTCACCGCGGCCGCCCGCCGCCGTCGCGGTGTCTCTTCCTGTGATTACGAAGCGGCGGATACAAAGGTGAATATCGACCTCGTCCCGCGGCCGCGGCCGAAACAACGAGCAATCGGGGCGAGGACGGACGCATAACTCAATCTAACTTTGGTAATGGGAAACCCGAGCGGCGGCGCGCTGACAGCGGCCCGCCGACGGTGCGTGCGGATGTACGCGCGGGCGGGCGGGCGGGCGGGCGGGCGGGCGGGCGGGCGGGCGGGCGGGCGGGCGGGCGGGCGGGCGGGCGGGCGGGCGGGCGGGCGGGCGGGCGGGCGGGCGGGCGGGCGGGCGGGCGGGCGGGCGGGCGGGCGGGCAGGCAGTGCGCACGCCGCCGCCGCCACTGTTGCTGTCACCTTCCGCCTCGCCGCGGCCCCCGGTGCCCCACACAGTGTGCCGCGTTGCGGGAGCCGAGGGACAATATGGTAATTCAAGGGGTCGGGGCAACGTCACGAGAAGCTCCCTTTCTAATCAGATTCCGTATTCGCACAGCCCGGGAACGAATGTCCGGTAAACACCGTTACTGTTATCGTTGTTATGGTGCTACAAGGCGGTTAATGTGCAAGTCGGATTTTCCTGGTATTGTTAGAGATGAAAGGGGACCAACTAGATTCCCAGCAATTTTGCGGAAGTTTCGAGTGGGTCAATAGATCAACTCCTAAGTACATGGACAAAGATAATGACAGTCCATATTCTACACATGAAAAATGAAAAGTTTTTCAAAATCTTTACGATCCAAACGTAGTTTAAGAGTGTTTATAGAATCATAATATGACCATAGCAAGCAACAAAAAGTGTACATACCAACTGAGAAATGTACGAATTCAAAAAAACTGTTTTCTGCTTACAAAATGGCGGTCATCATGAAGTATGTCAGAAGTCCCTCGATTGACTGATACCACTTGGATGGAAGTGGTGCTTTGAGCAGGCTTTGAACATCAAAAACTCGCTGTGAAGGGGGCGTGAGGAAATGACTACTTCAGTCGGGAAGTAGTGAAGAACCTGGGAAAATGCTCTCTCTTTGGGAATGTTCGATGTGCCCTCGCACTAGTTTTGGTTCTCCTGTGTTAACTAGGTGGCCTAAGAAACCTATATTGAGATATACAAAATTTCTCTACATTAATATCTGGCAAAGATCTTAGCGTCCGGCTTGCTGGGTCATTGGGTCACGATATATTATAATCCTTATTACCTTTATAATGGATTATAGGATCCGCAGATTATACAGCGCAGCTGGGAATCTGAAATAGAATGATTCTACTCCTAGTTCATTACTGTTTGGATTGACTAAATGAAAGATCACTTTCTTTTCTAAAGAACAAAATTTAACAAAGTATATTGTTACCTTTTTAGCAAACAATTTAGTGAATTTCATTATGATTTGATGTTATGACTTTGATCAAGATATCTTAGAATTTACAATTTTATACCGCGGTTAACTTATCTATTCTTCGTTGATGTCCCTCGTAGACTTCTCAGTCGAAATATCTTGCGAGCTTGCCGTAGTCCAAAGTCCCAAGAAATCCTCTTCTGCCCCTATCCAAGCTGGTTTCAAACTATCAAACTTATCAGTCCCGATTACGTCCTATGACATAGTCCCGAAATCTATTACTCGATTACCACTCCCGACAAAGTCCCAATTTATGCATCAATATTACTTCCACATGCAATATCTGCAATATCATTTACTGTCCTTAAAATTTCACAATCTGATAACCCGATTCTGACTATCTGTATTCTACTCGTTCCCTCTCACGAACCTACGATCAGTTCAGAAACGCGATGCCGGTCAGAATGAAATCTTCCTGCATGATTCACCCTCGAAGACTTCGTATTAAACTACCTTCCTCTTTTTTCATAACATTTGACCGTCGTTCTCTCACCCAGCCAATCCATACGTTCGTTATATTTTGGTGTAGCTGACCTTTCGATCGTCTAAACTTCTTCGCCCAATCCCAAATTTTCTACTTTCGGCATCCAGCCACCTCTTAATGTATTTACAAAAAACAAAAACTACATTGTTTATTCACGGTCGTTGCTAAGCCCTTGCTCTCGTGATATTTCCTAATGCATGTTCCACCATATAGTCTACAAATAAATGTTAGTTCATTTTCATGTGACATATCGATATGTCACAATATCTCTTTAACTTTAGCTTTTATAGGAAAATGATTCAAACCAGTTTTAAAGAGGATACAATTTCCTACAACTTTTATGTAAAAAGGTTTATTTTGAAACGCATTACTGAGCGAGCTACAACTTAAAAAAACGTTGTTTTCTTATTTGACCAAAATGTGTTAAAAATTACAAGTTTATGATATTACAATGAACTTACAATAAATATAATAATTATTAGAATTAAAATTATTATTTATATAATCATATAATATTATTTATCTCCATCATTGTACAAATTGCCTCACAAATGTACCCATTGCCGAAAATGTTACCTACTATGTAACAAAATAAATGTTTGTGCATTTGTATTCCAGTTTAAGATTACTACCCGAAAAATAAAAATTAAGAATTTTGTGTCTATTTTGTTTTTGATTGACCTTTTGATTTATTTAGAAATCAAATAACTTACTTAAAAAATCTCTACTTATTTGTAAATAATTGGTCAAAATACGGGCTTTTACTTAATCATTACTCTACGTCATATGTTTAAACAAATTTATATATTTAGATAATTCTTTTTTTTAATTAATCACAATTGTATATTCTAGTGAATTAAAAATCAGGATTGAAAATAATTTTTTATATATTTATTCTGGACAATTTAGTTCCTATCACAAACTTTTAGAGACAAATTATTGTAGTTCGTTCACTGGAGAAAATCATGGGTTACATGATGCAAAAAGAATAATCTTATTATCCTTTATAGTTTTTGATTTATGATGTTTGACATGTAAGAATGGCTGAAAATTCCCAATTCGGGAAAATGTATTGAAAGTTCACTCACTAAGGGCTGGACGGTTCACACTTGCTTCGATAAAATATATTTATTCGAAAACTAAGTAACGTAGCAAGATACAGTTTGAATCATTTAAAAGAGAATAAAACAGAACTTACGACACATTAAAAATTGAAAAACTTAAATTTTCACAATTTTCATCATTTTGATGTACCTCATAATTCTTCAACGCAAGAATGTTTTTCATTTCAGTAGAACTTGGTATTCATTTTTTCAGTAAAATTACACAATTGAAAACATTAGTGTTGGTATGACACCGCTAGAAGTTGGGATGGGAAAAAGTGACCTTTTCAAATAAAATTATTATGCAACCCGCAATGAACATATCAAGTGTAATGCTCACTGAGCGGGCAGCGGAAGAGAGGGGCAACGTTGTTTAATAGATGACTGTACACGGACATCACGAATAAATAAGAAATCGGAGTACATTGGATACTCACCTGTTAAATTATTACAAGAAATGGGACATTTTTGTTCTTTTTCTGCGCAGTCCTTTGTGAGTAAGGCACATTCTCGTTAACTCCTGAATTCGTAGGAGAACGGGTTCATTATCGAAAACATACAAAATTATTTTTGTTGTTATTATTAATTATTGTTATTATTATTATTATTATTACAACAATACACTATATTACTAATCTATTATTATTACATTCATGTAATTTTTGATAAATCAGAGAATACATTAAAAACGATGGTGATAATTATACTCAGTGAATGTATGAGTATCCTTGTAAAAAGTTTGGAGACAAAATCGGGCGCTCTTTTTGACAAAGTTCGTTTAAGTTTTTTTAAAAATGTGCAATTTTAAGCCCATTTTCACAGAAAAGTTTTGCGGTTTTCAGAAAAGAGAGAGAGAGAGAGAGAGAGAGAGAGAGAGAGAGAGAGAGAGAGAGAGAGAGAGAGAGAGAGAGAGAGAGAGAGAGAGAGAGAGAAGAATGCATTTGAAAGACTTAGATTCAAAAATCCAAAAATGCAAATGCAATGTTATCGACCAGAAAGCTAAAAAAATTACATTAGTGCAATTTTTGAAAAATCAAAGAATACATTAAAAGGGTGTTTTATGTAATGTCTTTTGGTGCAGTATAACTATTCACATAAAAAGTTTATAAAAGCAATAATTAATGTGGAGACTTTTGGAAAAAAACTTATTTCGAAAATTAAACGTACTTGACGTACGTAACGCAATTAAACTTACGAAATTTGAATGCAAGCAGAATTCCGTAAAATTTTGTGACACTGAAAAAGAAGTACCCGGCCTCATTTAATTATCTTTTAATGTGATGTGAATGTCCCTATAATTGTCATAACTTCCCATGTACAAAATATTAATGTGATTGTTTAGATGTCGCTAATAACCTTTGCAGTTGATGGGACATAAAATAAAATAAAATAAAAAAATTATCTTTTCTTAAAGAATGTATTTCATTCAGAACATAAATCTCTATTTCCAACACTGTAAGACGTCAAAAAGTTTTAAAGTTTTGTAATTTGTGAAAATTCAGAGTTTTCAACAAAAATAAGGCTTCTGTAATGTTTAGAAGCGTATTTTTCTGTAAATGACAATTTTATGGAGAAAAATTGAAAATATCCTTGAAGTTTCATGCAAAGTACCACCAAAAATTGAAATGTCCATTCAAAATCAAACAGCTAGGACATCAACTAGATCGATTTGATAATCTCGATTTTTGTAAAAACTTTTCTCATTGTTTAGCCACTAGCATTGTTTACAGACTTTTGCCGTAAACAAATTTTTGTAGCTCAACAACACACAAAACAAATTTTAACTGCGCAAATTCTGTGTTAAAGAATGTAACTTACTATATATTGGGACAAACTTTATTCACTTTTCCGTATTAGAGCACTAAAATGCGAATCGCCTTTATTGCTGCAGCGTTACCATACTTCCGACACTGGCTTTTCAGCTAGGTCGAATTCAGTCGCTGTCTGGAGGAGAATTCTAGCGGCCGGCTGCTCTGATCGGTAGTTTTTCGTGGTTTCTCCGATCAACACCAGGCGAATGCCGGAGCAGTACCCTACCAAACGGGCCACGGACCGCGCGCGATCTGTCCTTCCTCTTCCTTGTCCTATACTCTCCCCTTACACACACACTTACACTAACATGCTCTACACTTCCATATATTCCGGGAGACCGGTCGGGAGTTTAGTGCTTGTCCCGGCTGGGGCGGTGCCCCGCTGGTGGGAGAGTCCTGGTTAGGGGGAAATCCTACTAGCCGACGGTAGGTCGGCGCCGGATCTCGCCATCCAGCGGGGGAAGATCACCGCCATCTTCCGAGAAAAACATGCGCTACACTAACGGGACTAATGACCAAAGCAGTTGACGCGCCCGGAAACACGAAAAACCATATTTGCATATACCATACTTCCTCTATACTACGTACATGACAAAATAAAATATGCGAACAGTGCCTTTCTCTGACATGTTGGCTTGTAGCTGTAGCTGAAAGCTTATTGAATTGTAGGTTAGCGCACTGGATAATATCAATGCTTTTCCACATTCCACTACCTGCAGACTAATTGAGGAAGAGAATATTGACGGACTAAAGTAGCCCAAATAGACCTCAATAATTGCGACTCCTCAATAAGATTGCATGTTGCCACTTCCATCAAAACTGCTTAAAGCTTTTTAATATCTAACATACTTATTTGAAAACCATCTGGATTAAATATACAAAAGATATTGATTGAAATATGCAGAAATTACTTACCGCATTTTACCTCTAACATATTTAGAACAATTTACCTCATAATTTTTTCGAAACCGCTACTCTAAACGACGTGACGTGCTATGACATTCATAGTGTTTCCGGAAAGTAGTTTCCGAACGAGTTCTTGGATTTAAAAGTCAATAATACTTTATACTTAAAATTGTGTATATTACACATTTGTAAATATAAACAAAAATAGCCCAAAAAGGGAACATGAAATCACATTAAAACCCTGATCGCCAAAATAAAATATATCAATAATTGTTTAAAACGACCAATGTTTGGTCCAGATTTGAAGGAGTAAATTTTCACATATGTTATGATCATTTATTCTTCATAGTCGGAACCAAACGTTGGTCCTTTTGAACCATTGAACAATTATTGGATTTTTTTAAAATACTCCCAATGAAGTGGTCTGGTAGCGCAAGTAAAATATATCCTTCAAACTCCAAGAAAGAGAAAAAAGGACGTGCTTTTATTCATTTCGCCCCACTGTGCTACGTACCCTCCTCCCTCCCCTGGGCTCGGAGCAGCGCGCTCCAATGAATCCGGCCGCCGTTTCGCTTGGGCCTCTCGCCCGAAAACTTGCTACCGTCGCGCCGCGCCGCGCCCCGCCGCCCGGCGATTGTGAGCGCGAAAAACGAACGAACGCGGGCGACTAGGGCGCGCCGCTTGCCATGGGGGGTGGAGAGGGGGGAATTGCCAGGCGGGGTTGGCCTTTGAAAAGCGCTGGCGAGTTGACGGACGCCGTCTCCGGCAGGTGGCGATCGCAAACGAGTTTTACGAAACCGGTGGACGAGGAGGAACGCGAGGAAAGAGTCGAGAAATAGAGTGGACTGATGAAATACAAACGCAATGTATTTGCATATAAGTGATTCCAAAGCATTAAATAGTAGTGCTAGACGAGTTACTGGAGCGTACCATGGAGCACTCCCTATACTTACTACAATTAGAGCCTAATCTAATACCGGGAGCGGTAGTTCAGTGCATAAACTGATGTCACTACAACGCCTAGGTGCTAGGTCCTAGGTTCGAGTCCTCACGGTGGCAGGATTTTTGACATTAACTTTTCAGCTACATCGCATTCAGTTGCTGTCTGGAGGAGAATTCTAGCGGCCGGGTGCTCTGATCGGTATTTTTCCGTGGTTTCTCCCATCAACACCAGGCGAATGCCGGAACAGTACCCTATCAAACGGACCGCGCGCGATCTTTCCTTCGCTTTTCCTTGTCCTAGCCTCTCCCCTTACACACACACTAACATGCACCACATGCACTAGTATGCACCACATATTCCGGGAGACCAGTCGGGAACTTAGAGCTTGTCCCGGCTGGGGCGGTGCCCCGCTGGTGGGAGAGTTCTGGTTAGGGGGAAACCCCACTAGCCGACGGTAGGTCGGCGCCGGATCTCACCATTAGGTGATGGGATGATCACCGCCATCTCCCGAGGAAAAAAATGCACTACACTAACGGGACTAGTGACCAGAGCCGTTGACTCGTCCGGAAACATAAAAAAAATCAATCAAATCTAATCTAATTGTAAATAATACTAATGGTGCTACAGTATGCCACAGACTCTCATAGTAAAGTTTTCTAACTTCGTTGGCTTTACACTTTTGCCTCATCCTCTTGCCTGCTGCTATCTTTTTTTACTTTTTCTCAATTTTTCGGTTTCCTAATTGGAGAATAGAAATATTATTTTAATAAAATTAAAGAAGAGTAAAACCTTGTCCTATATGGGCAATTTCATTGAAAAAATTAAACCCGTTTTTACAAAAAAGTCGTTTAAACGATACTGTAAATGCCAAATTTTAATCTCTTTTTGCAGATTTCTATTGAGTTTTCAAAAAAAAAGTAATTTGATGCACATTCACACACAAATGAAATAATGCATACAAATTGATGGAAACGTGCATATTAACGGCTTGAGATATATTTAAAATATATATTTGTGTAATTTTGAAGAAAAAAAGAATACACCAAAAAATTAATTTAAAGAAAAGATTTTGAGCTTTGAAGCAACTTTATACGATATTATTTAAAGAACATGTACTCATAAATATAATAATATAAATAAATCGCATTTACAAAAATACTACCGACGTGAGACCAGTCAAAAATATTACATTTTTGTAATTTTTGAAAAACAAAACCATAGAGTAATATAGCATTTATGTCATCATGTACAGTACATTTGGAACTACCCCTACCAAACGTTCAAAGAAAAACATTGGAACAGTTTTTAAGAAAATCTTGTTTTCGTTATTTTTTAAAAACGCAAATATTGCACGCCATATTACGAGAAATCTACTAAATTTTTCAAAAAATGTACATGACCTTCATGAAAGCTGGTTGCGGAGATTCCCGTGAATTCGGTTAGGTGGCGGCTGATGCACGCGAATGCCCCGAATTTAGAACTAGCGGTCGTTGTCGATAATTAACCCTTGGTAGGCGAAGCGGAACAGCCGATTTTGGGCCCCAATTGGAATTCCTTTTAACGTTTTCGTCTCAGTGGAGCACAGTTGTAGTCTAATGCCTAAGTTCGAAATGAGTTGAATTTTGCGTCTGCTCGTCTGTTCTGCAAGAAGTTCTGATTAGCAGTAGCAAACATTAGTCGTAGAAGTTTGACAGTTGTCATTGACTAGTGAGTAGTTGAATAATGAGTAGTAGTATGTGTTCTGTCGAGTTAGTCAGTTTCGTTCTGTCTGCTGTGTCGCGTGGGAGGGAAGTTGCAGTATTTATTATTTTCGGGTGATGTTGAGTCCATAGAGGGGAGAGTCACGTGTCGTTGGTCGTGAACTTATGATGAGGCGGTGAGACGCGATGTGCTCGTCATCGGCTTCCTATATGCGTCTTCGGGCACGGAGAGAGGAGCGTCACGTGACATTGGTGGCGATCGGATGCTAAGGTGGTGTCACGTGAGGTGCCCGCGATGGCGTTGGATTTGAAAGTTTTGTTCCCACGGGATCCGCGGCATCTGGATAGCAGATAGAGAAGGAGTGGGGTGGCCACGCGGGCGCGTCCGCATTGCCGACGTGGATCTCTTTGTCGGCGAGATGCCTTAATAGTGCTGTATTGGCGAGGGAGGCAAGTAGAGATTCTGATAAATGTTTGTATGCATTTTGTGGTTGGTGGCAGGTACTGTGACGATATGGGTGTGAAAACCGGCTGCTCGTCGGGGTGGGCCCAGCCCTTGCTACAGAGCGATTTTCCTAAGGATGACCCAAAGTGACAGTTCACGAAAACAAGTGAACATCACATGTATTTCAGGGAAGTATCCCTCCGCCGCGACAGCTGTTCAGCTACGCCCCTTCGTAAAGTGCTAATAGCGCCTGTGAAAACATCCCTATGCAGAAGTCTTAACAGTTTCGCTAAGGTATATGCACGTACGCGAGTCCGGGAAATATATAAATTTAATTTCGTATGTGGAAAATCTCTTAACATGCTCTCACAATCAGTAAAAGAAAACAGACACGAATGTGAATAGAAAGCTCTCAATTGCATCTCGCCACACAACAGCACGAAGACCGGAACCACGTGCATCGGTACGCATCTCGCATTCAAGTACGGGTTTTAAAATAAACATAATATTTATCACACAAAAAGTAAATTTAATGTAATATATGAAGAAAAAAGAATTTTTACAGAAGAGAACGTAACACCACTTCCTAATTTCAATTATTTCTCGTGGCGCACTATATATTTGTCGGACGAGGACATCACAAAAGGAAGAGCCGAAGCCATTTACAAGTTAGCCAACTGCAAACGAACGAATGCGGGAAGGGAGACTAATAAGCTCTAGGGCACTACGATCACAGAACTTTCAGTTATGTTGCCAGCACTAGCTGTCACTTTAGCTTATCCTTAGGAAAATCGCTCTATAATGACGTCTTAGCCGGCAGCCGGAGCGGCGCCGGGGAGCGGCAATAAGTGCTCGCAGCGGACGCATGCTCCAAGAGGAGTTTGTTTTGAAAGTACGTGCTTCGGCGGAGGTGAAGGAACCCTTTGAAAGAGGCCCACGCCAAGACCTAAACATAAACGACTATTCCTCATTTGTATTTTGTGCTTTCTTACAATACGCGGATACGTGTTGGAATACTCTGGGAGCTGGCTCAGTGAGGGTTGGTGAAAGCATGTCTGACTGTATTATCAGCCGGCTAAATGAATTCTTCTTCAGACGGCAGCCGAATTCGAGCTAAGTATAGCTAGAGTCGAAATTTCGCCATCGGTGGTTAGTTCAGCTACGACCTTTGGTAGGATATTTGCACTCCACAATTCTACTGAATTATCTTCTGAGTTATTTCGCGTAGATGGGAAGCCATATAATATTAAGATTGTGATAGGTGAGAGTTTGTGTATCAGGGGATGATAGAGTGATACTTTCTTATCGACTCTCTTGCTTACGTCTATTTGACTTTTTCCATTTTAGGGCCGAAACGGCAAATAGAAGACGATGCAAATCTTTTAATACCCCAAGAAGTAGGTACTGTAGTTTGCAAAATTATGTATTCTGATGGTGTGGTAGATATACCGACAGTGTACATTTAAATAATGGAGAGAGCCAGAACCCTGTGGAACTTCAGTGCCAATGGCGGTATGATTTTGAGAAAGTACCTTCAGTGGCGGTATCGTTGGGTAAATGTTGTGTGATTAGGAGTTGAGAGGAGAGAGAGAGAGAGAGAGAGCGAGAGAGAGCGAGAGAGAGCGAGAGAGCGAGCGAGAGAGCGAGAGAGAGCGAGAGAGAGCGAGAGAGAGCGAGAGAGAGCGAGAGAGAGAGCGAGAGAGAGCGAGAGAGAGAAAAAGAGAGCGAGAGAGCGAGAGAGAGCGAGAGAGAGCGAGAGAGAGCGAGAGAGAGAGCGAGAGAGAGAGCGAGAGAGAGTGAGAGAGAGAGAGAATGAGAGTGCGTTTCTATGATTGAAGGGCTATGCGAGTTTCATCATGCATATTACAACTGATGTTTCTAGAAATGCTGAAGTCAAAAACGTCAGACTGAAACAATGGACAATGTCAATTAATAAAACGAGTGCATGAACTGCCGGATTTAGTCTGTGAATCTCAATGAAGTTATATTCCAGCCGTAGAATGTAGATTGCTGCTCTAAACTATATATCGCGACCCAATCACCCATTTTGATGACTTCTTCATTGAAAGTAAATGATGTGTTGTTATTGCCTGGCCTACTTGCAGAATTGCTCTAATTGAAAGCGCTTTTTGCATAAACAGATAGTGTGTGACGTGATATATTAATTCTGTAATATATCACGCAATATATCATATAATAATATAAATCGCAAGTTCTCCATTGCGCCCATTTTGTAGGTAATCATAGGTATATAATATACAATGTTATGGAATGTAAAACCTCAGCGAGAGGCTTATGTTTCTTGGATGTTCCTCAGAGTCGTTTCTTGGAGGCATTCTCTATTACTTTTATTTCTTTGTATGAAGTGGGGTAATGTATGTTTCTTAGGTCGAAGTCCATTTGTATTCCGTTGGAATAAAATGAGTAGGCGGTGGCTGAAACGATTATTAAACACGACTTTGTGATAGTACGATTTCAATGATTGGAATATTGAGATCAAAACAGGCACAAATTTCTGCATGAGGTTGCTAACGAAATTTTATATTTTTAGGAAAATAAGTTGTGTGATTTGGGTTGTTTAAAAATAAGTTGAGTAATATGAACGTTTTTAAGAGCTCTTTATACCTCAGACCTGAATTTAATCCTACTGGTTTCGAACCAGTAGGTCGATTGTAGGGCACTACGTAATGGGAGGGGGAGGAGATGAGAAACGAGTGGGTGAGAGTGCGCAGGTTGCTGTGGAGGTGCTGGGTTGCATACACTTGATTTTCACGGCACTGTGTCAGTCCTGGTGTAGGACGTTGTTCTCCTTCACAGATTACTTAGAAAAGATTTTTCAGTTTCTATATTACCATTTCAGCATTTGTTTAAAAGAGGACCGGGAGCGGTAGCTCAGTGCATCAACTGATGTCACTGCAGCGCCTCTGACCGGGAGGTCCTAGGTCACACTCCCCACGGCGGCAGGATTTTCCACACTAGCTTTTCAGCTAGGTCGAATTCAGCCGCTGTCTGGAGGAGAATCCTAGCGGCCGGCTGCTCTGATCGGTAGTTTTCCGTGGTTTCTCCGATCAACACCAGGTGAATGCTGGGGCAGTACCCTACCAAACGGGCCACGGACCGCGCGCAATCTGTCGTTCCTCTGCCTTGTCCTATCCTCTCCCTTTACACACACACACACACACACACACTTACACTACTAACATGCACCACACTACCACATATTCCGGGAGATCGGTCGGGAGCTTAGAGCTTGTCCCGGCTGGGGCGGTGCCCCACTGGTGGGAGAGTCCTGGTTAGGGGGAAACTCCACGGTAGGTCGGCGCCGGATCTCACCATCCAGAAGGGGATATCACTGCCATCTCCGGAGAAAAAGCATGCACTATACTAACGGGACTAATGACCAAAGCAGTTGACGTTGAAACATGAAAAAATCAATCAATTTAAGAGAGAATGTCACTGCGTATAAAAATCACAGTTTAGGTATGGAGGTTGAAAGTCTTATGGCGTATTACGAGTTAAGTTTGGTGAGCAGCCTCCTTATGGTTACTGTGTATGTTCTTATTTTCTTAATAATATTGTTGCTTTGGTTATATTGCGGTAAGCATGGTATACTTATTAATACGATTTTTTACCATGGTGTATTTATCAATATTGTGGAGGTTTTGACTCTTGTACTACAATATGTAAGTTTAAGTAGCTCTTATTTTTTTCGCCAGGGCTTTCTTTCCGACTAAGCTGCGCAACTCCTCCCGGCTCACCACCTGCCCTTCACGTCTGTGTACATGCCCACCTTTGAGTTGCGCACCTTCCAAATAACGTCGTTTTTAACTTTTCAAACCCGTATAACGTCTCAAATCCGTCACCAACAGCCCATCGACCCAACCATTCCCGTTCCATGTGCATCTGTGGTAGACCATCTACGTTTTCCGTCTGCCCTCTTGTCGACTTAGCATCCCCCACTTTGAATTCACTCACCCGCTGCTCATTTAGGAGCCTCCCCTTAACAAGGCCTCCTGCAATTGCCTCCTCCCCTCAAATAGTGCCCCTCGCGGCGGCACGTCCTTTCCTATGCTGCTATCCACCTCCCTTCCGCGTCGACTGCCTGTTGTCAACAGGAAGTTCCGTTTAATTACGGCTAACGCGCGGCGCGCGCGGGATTAAGGTATAGATTGAACTTCCGTTGGCGGGGGGGCGGGGCGGGAAAGGGAGGGCTGCAGGACGGGGGGGGCGGAGCGTGACGGCTGGGCGGGCCGTGGCGAGGAGAGGAGGAGGAGGAGGATGAGGGGCGATACGAGAAGAGGAGGGGTGAGGCGAGTAGAGGAGGCGCGAAGCTGGAAGAGGAGGGGCGAAGCTGGAAGAGGAGGGGCGAAGCTGGAAGAGGAGGGGCGAAGCTGGAAGAGGAGGGGCGAAGCTGGAAGAGGAAAGGCGTTGCTGGGTGAGGAGGGGCGAGGCAGGGAGAGGAGGAGCGAGGCGAGGCGAGGCGAGGCAAGGCGAGGAGAGGCGAGGCGTGGCGTGGCGGGCGGGCGGGGCGGAACAGAGAGGGGTGAGACAGGGCGAGGTGAGGTGAGGTGAGGTGAGGTGAGGTGAGGTGAGGTGAGGTGAGGTGAGGTGAGGTGAGGTGAGGTGAGGTGAGGTGAGGTGAGGTGAGGTGAGGTGAGGTGAGGTGAGGTGAGGTGACGTGAGGTGAGGTGAGGTGAGGTGAGGTGAGGTGAGGTGAGGTGAGTGAGGTGAGGTGAGGTGAGGTGAGGTGAGGTGAGGTGAGGTGAGATGAGTTGAGGTGAGGTGAGGTGAGGTGAGGTGAGGTGAGGTGAGGTGAGGTGAGGTGAGGTGAGTGAGTGACGTGACGTGACGTGACGTGATGTGACGTGACGTGACGTGACGTGAAGGGACCTGTGGCGGCGTGTGTCATAACAAGCCGTGGAGTAGCATGGCATAGCAAAGTGTGTAGAGACGGTTTGGAGCAGAACGTAGTGGCACAAGAGGAGACAGATTGTACGCATGGAGGGAGATGGGATTTTTGGGAGCGATGAGTTGGGGGACAGTGGGTAGGAGGGGAAAGCTGGCGGATGGGTTAGGAGGGTGGTGGGTCGGCGGGGTGATGAGGGTAGTTGAGTGTGGGGGGCGGAGCTGTTCGTGACAGTGAACGCAGCTCTCAATGGCTCGAGCGTCCGTTGTCTGCCTGGGACCATAACGGAATTACTCATTACCTGCTCCGCGCGAGCAAAAGTTGGGCGCCGCCGCAACGCGCCGCTCGGGCGAAAGGACGGACGGACGGACGGACGGACGGACGGACGGACGGACGGACGGACGGACGGACGGACGGACGGACGGACGGACGGACGGACGGCAGCGGACGGACGGACGGACGAGACGGACGGACGGACGGCGGGCGGCGGCGGCGGGCGACGGCGAGCGGCGGCGGCGACGACGGACGGACGGCGGGCGGGCGGCGAGGACGGACGGACGGACGACGGACGACGGCGGGCGGCGGCAGGCGGACGGACGGACGACGACGGACGGACGACGGACGACGGACGGACGACGACGACGACGGACGGAGCGGACGACGACGACGGACGAGGACGGCGGCGACGGACGGACGGACGGGCGACGACGCACGACGGACGGACGGACGACGACGACGGACGGAAGACGACGGACGGACGGACGAGGCGGCGGGCGGCGGCGGACGGACGACGACGGACGGACGGACAGACGGACGACGGACGACGGAGCGGAGCGGGCGGCGGCGTACGGACGGACGACGGACGGACGACGGACGACGGACGGACGGACGGACGGACGGACGGACGGACGGACGGACGGACGGACGGACGCCGCCGCAGAGCGCGCCACCCCCGTCGCGTCCTCGTCCAAGATCGTGGGTCGCAGCGGGAGGATGGGGTCGGCGCGGACGAACTCTGAGCGTCCGAAGAACTCTGAGCGCTTGCACCGAAAATGTGAAGTGGTCGAGGAGATGTAGGTAAGTGGGGACTAGGCGAGTAACCCTTCTTATTCTGTTACTTTCCAGTAAGAGAATAAGGAGGGTTACTCGCTGTAGTAGATTAGCCGCATGAGTGAGTAAGTAACCATAGTTTCCCGGTGATCTAATACCAGGGTCATTTCAATAGGAATTTTCAGTCAACGATATTGCAAAGTGAACAATGTTTCCGGTAAGCTGAATCAGCCAGTAGGTTAGAGTTTCCAAGTGGACGAGTGATGTGAATGGGTGACTGTGAAAAGTATTCATGAAATATGAAAAGTTCGTGAAAATGCCAGGTAAATGAATGAATTCATGTAAAACTGAATGACTTTATTGCCTTAAACAATGGGTATGTATGTGTGTATGGGTGTGTGTATGTATAATGCTTGAACAGAACCATGTACTGGTGATATATTGTTACACGACGTCCTGTGGATAGTCACGTAAAAAGCATATTACCTAGAAATGAAATACAGACATTCTAAAGTTTTCAATGTGTTGGTACATCCGCCTTCTATGTTACGAGACGTCTCTTCACTCGGGTTAGGGGCGGGTGGGGGTGGAACGAAGGGATCGCGTAGTCTTTCCTTTCCTATTGGTTTTTTCGTGTTTCCGAGCGCGTCAACTGCTTTGGTCATTAGTCCCGTTAGTGGAGTGCATGTTTTTTCTCGAGAGAAGGCGGTGATCTTCCCCCGCTGGATTGGAGAGATCCGGCAGCGACCTACCGTCGGCTAGTGGGGTTTTCCCCCAACCAGGACTCTCCCACCAGCGGGGCACCGCCCCAGCCGGGACAAGCTCTAAGCTCCCGACCGGTCTCCCGGAATGTACCGTAGTGTAGTGCATGTTAGTGTAAGTGTGTGTTAAGGGGAGAAGATAGGACAAGGAAGAGGAAGGACAGATCGCGCGCGGTCCGTGGCCCGTTTGGTAAGTTACTGCTCCGGCATTCACCTGGTGTTGATCGGAGAAACCACGGAAAACTACCGATCAGAGCAGCCGCCCGCTAGAATTCTCCTCCAGGCAGCGACTGAATTCGACCTAGCTGAAAACCTAGTGCTGAAGATCCTGCCGCCGTGGGGAGTGGGAACCTAGGACCTCCCGGTCAGAGGCGCTGCAGTGACATCAGTTGATGCACTGAGCTACCGCTCCCGGTCCTTTCCTATTCTTATCCCAAGCTCTCCCCTTATACACACACGAACACATAAATGTTCTACAGAACTACTCGTATCCGGAAACCAATAGGGAACTTAGAGCTTGTTTTGGCTGGACCGGTGTTCCTTTAGCGGATGTACCTGGAGGGGAAAAACACTGTCACGTCGATGTCGAAATCCACATTCCAGCGTTCACCACCTTCCGAGATGGAACGTGACGCGCAGATACCAGCCAGCCTCCGCCACAATCCAGCAGGCGTGCAATTGTCGAGGCGAACTAATCAAGGTAATGCAGCATATCATGTCCGTTCAAAGACTAATATTCATCTGACAAAAGGATTTTATGATTGACCGTATTTCACTACATCTAATATTTTTTGTATTTTTGGTTTTCTCAGTTCAATTTAGTAAAATAAACTTGCATCCATCATCTTGACGAGTTGAATGGAAAATTGTGTCAAATATTTCTGAAAGAAGAATTAGTAAAAATGTTATATCACTCCCCGGCCCAGAGCTGTCTATACCCGAGATTCTCTAAAGTCAGAACCTAATGATGCTGGTTTGTGTCGCACTTGGCGCCCAAAGAAATAGAGCGTATGCAAACATTGAGCTTCATCAATGTGTGGCACATTTCATTACATTCGGAGTCCAAGGAGTGTTTCAAGCGAGTTTCATTATAATACCCTTGTCTGTTAAGTCTCTCTCTCACTACACACCTCAATTAGACATTACAATTAGAGAAAATAGTTGGTGGTGGAGAGAGGCAGTCAATTAGGAGCACTGGACTGTGGTTATCGGAGGCGTCTAATTTACAACAATTACCTCGATATTTTTTCAATTACCTTGATCTACTTACCTTAATAAACTAATTAATTGTTTTCTCTCAAAGGACCACTGGACTGCTCGGGCCATCCAGACACCTGCATAAATTCCCTACCCTAAAATAGCTCCCTGAAAGTAAAGTTTACGACTAGCATCAAAGGAGATTCAGAACCCAAAAATTCACCTTGCAGCTTGACTGTTGCGTAACAGAAATGAGGGCGACATTGAAACTCATCGTCCACCAATGAATAGTTCATTAACATGTAGATGTTGCCAGTACAAAAGTACACTATGGCAAACCAAATTGAGAACTGATAAGTTGTTGCTGTGAACATGAGTTCTGTGTAAACGTCCCGTGCACTTACAGACTCGAAATTGATCATGATTAGCGAACTGCTGAGATCGTATAATAAGTACATCACAACTTACAGTATGAAGTCTTCATCGAACTGACCAGGCCATTATTACAGGCACTTCACTTGTTCAATTAACAGTAAACTGTCAAAAAATTACATTTTTGACATAAACGGAGCGGCACAGATGTACTCGATGTAGATTGTTTTCGGTTGTTCCGAGAAGGCGCTTTGGGCCGTGGAAGCAAAAGACCAATGTGAGAAAGGCTGCGTAAATTCAGAACTGCGCATTTTAAGAAGTCAGATTGATTAAAACTCCGTGAGCGTAGTAGTTAAAGGCATGCTCTCCTGGGGTCTTTTGATTTGGCACTGCTATATGAAGTTTTATATTTGTTTTCCGAGAATCGTTGCAGGGTTCTTTTGCCTTTTGAAGAGTTCTGCGAAGGCGAGGCTCCGCTGGCCAGAACGGGTAGGGCGAGTGTGGGAAATCAGATGCGTGCGATTGCTCGTAAGGCCACAGGTGTGGGTTGAACGCTTGTCGAAACGTCGTTCTGATGCTAGGAACAAACTTAAAACTATGATCAGCATTGCGTCAGACGAGATACATGTCTGATACAATGGATTATGAAATAAATCATCATTGCATGACTGAATAACACATACGAGACTGTACTAGTGGCAGTCATGGCAAAGCATGTAAATTATAATGCACGTTTTAAAATTGTAAGCTGCAATGGAGGCTCCGACAGTTGGTTTTACCAAGAGAAGTGGAGTGTACTATTTGGATCGATGTTATATAATACGCGCACATTTACATGTGCGTATTTAAGAGAGTGAGTTTTCGGATTTTTTCAATCTGTAAGTTTGCTAGTGCATTGTGCGCGCAAATGAGTCGGTACGAATGCAGTTGATGAATGAAGACATTCTTCAACAACGGAGACAGTGGGTATGTAAGCAAAGTCTCAGTCGCGTCAGCGTCCGAACAATGCCCGGTGACTGATGGAATACTTATTTCCAGAAAGGAACGCATGATGTTGCTTCTGGAAGACGCCAAAAAACAATATACGTATAGATATAACCAGCTTTGGATATTACTTACTTCTCGTCCAGGCATAATGCCTTTGGACCGTTACGTGAATAAAAAGGCTTTAAAAACGTAAATAGAACTCCTGGCCCGGTAATAAGGCCAATAGGTCTACGGACGGTGTTACCTAGCAGGTCAGAGGGCTGAAGATGGCAGCCCTTCATTATCACTGCGCTAATTGTAACGCGGCCAGACAAATTATTATTTGTGGGAACAAAGAGTCGGCTAACATTAAGGGATCATTACGATGTACAGTAATTTTTGAAGATAAATACGATAGAGTGTATGATAAATTGAAGAGGTGAATGTGCACTATTTGGAAGAAAGGTATGTTTCGCAGTTTTAACATATAACATAAGTGCATCTCTATGCAGACAACTAAAATTCGTGAATTCACCTCTAGAATGTAAACCCTTATTTGTACTAATTTATGCAGTTCGTGCAAAATGTGGTAAGTGTTATACGAACAAACGAACGTTCGACAGATCTAGAAATATCGGAGCGATAGGCGAACGACGGATGACACCAGGTCAAAAACTATGCGGCAATGGCCAATTCTATAGTTAACACAAGCGTAGGTGGGATATTGCTTCCAAAAAAGCTACGCGCGCACTGAGCCGGTATGGGACGGGCAGACGGGTAGAACGGACGGCAGCTTTTGTGTGTACGGGCGGACGGGCGGACGGGCGGACGGGCGGACGGGCGGACGGGCGGACGGGCGGACGGGCGGACGGCGACGGCGGACGGCGGACGGGCGGACGGGCGACGGGCGGACGGCGGACGGGCGGACGGGCGGACGGGCGGACGGGCGGACGGGCGACGGGCGGACGGGCGACGGGCGGACGGGCGAGACGACGGCGACGGGCGGACGGGCGACGGCGACGGGCGACGGCGGACGGGCGGACGGGCGACGGCGGACGGCAGACGGCGACGGGCGGACGGCGACGGGCGGACGGGCGGACGGGCGGACGGGCGGACGGGCGGACGGGCGGGCGGACGGGCGGACGGGCTGACGGGCGGACGGAACGGTCACTAAGAACACTAATTTCCGAGTCTGTTTGGCTCCTCGCTCCATGTCTTCTATAGTGCGCGATGGCTTCGTAACTGAAGAAAAGAATCAATCGCATTGTGTTCACTTTTAAGAGAGGAAGAAAAAAATGAGGCAAAGAGCCGAAGAAGCCTGGAATCTCTTCTCTTCTATAACGAAACAATGACAAAAGGAGAATTTCAAATATTATATCTCACCTTGGTGGACGATGAAAAATTGTTAGTACTTTAGGATGTATCACAATAAATTTGAAGCTAAATTGGGTTGTTTACCAACATATTTATTTAGAATATTTTGCAAATATTATAATTGTATAGATTTAAATTAAGGGACAGAATAATAATTGCATTACTTTATTTAGAAACATAAGAAAATAATCGACACAGGTAAGACACAATAATTTGTGCAAAACAAATAATTTACATTGGTTAATGAACTGTATTATTCCAAAATATGGGATAATTTTTTCAACTGTGTGCATAAATGTACAAAGTTTCACTATTACTGCACAGTTTTTTATAACTGTCTAGTCATTTAGTTTTGGAAAATGCTACTCTTTTACTCATACAGTTTTGCTAATGAACTAAATTACACCAACAAGGTAATACATTAAATAAAACTTAATATCACTTTCTACTACTTCTAGATGTCCCGTCCGTCCCGGTGCGCGAGTAGCTGTAAGCGGCTAAAATTTTAAATCAAGAACAAGATTATTGAGATCTCCTTGAGGCAAAAAAGGGTTTATTTGAGTCACAGTGGGCTAAAAATTTTGGGTCAACATGAATATCTCCTCCTCTGTCTTCTGAATGTTCGTCGCTGCAGCAGTCATCTTCATTCACTGCCACATTCTCAGGTGGCAATGGTGCCGGAAAGATTCTTCACTGGGACATACAGACCTTATAGCAGATGGAAAATCAGGATATTGGACAGTTTTCTTCATTTGTGATGTGATTTCAGCTATTTTTTCAGAAATAAATGACAGTCTCTTGAATAATCCGTTGCTTTTCTCCAAATAATCGGAAGGGTGTACATCGTGAAAGGGCGTGAATCCACAAAGGGCATATGTCATGAATCATTTACGAAGGGGTAAGGAGTATAAAACATGACAAAGAGCATGTATGGGGACCCTATTTCTGTCCTGGTCACCTATCTTACACCCGAAGTGAAGTTAGTCACACTTCCTTATCCCAGGATTAAGGTTCGGTTGTTTGCGATTTCGGAGCTAATTCTCCACAGATATAAAGTAAAGAATTTGGGTTACTTATACAGTTACGAGGGCGTTATTCTGAATTAATAAAAAGAATAAACCTTTACGAAAATATTAGGACAAGCATCACATCCAAGCCACTTTTCAAGCAATCATATCTTACAATGCGGTGATGCAACTGTTAAGTGCCACAACGTTAATGTATCTGTTCGAGCATGACCTTTAATCAATGTTGCGAAACCCTTGTCATTTCCTAGATGTGAATTTTCTGATTCAGTATCATGTGTAGGAATTACGTGTACAAATGTTGATTGTTACTGAACAATTTCACTTGTTGGAAAGTTTTATGAAGCTACAGAAAAATAACCAATATTCAGCGTTTTGAGGTATTTCTATAGATATGGAGCAGCGTATCATAAGAAAACTGAGTACGATAGGCAAAGTTGATTTCATATTCGAATTCAGGGTCCAAGTCTTACCTAAGAACTTCTTTCACATTGTTTGTTACAAAAATGACATTATTGAAGATGAATAGGGGCGTGAGAGAATTCTAAAAGAGGTGTGGTGGGAATATATGTAGCATTAGATGTATGCTTAGCGTATGCGACTAGAATTTTTGAGTTCTCCCTGAGTACATAAGCGCTCTTTTGTGATACGACGGTACGTGCAAACGGTTGCCAATGTAGTACGGACAAGTGGATGTTTAGCAGGACTGGACTGCAGAACGCGAACGGAAAGGCAACCGACCGCCGCGACACCAGCTCCACGACCGCACGGCGATGGGGGCCGATATCCCAGTTTCCGGAGCGGCGGGCGGGGGCGCGGGGCGAGCGGTGGGGGCGGACGACCAAATAAGGCGGGCGGACGCGCGCTCGGGGGCGGGGCCGCGCGGCGGTGGGGAATCGCGTGGGCGGGGGGCGGATGCGCGCGGCCGAGCGAAATCCTGAAGCGTGTGCAACGGTAGTGAGTCTCGACGTGGGGCGGGGCGGGGCAGGGCGGGGTGGCGGGGCGGGGCGGAGCAGGGGAGGGGCGGGGCGGGCGGAGCAGGGAGGGCGGGGCGGGGCGGATGCGCGCGGGCGAGTGAAATCCTGAAGCGTGTGCAGCGGTAGCGAGGGGTGACGAGGGGCGGGGCGGGGCTGGACGGGACTGGGTGGGGCGTAGCGGTACGGGTGGGGCGGGGCGGAGCGGGCGGGCGGGCGGATGCGCGCGGGCGAGTGAAACCTGAAGCGTGTCAGCGGTAGCGAGGGTGACGAGGGCGGGCGGGGCTGGACGGACTGGGTGGGGCGTAGCGGTACGGGGCGGGGCGGGGCGGAGCGGGGCGGGGCGGGGCGGATGCGCGCGGGCGAGTGAAATCCTGAAGCGTGTGCAGCGGTAGCGAGGGGTGACGAGGGGCGGGGCGGGGCTGGACGGGACTGGGTGGGGCGTAGCGGTACGGGGCGGGCGGGGCGGAGCGGGCGGGCGGGCGGGACGGATGCGCGCGGGCGAGTGAAACCTGAAGCGTGCAGCGGTAGCGAGGGGTGACGAGGGGCGGGCGGGGCTGGACGGGACTGGGGGCGTAGCGGTACGGGGCGGGGCGGGCGGAGCGGGCGGGCGGGATGCGCGCGGCGAGTGAAATCCTGAAGCGTGTGCAGCGGTAGCGAGGGGTGACGAGGGGCGGGGCGGGGCTGGACGGGACTGGGTGGGGCGTAGCGGTACGGGGCGGGGCGGGGCGGAGCGGGGCGGGGCGGGGCGGATGCGCGCGGGCGAGCGAAATCCTGAAGCGTGTGCAGCGGTAGCGAGGGGTGACGAGGGGCGGGGCGGGGCTGGACGGGACTGGGTGGGGCGTAGCGGTACGGGGCGGGGCGGGGCGGAGCGGGCGGGGCGGTGCGGATGCGCGCGGGCGAGCGAAATCCTGAAGCGTGTGCAGCGGTAGCGAGGGGCGGGGAAGGACGGGACGGGGCAGGGCGGGGCGGAACGGGGCGGGTGGGGAGGGGGCGGGGTGCGGGGCGGGGCGGATGCGCGCGAGCGAGCGAAATCCTGAAGCGTGTGCAACGGTAGCGAGGGGTGACGAGGGGCGGGGCGGGGCGGGCGACTTTACATAAGGCCAGGCCCAGAGAAGTTTCACCAGCAGCGAGCGGTGAGCAAGCTAGCCCTCGCAGC